>CM069910.1:77429272-77586466 GCA_036172215.1 Camellia granthamiana
CTACTTAACTTTATTGAGATCAATACTGCACAATACGTAACAGAGCGTAATAAACTGAATATTTCATTTCTGCAGAAATTAATCTAATTACATAGATAAAACTCAAGGCTGACATAAAGCAGTAATATAAATACAAACTCCCACTAAACCAGAATGTTCTCAAATAGAACAACACCCATCTGAGCAGTGTGCTCATGAAAGACCTTGGGTGGTAGTCCTTCGTAAGTGGATCCGCTATCATGGAGTTTGTCCCAATGTGCTCTATGGAAATCTGTCCACTCTGCCCTCTTTCTTTTACAACTAGGAACTTGATATCAATATGCTTTGATTTTGTCGAGCTCCTGTTGTTATTGGAATATAAAACTGCAGACTTATTGTCACAATATAACTTAAGTGGTCTTTTAATGCCTTCCAAAATACGCAACCCAGTGACAAAATTCCGCAGCCATATCCCTTGGTTTGATGCCTCATAACATGCTACAAATTCTGCGGCCATGGTGCTTTGCAGACCTCCAAGAAATTGCTCCGCCAGCTAACAGATAAATATAGCCTGATGTGGATTTCCTACTGTCTTGGCATCCAGCAAAATCGGAGTTGGAATATCTAATGACCTCTAACTTATCCGATCTCCTATATATGAGCATATATTTCTTTGTTCTCTGCAAATATCGCATAACACGCTTGACTGCTTTCCAATGATTCATGCCAGGATTACTTAAATATCTGCCTAACATGCCAACTATAAACGCAATATCCGGACGCTTACATACTTGAGCATACATTAGACTCCCTACAGCCGAGGCATAAGGAATCTTCTGCATTTCTTGAATTTCAAGACTGTTCTTCGGGCATTGGCTGAGACTAAACTTGTCTCCCTTAGCAACCGGGGTTTCACCTGATTTACAATTTTGCATGCCAAATCTATTGAGTACTTTTTCGATATAGCTCCTTTGTGATAATCCCAGAATACCCCGAGAACGATCTCGGTGTATTTCGATTCCTAATACAAAGGAAGCATCACCAAGATCTTTCATTTCAAAATTCTTAGATAGAAATCTTTTGGTGTCATGCAATAAGTTTATATCGTTTGTGGCAAGCAATATGTCGTCAACATATAAAACCAAAAATATGTGTTTACTCCCACTGAACTTGTGATACACACATTCATCAACAACATTAGTTTCAAAACCATACGAAGTGAGAACTTGATGAAATTTGAAGTACCACTGATGAGAAGCTTGTTTGAGTCCATAGATGGATTTAGTCAATTTGCAAACCATATTCTTTGGGTCTCCTGACACAAAGTTTTCTGGCTGCACCATATAAATTGTTTCTTTAATGTCACCATTAAGAAAAGCTGTTTTGACATCCATCTGATGCAACTCAAGATCAAAATATGCAACAAGCGCCATAATTGTCCTAAAAGAATCTTTCGAAGAAACTGGAGAGAAAGTTTCTTTAAAGTCAATTCCTTCTTTTTGAGTAAAGCCTTTGGCTACAAGACGTGCCTTATACCTCTCCACATTACCATTTGAATCCCTTTTGGTTTTAAATATCCATTTACAACCTACGGGCTTCGCACCAACTGGTAATGAGACAAGTTCCCAAACTTTATTGTCTTGCATAGACTTATATTCTTCATTCATGGCTTCTATCCACTTATGAGAGTTAGAACTTTCCATGGCTTGACGAAAGTTGATTGGATCATCTTTCGACATTCCATTTTCTACCTCATGTTCCTGGAGATATACAATATAATCATCTGAAAGTGCAAATCTCCTTTCTCTTGTGGATCGCCTTAATGGCACAGATTCTTGTGGTTGAGGTTGTAGAGTTTGTTCCTCAGGAACAATTACCTCATCTTGAATGGGGGTTTGAACTATATTATCTTGAACAACATTGTCTGGTTGAGGATCCGAAATTACTTCTCGAGCAATGACAGGTATAGGAACCCGTGATTGGTCAAAAGTAGTAGTAGGAAGTGGGATTACTCCTGCTTCCTCCTCAAAAACAATGTCTTTAACTGGATTTCTTCCCCCAAACTCAACATCCTCAAAAAATGTTGCAATTCCCGTCTCAAATATTGACCTATTTGTGGGATCATAAAACTTGTAACCCCGTGATCGTTCGGCATAGCTAATAAAGTAGCTGCTAATGGTTTTAGAGTCCAATTTTCGTTCATGAGGTTTATAAGGCCTCGCCTCAGCAGGACACCCCCACACATGCAAATGTTTTAGACTAGGCTTTCGCCCAACCCAAAGCTCATAAGGTGTTTTTACAACTGCTTTAGTTGGCACCCGATTTAAGATATAAGTTGCTGTCTTTAGAGCCTCACCCCAGAGGGACTCTGGTAAAGTAGAATGATTGATCATACTTCTTACCATATCCTTAAGAGTCCGGTTTCGTCTCTCAGATACACCATTCATGCTAGGTGATCCTAGCATGGTGTATTGTGGGACGATTCCACATTCCTCCAGGTATTTTGCAAACGGTCCTGGACGTTGTTCACCTGATCCATCATATCTGCCATAGTATTCACCACCACGGTCAGACCTGACACTTTTAATCCGTTTGTTGAGTTGTAACTCAACTTCGGCCTTAAATTTTTTGAATACGTCCAAAGACTGTGATTTCTCATGGATAAGAAATAGATACCCATATCTGGAATAGTCGTCTATGAATGTGATAAAATATTGTTAACCATTCCAAGACGCCATAGGGAATGGGCCACAAATGTCCGTATGAATTAATTCTAAGCAAGGTTCTGAAAAGCGGTTGCGGTCGTTGTAACGGTGGCGGTGACGCGGTTGCGGTTGCAGGATGTAAAGGCCGTAGTGTAACGGTTGCGGTAACCGGAACCTGTAACAAGTCCGCGAGGGACCTCGCTACAGTTCGGACTCGATTTGTGCCACGGTTCTAAATCTTGAACCAAAGAGTCCAAATCCGGCAAATCGTTTCGAAAACAGATTTTTTTGAAAGAAGTGCCAAACATGGACTGCTTTGCTCGATACAGAGTCGCCACCTAAATATTTTTTAATGGGGAAATTTAGGAAACCCTGACTCGGTGCCAAAGGCCACGTGTCCGTCATCACCAAAGTTGCCTCGGCTCGGGAACTTGGGTACGATTGGGGAAGGTCACTGCGTGAGCACCCCCGCTCGCCCGGTCAAAGACCGGCCTCTACTAACCATGATATCTTATTTTGAAAACATTGTATGTTCTTATTCCGATTATTGGCCTAGGTTACTATGTGATGCGCACAGCATACAAGTATAGACTGAATCGCCTGAATTGGAACAAAACATTTCATGTTTGTTTGAAAGACGGTTTGCTACCCGCAGGTAGGCTTAAAATGCAGATTTTGCCACCCTCAGGTGGGCTTAGAAAAACATGGTGTTGCCACTATCTAGTGGGCTTAAAACAAACATTTGATGAATTGTCCCAATCCAAACAACACAACCTCCACCCACAGGCATTCAGACAGTTATATCACATAAGCAATTAGCCTCATGGTAAGCATGCTATTCATGGCAACACTCACACGCATGCAAGGATGCTAAAGCATAAAACTTACCGAGTACTCCAAGCCAAAACAGAAACTACATTAGAAATCATGCATGATCCTAAGTATACTGAAATGCCTAATGCAACACATGCAAAAATGCAAACTATAGCAGGCTCGGCTATTCTAAACATGGCATATGGAATGCTACAACTAACACGTATTCAATTTGGAATTGAAATACAAATGCAGTTTGTATGATGCGCCGAGCCCGGTGCATGCAAAACAGATGAATGATGCAAACATGCTGCCATACTGTATGCTAATTGAAATATGCCCTATATCTAACCATCATAAGCGGGTAAATAAAAGGGAGAAAGACGTGGGGTTGGAAGACATACATCACACTCACCCACACTTATTACAATTATGCCCTCGCGCAGATGGTCCAAATAAATATACAGTCCAAATGAAAGAATAATACAGTCCAAATGTTACAGTCCGAATAATATATAAATTCCTAATTAATTAACAGATTAACTAAGAAAAGCTGTAAACCGGCATGCAAGCCAGGGACTGCCTTGATTCTGATGAATGATGTATGTTTGGGCTGCTTTGTGCGGAAATCCACGGCGATGCCCCAATTAGCCTCTATTTTGCAATGTTTCTCGAAATACGTGCCAGACTCCGAAAAGTTGCTGATTCTTCATTTTGCTGTAACAGAGAGCAGGAAAGGGGCATAGCAATGTATTTCACAAATATATGCATGCCTCGATCCTCGTGCCACCAATCACGCATACCGATGCATGATGACCGAGGAACCGAAATGCACAACTCAGTATAGGATGAATGCATGTGAATGCTACAACAAAAACCTAACTCCATCATGGATAATCCGGAGTGTCGGTGACTTGGGAATTGAGATCCGTTCCGTCATTCGGAGTACGGAACGTACCTCGTTTCCCGTGCCCGGGCTAACTCCTATCCCGAACACGATGCAATATGCATGATATGCATGAAATGCAGCTAATATGCGATCCTAACATACACAATGCTATGAAAATGAGATGCCTCGAAATGCGTGCACGCGGGCACGCAAACCGAGGCAATGATCCTAAGGCATGAAATGGCGTACGCAATGCAAATTGGACTTACACTAACACGAGTGGACCTCAGCCACACTCACATAAGAGGCCGACAGATGAAAATGAAGTGCCTCGAAATGGGTGCACACGGGCACGCAAACCGAGGCAGTGACATAAAGGCATGAAATGGCATGCAAATGCAATGATGGGCTTATACCAACATGAGAGGGCCTCAGCCATACTCACATAGGACGCCGGAGGATGAAAGATGAGATGCCTCGAAATGCGTACACGTGGGCACGTAAACCGAGGCAATGGCATACAGAATGCAATAAGACTAAAATGGCATACAGGATACAAAATGGACTTACACTAACATGGGTGAGCCTCAGCCGCACTCACATAAGAGGCCGTGAGATGAAAACGAAGTGCCTCGAAATGCGTGCACACGGGCGCGCAAAACGAGGCAATGGCATACGGAATGCAATGTTGCTAGAATGACATAAAGAATGCAAAATGGACTTACACTAACATGAGTGAGCCTCAGCCACACTCACATAAGAGGCCGTCGGATAAAAAAGAGATGTCTCGAAATGCGTGCCCGTGGGCACGCAAACTGAGAAATGGCCCGAAGTCATGGAATGACATACGAAATGAAATGAGGGCTTACACCAACATGAGAGGGCCTCAGCCGCACTCACATAGGATGCCGTAAGATGAAAAATGAGGTGCCTCGAAATGCGTGCCAGTGGGCACGCAAACCGAGAAATGGCCCGAAGGCATGGAATGACATGCAAAATGAGACATGGCATATGGAATATGGAACATGCAAATTTCAGCAACCAAAATGATGCAAAACAGCCCCCGAATCATAGCAAAATTATACCCGATGCCCGAAATAAGTCCCGAAATGCAATGGAATGGCCTACAGCTATGTCAAACATGCACAATATGGACATGAAGTGTAAAGACAGATGCTAGGCAGTCCCTAAACTAGCATTTTTCCAGTACAAAGCATGACCAAACAACAATCATAGATGGGGCAAAAACAGCATGGAAAAATGGGGGAAAAAGGGGAAATAATGAAGTAAGTGGTATATGCAATGCTCAAACTGAAAAATACAGTTCTACAACACTGAAGAGGGACCAAAAATATGAACATTTACAGCTTATGGTAACCCCCAAAACAGTATGTAGATATGCTCAACATAGCATGCAAAATATGAGCCAAAAGAGGGCTATAAAGAGAGGTATACCAAGCATTCACCAAACAGCCTAAGACCCTTGACAAAATATGTCAAGAAGACCAAAATATGACTCTTTCCAGACCTGATGATGGCCAAAAACAGAATCTAGATAGGCTTAACAAAGCATGCAAAAATGGGGGTCAAAGAGGGGTATAATGACAAGTATAACATGGAGACCCCCAACAAAGTTGATCCCATTCTACAATGTTGTAGAGGGACCCAAAATAAGCCTACTCATAGTTCATGACATGCTCCAAAACAGATCACACATAGGCCAAATATTCAATGCAAAATAATGGCATATAAGAGGATATTGAAACAAGTGCAAGATGGAGGGCTCAAACAGGGTTGAGCCCTTGAACAAACATGAACAATAGCTCAAAAAAAGGCCCATTTCAGTTCTGGTCGGAGCCCAAAACAATAAGCAAATAGGCTTAAGAAATGAGGCAAGAAAGTGCTGCAAAAGAGAGAAATGGAGCCTTACCCTTGTAGACAAGTCTTGGCTCCCTTTTGCTTGAAGAATGGATGCCTCCTAGCTGCTGGAAAGCTCTCCTAGCTACTGGAATGGAGTTGTGATGATAGGGCTTGGAGATGATGAAGAAATGGCCCCAAAACTTGAAGAAAATGGAGTTGTATCTATGTGTATGCTCCAACCAAAGCTTGTATTGTCTTCTCTTGAGTTGGGAGGACACCAATGTGGGCAAGAGGGGGAGAGAAGAGTCAAGGAAAAAGTGGAGGGAAATGAGCCTTTATTTCCCTCCAAAAGAGTCCCTGGATAGAGATATTTTTGGGGGAAAACCGAGACACAGCTGAAATGCACACATCCCAAGGAAGCAGGCCGGCTAGGCATTTTTATGGCAGGTGGCCGGCCGGCCACCCCCTATGGCCGGCCGGCCAAGGGGCAAAAATGGAAAGTTGAATTAATGGCCGGCCATAGGAGATTAGGGTCCTCCCATGTGTCCTCAACACAACCCTGTAGTTGAAAATTGGCAACTGTGAACCAGGAGAGAGAACAACCCACTTTAAAGAGGGGTTTCAAAATGAAAAAAGGAATTAATGGCCGGCCATGTGTTTTTAGGGTCCTCCCATGTGTGTACAACACAAATATGTGGTTTTGGCTCGAAGAAAATGGCCCTAGGGTGTTCAACATTAGCCCGGAAGTGAGAAAAACGGGCGCTGGGGAGCGCCGGAGGAGCATAACTGGTTGCTTGAGACAATTGCTGGCCTCCCACCCTTCAGTGACCTTCCTTATGATAAAACAGAGGTACCTGCCAAAAATGAACAAAAACCGATGCAAAACGAATGCTCGGGGGCCAAAACACGCAATTCGGGATCCCGAAAACCGGCTGTTAAGCACACAAAGTGGTGTTTGGCTACGAAGTGGGTATCTGAGACCCCAGTGTCCCTCGAAAGGGAGTAAATAAGATGTATGCCAAAAATCGGAGGAATCGGAGATGGTCAGACAGTCCCGAACCGAAGCACATGGCCTGACGGCTCCGAAAACCGGGAACTGGGCTTCGAAATGGGCAAAATGGCCTACGGGCACGAAATGTAGCCCACGGCCGCTGAGAGATAGTCTACGGGACCTCTCCCTCCCCTCAGGAAAGAAAACAGAGAAAACTGAGTCTGGTTCGCAAACCGAGGCAGGGCACAGAAGAGGGTTCGGAAGTCCGGAGGCAGGGCGCACGGCCGCGACTCTGAGACTTCTGAACGAGCACAATATGCAACATCACCGAGCACTCAATCGGTGACGTCTGAGTCTTAAGGTCAGTCAAAAATGGGGTGTCTACAGTTGCCCCTCTTTGACAGAACTCGGAAGTCACAAGTGACGAGAGTGAATGTCAAAGCCCAGAGACGACCCATTTTTGACAAGGCCGAAGACTTAAACAATCATACAAGATAAACAGAGATGTGTGCCCGCAGGCAAAGGGGGCAAAATGCAAAATGATATGCACAGGATCAGATGATCATGCAAATGCAGCAAGCTGTAATGAGGCAAGTATTCGCAAATAGATGCAACAGTTTTAAGCAAGAATGCGAAGCAACAACTACATTTCATGCAGTTAGGAATGCGGAGAATCATTCAATTCTCGTCGCGTCTCACACGGAGAAGATACGATACCTGCGCGATTCGTCTGGTCGTACCAGCCTCAAATGAACCGTACATACAATATCGTGCCTGCAAAAGAGAGAAATTCAACAAGAACAAATATGCTAACAACATATATTCAATGTGATTCCTGTGGTTCCGAAAGTTTGACACATGCGGTGTCGGCGAGTGAATGCATAAAGCAGTGTGATACAGGTAAGGTGCGCAAGATAGCGCGATGCAACGCACTAACAAGTTGTCACGACCCAAACCTGGCCCTATGGGTTTAGCACCGTAACTGGCCAGTAATCCGAGATTACCGAAGGCCTGCTGAACAGTAATACAGTAAAACAGAGTACAGGGCCTGGCGGAAGTCAATACAGTAAATAACTAGTGTCCATTGAGCTGTGACAATCTGTATGCCAAAAACATTTTTCATGCATTCATACAGTTCAAACAGTACAGTCTATACAAACGTTCAGTACGGGGACCTAATCCCTCGATAACAGTACAGTAGAACCGTAAACAGTTTATACAATAGTACAAAACAGTCAAGAGACAGGTGGGGAACACAAAACACCCCAAGCCATAGCATGGCGTCTCGGAACCTCGCAGTGAGGCACATAGGCTGGCTTGACAAAACTGGGGACCAACCCACGCTCCTAGCTCTGGTCTGGCTGCTGAGAACCTATATATATATATAAACAGTGAGCTAAAGCCCAGTGAATAACATAATGTATAAAGAGGTTAAGAATGTAATGTCCTTACAGTAATGAAAACAGTTCATGAAACAGTATTTCAGTCTTTCAGTATTTCAGTCAATCAGTCATATGTGGTACATCCATTAGCCTATAAACAGTAGGTCCAAAAGGACCGGGTCTCAACAGACCCAACAGTAATGATGGCCATCAGTCAGTAAACAGTTTGGTTCCACAAGGGACCGACAGAGCTCTGTAACAGTAACAGTCAATGCTAAGGATGCCACAATACAGTTCAGAATACAGGACATACATTCATTCAGTAACCAATATCAGTTCAATAAACAATTCAGTTCAATATTCAAAAGATAACCATTTTGAACATATCTTTACACAATCTGTTACTCACAGAGATTGGGCTAATAGCAGCTAGAGCGCGTCCCCGAAGCCAACCCTAAACAGTAAACAAATAGAACACACTCTAAGTTTAACAGTTGGGGAAGTACAATAATTAACTTCCTATTATGCCTCGGTGTGTTCTACATCTATATCCTCATTACGATGCCTTAAACTAGGCCTAAGAATGCCTAGGATGGGATGAGGATGCAAAGATGCACTTAGAAAACATTTGCAGAATTTTTCAGTGAAACAGAGACCCGCTCGAGCGCAGGTTTCCCCGCTCGAGCGGACAAGCAAACAAAGGTACCCGCTCGAGCGGCAACATCCCCGCTCGAGCGGACCAAAAAGTACTGGATAGGTGAAATCTCCGCTCGACGCCCGCTCGAGCGTGTCACCCAGTCCTCCGCTCGAGCGTCCAATTCTCCGCTCGAGCGGACTGGTGCACAGTGCAAGATGCTGGGAGCTCGATTTCTCCGCTCGAGCGCTACTTCGTCCGCTCGAGCGGACAACAGAAATCTGGAAATCCCATATTTGAGTCCCAAGCTCAAAACCAAGTTCAAAAGCAACATTTTCGATCCTCTTGGGCTATTTTCTGGAAAAACTCTTTTAAACACTTAGAATAACATGTTTCAAAACTCAATTTAAGAAATCAAAGCCCAAGGGTGTTTAATTCAAACCCAATTTCAAACTATTTTTCAAGAACAATATGTAAACATGCAATGCATGAGTTTTAAACCAAATTCAAGCTTCAATCCTTGCTCTAAAGAGCTCAATAGTTGGGAAACATTTTGAAAACATGGACCATAATATAAACATGGACATGCATGTACAATTTCAACATGAATTCAACTCAAGATGCACCAAGATGGCCATGCATGCATGAATGGGACTCCAATGCAACAATTATGAACAAAATCAAGACTCAACTTCTCCATAACCATGATACATGCAAGATGGAGCTTAAAGATAACAAGAAGACAATGAATTCCTTACCTAGAGTGTCAACTACAAGTCTTGTAAGCTCAATTTGTCAATTTATGCTACAAATCTTCAAGTTCTTCTAGCAATTTCATCAATGTGAGTCCAATTCTCTCTTATCTCTCACTCTCTCTAGTTTGGTCGGTTATGAGCAAGAAAAGGGCTGATCAAATGGTGATCTAGATGTAATAAGGCACAATATATTTGAATAAACAAAGATCCACTAGCTATGGCAATGTGGTAATTAAGTCAATCTTGGAAATTAACTCGTTTAAATCTAATTTAGTCATTCCTAATCAATTTTCAGATAAATATACCATTAAATCACAAATATCCTACTGATCATGAAACACTAAACGGTTCCTAATTCGGCCGCCGATAAGGCCTTCAATTAACAGTTTACACATATAAATTCAAACAGATAATCAATCAATCAAACAGATACAATATGCAATTCAATAGATAACTTATTCAATTTCAGTTTCGATTTCAATCAGTCCATTCAGTACTTCAGTTAATTCAATTATCAATCATTATCAGTTCAGTTTAGCAGTAACCAGTAGCTAATTCAGTGGTTTATCGGTAATCAGTACGAGGGTTGTTACAGTCTTCCCTCCTTATAAGGAGTTTAGTCCTCTAAACTCGAGTTACCTTCAGTCTGGAAGAAAACAGGGTCCAGTGGAAACAAATCAGGATATCTTTTCGCCATGTCATCTTACCTTTCCCAAGTGGCATACACACCACCATGGTTCTGCCAATCAACTTTCACTAGCGGGATCTCTTTGTTTCTCAGTTTCTTGATCCGTCGGTTCACAATCTGTATAGGCCGTTCCTCGTAAGTGTAGTCATCACTAAGCACTATCCGAGTAGGCTCAATCACATGAAAAGGATCCCGGAGATAGTCTCTTAACATCGAAATGTGGAAGACGTTATGCATATGCTCCATTTCAGGAGGAAGTGCAACTTGATACGCCACCGGATTGATTTTCTCAATAATCTGATACGGTCCGACATACCGCGGTGCTAACTTGCCTTTGACTCCAAAACGAGTTTGGCCTTTCATTGGTGTCACTTTCACAAAAACGTGATCACCCACTTCATATTCTCGGTCTCGTCTTCTAATATCTGCATAACTCTTCTGTCTACTCTGTGCAGTTTTCAGTCTCTGTTGTATCAGTTTTATCTTTTCAGTCGTTTCATAAACAATCTCGGGCCCAAGCAAAGGCCCATCTCCAACTTCTGCCCAGCAAATTGGAGATCTACACTTTCTGCCATACAATGCCTCGAAAGGCGCCATGCCAATACTCGAATGATAGCTGTTGTTGTAGGCGAATTCAGCCAATGGCAAATGACTTTCCCAGTTTCCCTGGAAATCAAGGACACACATTCTCAATAAATCTTCTAAAGTCTGGATGGTCCTTTCTGACTGTCCATCTGTCTGAGGATGATAGGCGCTACTCAGCCTCAATTCAGTACCCAATGCAGTCTGTAGGCTTTGCCAGAACCTCGATGTAAACTTCGAATCCCTGTCAGAAACAATAGACACAGGCACTCCGTGCAGTCTAACAATTTCATCAATATAGATAACAGCCAATTTGTCCGCATTATAAATTGTCTTGACAGGTAAGAAGTGAGCAGATTTAGTCAGTCTATCAACAATAACCCAAATAGAGTCCATACCTTTCCTGGAGCGAGGTAATCCAACGATAAAGTCCATCGTGATATGCTCCCATTTCCACTCTGGTATGGGTAAGGGTTGCAATAATCCAGCGGGTCGTTGATGTTCAGCTTTGACTTGTTGGCAATGAAGACATTTGGACACAAAGTCGGCAATTTCTTTCTTCATTCCCGGCCACCAGAAATTCAATTTCAAATCTTGATACATTTTCGTATTCCCTGGGTGGATAGAAAATTTTGAATTGTGGCCCTCTTGCAGAATTCTTCTTTTCAGTTCAGTGTCATTCGGTACACACAGTCTTTCTTGAAATTTCAGTACATTGTTCTCAAATTTGAACCCCGATCTCGGTTTAGAATCTCTTTCTTCAATGATCTTTTTCAAGTAATCATCCAATTGCTGTTTCTCCTTAATTTCTTCAATCAATGCTGGTTGAGCAGAAATAGCAGCTAAGGTTCCACCTTGTTCCTTCAAAACAATTTCAATCTCAGACTTTTCGAGGTCACAAAGCAACTCCTTCTGTCCAGTCAGCAAACAGGCTAAGTTCCCAATCGATTTTCGGCTCAAAGCATCGGCAACGGTGTTGGCTTTTCCCGGATGGTACAAAATCTGTAGGTCATAATCTTTAATCAGTTCTAGCCATCTCCGCTGTCTCATATTCAGTTCTTTCTGAGTGAAAAAGTATTTCAGGCTCTTGTGGTCAGTATACACTTCACATGTTGCTCCATACAAATAGTGACGCCAAATTTTCAGTGCAAATACCACTGCAGCAAGTTCCAGGTCATGGGTTGGGTAATTCTTTTCATGTGGTCTCAACTGTCGGGAGGCATAAGCAATAACTCTCCCATTCTGCATTAAAACACATCCCAAACCCTTATGAGAAGCATCACTAAAAATAGTATAACCATCCGTACCTGTAGGCAAGGTAAGAATTGGTGCAGTCACGAGTCTAGTTTTCAATTCTTGAAATGCTGATTCCCTTTGGTCTGTCCAGTCAAATGATGTCCCCTTCTGAGTTAACTGAGTCAATGGTAGGGCAATTTTGGAGAAATCTTTGACAAATCTTCTGTAATATCCAGCCAATCCCAAAAAGCTTCGGACTTCAGTCACATTTGTTGGTCTAGGCCAGTTCACTATAGCTTCAATTTTCTGCGGATCAACAGAAATTCCATCTTTGCTAACAACATGCCCCAAAAACATAACATGATCAAGCCAAAACTCACATTTAGACAGTTTAGCATACAGTTTCTGTTCTCTTAAGGTTTGCAGGGCAAGTCTCAGATGATGTTCATGTTCCTCTACAGTCTTAGAATAAATCAATATGTCATCAATAAATACCACAATGAAATCATCAAGGTATGGTTTAAAAATTATGTTCATAAGGTCCATAAATGCAGCTGGGGCATTGGTAACTCCAAACGGCATAACTAAAAATTCATAGTGGCCATACCTCATTCTAAAAGCAGTTTTATCAATGTCTTCTGGTTTAACTTTCAGTTGATGGTATCCCGATCTGAGATCGATCTTGGAAAACACTTGTGCACCCTGTAACTGGTCAAACAAATCATCAATACGCGGTAATGGATATTTGTTCTTTACAGTTACCTTGTTCAATTCACGGTAATCAATGCACAGTCTCAGTGAGCCATCTTTCTTCTTTACAAACAAAACAGGTGCACCCCACGGTGAAGTACTGGGTCTGATAAACTTCTTGTCTAGCAGTTCCTGCAATTGTACTTTCAATTCCTTCAGTTCAGTTGGAGCCATTCTGTAGGGAGCTTTAGACATTGGCTGTGTACCCGGAATCACATCAACAGTAAATTCAACTTCCCTGTCAATCAAATCCCCTGGCAAATCATCTGGAAATACATCTGGGAATTCTCTGACTATAGGAATACAATTCACATCAGTTTTAACATTATCATTAGCAGATACAGTCAGTACAGAACACAGATATCCTTTACATCCCTTTCTAATCAATTTGACAGCTTTTACCGAAGAAATCAGATACGGAGGAGGTACTACTCCAACCCCACTAAATACAAATTCAGGTAAACCAGGTGGACGGAAAACAACTTGCTTGGTCACACAATCGATAATAGCATGATATTTTTGTAACCAATCCATCCCCAATATTACATCAAAATGATCTATGTTCAACGGTAGTAAATCAATAAACAGATGCATGTCCCCAACAATAATCTCACAAGCAGGATACATATATGCACATGTCATGGATCCCCCAACCGGTGATGATACAGCTAGCAGATAGTTCATAGGTTCTAAGGGTCTATTCAATTTACGCGAAAAAGCATGCGATACATACGAATGTGTAGACCCCGAATCAATCAATACATAAGCATTTTGAGCACAAATAGAGAGGATACCTGACACAACAGTCTCAGTGTTTTGCACGTCCCCCGGTACTAGGGCGAACACTCGGCCCTGCCTCATAGGCTCTTTCCCGGTAGCTTTGGGGTTAGGCTTTGGTGCTACATTTGATGCTGCTGCGCTTGGTGCAGCTTTACTACTGGCTGGTGGAGCAGAAGGGCAGTCTTTAATTCTGTGGCCCACCTTGCCACATCTGAAACAAGCTCCTGAAATCTGGTAGCAAACCCCTTTGTGTTTATTGCCACATACGGAGCAGGGTGGGGTAAACCCACTCCCTTGGCTGGGGCTAGTTGTTGACCCCGTGTTCTGTTTCTTGTTTGCAGAGTTATGTTTGCCTTTCTTGAATTTGAAACCCTGTCTTTTACTGCGCCATTCATTTGTTGGTGGTTCGGTTTGTTTCAGTGCTTCAATATTTGATTCAGCCATCAAGGCTCGATCAAGAACACCCACATAAGTCGGCAGTTTCAACATATTAACTCTATCAAGGATAGGAACATTCAGGCCGCCTTCAAACTTCCTGGCCTTTTTGTAATCGGTGTCCACCATATGCGGTGCATATCTAGCAAGCTCGGTGAACTTCTTCTCATATTCGGCAACAGACGTTGTGCCCTGTTTCAGTTGTTCAAATTCAGTTACCTTTCTATCCCTGACACATTGAGGAAAATATTTTTCAAAGAAGGACTCCTTGAACTGAGCCCAAGTCACCACAGTGTTGGTGTCACGGATCAACATCCACCACCTTCTAGCTTCTTCCTGCAATGTAAAGGTGGCTAACAATACCTTATGTGCTTCTGAGCACGGAAAAACTTCAAACAATTTTTCAGTCTCCAAAACCCAAGCTTCAGCCTTTAGCGGTTCTAAGCCTGGCGGTTTCATCTTGCTGAATTTATGAGTCAGTGCAATAATGTCCACCTCATTAACGTTCACATTCTGTACATTCTGTTCCGGTTGAACCGGAGGAGGAGGAGGTGGGGGCTGTTGGTTCTGTTGTTGATCTAGTCTTTCAATTACCAGTCCCATCATTTGTTCAAGTCTGGCCATTCTGGCCTCAGAGGATGATGATTCAGTTTCATTTGCAGTGCTTGCGTTATCCATTTCACTATAAGCAGTTATAACAGTTATCATTATAAATAGTTGTACAATTAAACAGTTTAGCATTTTAACATATATTCAGTCAGTCATAACCACACACTTTTCAAGTTCATGAGATGCCCTAATCGCTTTTCTAGGACACTCTATAGCTCAATTGGACACGTGTGTGCGGTATAACTCGTGGTTAAGTATCGCTCTGATACCACTCTGTCACGACCCAAACCCGGCCCTATGGGTTTAGCACCGTAACTGGCCAGTAATCCGAGATTACCGAAGGCCTGCTGAACGGTAATACAGTTAAAATAGAGTGCAGGGCCTAGCGGAAGCCAATACAGTAAATAACTAGTGTCCATTGAGCTGTGACAATCTGTATGCCAAAAACATTTTTCATGCATTCATACAGTTCAAACAGTACAGTCTATACAAACGTTCAGTACGGGGACCTAATCCCTCGATAACAGTACAGTAGAACCGTAAATAGTTTATACAATAGTACAAAACAGTCAAGAGACAGGTGGGGAACACAAAACACCCCAAGCCATAGCATGGCGTCTCGGAACCTCGCAGTGAGGCACATAGGCTGGCTTGACAAAACTGGGGACCAACCCACGCTCCTAGCTCTGGTCTGGCTGCTGAGAACCTACATATATATATAAACAGTGAGCTAAAGCCCAGTGAATAACATAATGTATAAAGAGGTTAAGAATGTAATGTCCTTACAGTAATGAAAACAGTTCATGAAACAGTATTTCAGTCAATCAGTCATATGTGGTACATCCATTAGCCTATAAACAGTAGGTCCAAAAGGACCGGGTCTCAACAGACCCAACAGTAATGATGGCCATCAGTCAGTAAACAGTTTGGTTCCACAAGGGACCGACAGTTCAGAATACAGGACATACATTCATTCAGTAACCAATATCAGTTCAATAAACAATTCAGTTCAATATTCAAAAGATAACCATTTTGAACATATCTTTACACAATCTGTTACTCACAGAGATTGGGCTAATAGCAGCTAGAGCGCGTCCCCGAAGCCAACCCTAAACAGTAAACAAATAGAACACACTTTAAGTTTAACAGTTGGGGAAGTACAATAATTAACTTCCTATTATGCCTCGGTGTGTTCTACATCTATATCCTCATTACGATGCCTTAAACTAGGCCTAAGAATGCCTAGGATGGGATGAGGATGCAAAGATGCACTTAGAAAACATTTGCAGAATTTTTCAGTGAAACAGAGACCCGCTCGAGCGCAGGTTTCCCCGCTCGAGCGGACAAGCAAACAAAGGTACCCGCTCGAGCGGCAACATCCCCGCTCGAGCGGACCAAAAAGTACTGGATAGGTGAAATCTCCGCTCGACGCCCGCTCGAGCGTCCAATTCTCCGCTCGAGCGGACTGGTGCACAGTGCAAGATGCTGGGAGCTCGATTTCTTCGCTCGAGCGCTACTTCGTCCGCTCGAGCAGACAACAGAAATCTGGAAATCCCAGATTTGAGTCCCAAGCTCAAAACCAAGTTCAAAAGCAACATTTTCGATCCTCTTGGGCTATTTTCTGGAAAAACTCTTTTAAACACTTAGAATAACATGTTTCAAAACTCAATTTAAGAAATCAAAGCCCAAGGGTGTTTAATTCAAACCCAATTTCAAACTATTTTTCAAGAACAATATGTAAACATGCAATGCATGAGTTTTAAACCAAATTCAAGCTTCAATCCTTGCTCTAAAGAGCTCAATAGTTGGGAAACATTTTGAAAACATGGACCATAATATAAACATGGACATGCATGTACAATTTCAACATGAATTCAACTCAAGATGCACCAAGATGGCCATGCATGCATGAATGGGACTCCAATGCAACAATTATGAACAAAATCAAGACTCAACTTCTCCATAACCATGATACATGCAAGATGGAGCTTAAAGATAACAAGAAGACAATGAATTCCTTACCTAGAGTGTCAACTACAAGTCTTGTAAGCTCAATTTGTCAATTTATGCTACAAATCTTCAAGTTCTTCTAGCAATTTCATCAATGTGAGTCCAATTCTCTCTTATCTCTCACTCTCTCTAGTTTGGTCGGTTATGAGCAAGAAAAGGGCTGATCAAATGGTGATCTAGATGTAATAAGGCACAATATATTTGAATAAACAAAGATCCACTAGCTATGGCAATGTGGTAATTAAGTCAATCTTGGAAATTAACTCGTTTAAATCTAATTTAGTCATTCCTAATCAATTTTCAGATAAATATACCATTAAATCACAAATATCCTACTGATCATGAAACACTAAACGGTTCCTAATTCGGCCGCCGATAAGGCCTTCAATTAACAGTTTACACATATAAATTCAAACAGATAATCAATCAATCAAACAGATACAATATGCAATTCAATAGATAACTTATTCAATTTCAGTTTCGATTTCAATCAGTCCATTCAGTACTTCAGTTAATTCAATTATCAATCATTATCAGTTCAGTTTAGCAGTAACCAGTAGCTAATTCAGTGGTTTATCGGTAATCAGTACGAGGGTTGTTACACCCATATACCTTTGGCCTAGGTTATCTGCCTACCAAAGAGGATAGGGCGAGGAAAAGAAGAGAGATGGCCGGAAGAGCCAGGGCAAAGCAAGCTGGGAAACATTATGAGTTGGTGCACCGACCTATCTAGGGGACCCTGAACGAACGCATTGCCCGGGAGGGGGAAGACTTCCCGTTCTGCGGGTTTCCGGAGCCATGGCTAAATGCAGAGAGGCGACGCTTGCCCGGCTTCGAAATCTTTTTTGATCTTTAGTTGTCCAGGCATGAAGTTGCCGAAGAGCAAACAGACCCACCAGCTGAGGTTGAGCAGTGCAAGGAGGAGGATTCCGAGAGCATACAAATTGAGATGGGGGTAACACTGGCTTGTCTCCTCTCAGATCCTCAGATCGTACCGGAGTGCTTGGAGGATAACTTCTCAGTTTCCATGATCGGGGATAAAGCGACTGTGGGCCCATCTTCAGGCATTCTCGATGCATCCATCGCACCCTCCCTCGTCTGGAAATATGAGGAGGGCTTTTTATCGAGCAGTTTCGGGTCAGGTAGTGAGCCGGAATCTGATTCCACTGAGTCTCTGGAGTCGAAATCAGATTCCAGCTCTTCTGAGTCTGAGTCCGGTATTCCTGGGGGTGATAACCCGAATGCCACCGTCCTGTCCAAGTCATCTTTTTCATTTTCCTTTGAGTCTGTTGTAACCGAAGGATCAGACGGGCTGGATGTTATTAATGAGAATGGTACGGTTGTGGCTTCCGAGTACTTTTCTATGCCTTTAATTTATTGCATTAATCAATACTTTCAAAATTTTGATAAAAACGACGGTGAAGAAATTCCTCCGGTTTTGAAATATTTGCTTGATCAAGAGCAGGAGAGGTTTGTAAAACCTTTGGTTGATGAAATCACCACAATTAATGTTGGTACTGAGAAGGACCCGCGGCTGGTCCAGATCGGGTCCACGTTGTCTTCGAAGGAGCGTGAGCGCTTAGTCACCTGGAATCGATCCCGAGATTGTACAGCATCGGATCCCTCTTGACCCAGAGGCCCGACCTGTTAAGCAGAAGCTCCGAAGGATCCGCCCGGACTGGGCTCTGAAAATCAAAGAAGAGGTCACCAAGCAAATCGATGCAAGGTTTCTGTTAGTATTTAAGTATCCAACTTGGTTGGACAATATAGTTCCGGTGCCAAAAAAGGACAGCAGAATTCGGGTATGTGTGGACTTTAGGGATTTGAACAAAGCCAGTCCAAAGGATGACTTTCCTCTGCCGCATATTGATGAATTAGTGGACTTTACTGCTGGGCATGCGCTGCTCTCATTTATGGATGGGTTTTTAGGCTACAATTAGATTTTGATGGCACCCGAAGATAGGGAGAAGACTGCATTCACCACCCCGTGGGGAACCTATTGTTATAGGGTGATGTCGTTCAGCTTGAAGAACGCTGGGGCTACGTATCAATGGGCTGCAACCACGATTTTGCACGATATGATCCATAACGAGGTTGATGTGTACGTGGATGACATGATTGTCAAGTCCAAGGAAAGAGAGGGCCACTACACCGCCTTGCAGAAATTCTTCCAACGGATCAGAGAGTATCGGTTGCGGCTGAATCCTCAGAAATGTACATTTGGTGTTACAGCAGAGAAAATACTGGGGTTCTTGATCACACAAAGGGATATCGAGGTTGATCTTTCCAAAATCAAGGCCATCTTAGAAATGCCACCACCGAGGACTGAAAAGGAGGTCTGAGGTTTTCTGGGTAAAGTGCAATTCATAAGACGGTTTATTACAAAATTAACCTTGACTTGTGAACCACTGTTTGGTCTCCTGAAGAAAGAAAAGAAGTTCCATTAGGATGACCGATGCCAGGTTGCTTTTGACTAGATCAAGCAATATCTACAGAATCCACCTGTGTTGTCATCGCTTGAGCCGGGAAAATCGTTGATTCTGTACCTATTAGTGACCGAAATGACAATGGGCTGCATGCTTGCACAGGAGTCTGAGGACAAAGTGGAGAATGCTATCTACTACCTGAGCAAGAAAATACTGGATTACGAGACCCGCTACACTCTGCTGGAGAAGGCTTGTCTGGCCTTGGTATGGGCTACCAGGAAGTTGAGGCACTACCTGTTAGCTCACTCTGTAATACTGGTTTTGAGATTAGATCCCATCAAATATCTCTTCGAGAAACCAGCACTTACGGGTAGGCTAGCCCGTTGGTTGCTTTTGCTTTCCGAATTTGATCTGAAGTACATGATGCGCAAGTCAGTGAAAAGGAGAGCGGTAGCGGAGTTCCTAGCCGACCACCCAGTTGAAGGGGATGAAGCAGTAGAATATCTGTTCCTAGACGAGGCCATTCTGCATATCGAAGAAGAGACTTGTACGATGTACTTTGACGGAGCGTCAAACCAATACGGGTATGGGATAGGGGTGTTGCTGATAGCACCCGACAATTCCCGTATACCTCTAGCATTCAAACTCCAGTTCAAAGTGTCAAACAATGAGGCAGAATATAAGACATGTATTGCTGGACTAGAAGCCGCCCTGGAACTAGAGGCAAAACGGTTGGATGTCATCGGGGATTCGAACCTTATTGTATCTCAAGCTAAAGGAGATTTGAAAGTTAAAGAAGAAAAGATGAGAATCTATCACCAGACCTTGGACGTTCTGATTCCTCGGTTTGAAAAACTAAACTTCGCTCATCTGTTAAGAGAGAACAACAGGTTCGCCGATTCATTAGCAACTCTATCTTCTATGATAGACATCCCTTTTGGAGTCCAGATGCGTCCGATCATCATTGAACAGAAGTTCGTGCCGGCCTACGAGTTGATTGCTGCCATAGATGAGGTACAAGATCAGAACCCCTGGTTTTACGACATTTGGAACTTCTTAGAAAAGGAAGCTTATCCACCAGGGGCAAATGCCAAAGATAAGAGGGCAATTCGAAGAATAGCTGCTCAGTTCATCGTCTGCGGGGATAAACTGTACAAGAGGGGTCATCTCGGAATGCATAAGCTATGCGTTGATGCTGAAGAATCCAAGCGCCTGATGGAGGCCATCCACGGAGGAGAGTGCGGAGCACACATGAGTGGGGTGATGCTAGCCCGGAAGGTCCTTAGGCAGGGTTATTACTGGTCAACCATGGAGGAGGATTGTATTGGCTTTGTTTAGCGATGCCACAAATGCCAGATCCATGCAAACCGCATGAATATTCCGCCGTCAAAGCTGTACAACATGACTTCACCGTGGCTGTTTTCAGTCTGGGGGATCGATGTAATTAGGGCTGTCACTCCGAAAGGGTCCAACGGGCATGAGTACATTCTGGTAGCGATAGACTACGTCACGAAGTGGGTTGAGGCCCAATCTTACGTGGTGTTGAAGGCATCACATGTCGCTCAGTTCATCAGGAACAACATTATTTGTCGCTACGGGGTCCCGAATGAGATTATTTCGGATAATGGTTCCTATTTCAAGAAGGAGGTGATCGACTTGTTGGAGAAGTACAACATGGCTTTTCACAAGTCATCTACATATCGGCTACAAACCAACGGAGCTGTTGAGGCCGCCAACAAGAACATCAAGCACATTCTGCGGAAGATGGTGGAAACCTACAGGGACTGGCCAAATAAGCTGCCATTTGCTCTTTGGGGCTACCAGACTTTAATTCGAACTTCTACTAGGGCAACTCCGTATTCCTTGGTTTATGCGATGGAGGCTGTTCTGCCTATCGAAGTTGAGGTTCTGTCATCACGGGTATTGGCTGAGTGTCAGATAGCTGAGGCAGATTGGCAGCAAAGCAGGTTCGAAGAACTCATGCTCTTTGATGAAAGAAGGTTGAAAGCACTGTATCACGTCTAGGGTTATCAACGAAGAATTGCCAAGGCTTTCAACAAGAAGGTTAAGTCCAAGAATTTGAAAGAGGGGGATCTAGTGCTCAAAGACAACCGAGCTCCCATCCACGACCTTAGGGGCAAGTTCAGACCCAATTGGACTGGCCCTTACATCATCAAGTCTATCTGGTCGGGTGGAGCTGTCGTTCTGATGGATTTAGATGGCCTTGAGTTCTCCCAGCCGATGAACATGGACAAGTTGAAGAAATACTATCCCTAAGTGGCTCGCTAGGCCGAAAACCTAAAAGGGCGACCTAGGCAAAAGTTAGAGCATGAAAAATTTGAAATAATAAAAACTGAGCTCGCAAGGTTGAAAACCTAGAAAGGGCGGCCTTGGCAAAAGTTAGAGCGCAAAAGGAGAGTGTTAATACATGAGTGGACCTAAACCAAACTATGTAAGTATTGATTCCCATCTTTGGGATATGTAGGCAACTTCATTTTGAAGTCCAGCCATAAACACTTTCAAATCAACTTTGTCTATGTGATCATGTTGGTCATCTTTGTCTTTTCTGCATTCAAGAGCTCGGTTGTGATCTCCAGTGCAGTGCTATTCAGACTAGGGGCAACTTTCCAGTTGTTGGGATTCGGGATTGTGCATCTCAAGGATAGATCTCAGGCGTGTCCAGTTGTGATCCATATCGAAAATGGTTTTGAAAAGTTTTAATAAAAGTTGATTTTGTTGAAATTAAGCTTTTTACAACTTAGACCATTTTTGGACCAAATGGAAATTTTCAGTACCCACAACCTTTAATTTCATTGATTTCAGTACAGAGTTCTCCTACTCTTGAATACAAATTGAAGTTGCTTTTTATTACATTCATAAGGAAAAATTGAAAGTACAGGTTAAAGCAATAAACTCAGGGCATAGTCAAGTCTAGTGTTTTTGCGCCCCCTCCTTGAGCTTGTGGAAGCCTCTGATGCCAAAGTAGGACCAGTCTGTGCCTCATCTTCAAGCCAAGTAATGCATTCATCAGAAAGGGTGCAACTGAAAGTGGGAGCGGGGGCCAGAAGCTCTCTCATCCTCCATGTTGTGGCATACCGAGCTAGGTGAGCGCCTCGGACTGGAAATGCAATAGGGTACTCTATCCCTTCTTCTGGGTGGGTCTAGTCATGGCCAAATTGGCGTCGGAATCGGAACGGGAAGTAAAAGACACAGTGTGTCAGGCCAATCAGCTGAATGCCCGGCTGACGAGACATGCTGTAACTCATCGCTGGTAGATTGAGCCAGGGGCAGCGCCAAGCAATGTTGACAGTGGACAGACTGCACATCCATTCGCCCCACCATCCCTTATCTGGGGCATCAACTAGTCGTCGCCAAAAGAAATAGTCGCGAGTTGAATATGAGGGGCATGAGTCCACCACTCTCAACTTCTCCATCAACCATATCTAGGGAGGGATAAAAGATGAGACATTAAAGAATAGAGAGGTGTACGTTGAGAGAAAAGTGAGGAAAAGGTTCTGAGAAAAAAAACAGAGCCTGAGGGCCGAGTGATGTAAGGAATACACATGTGAGTAGGGAGGGAAACATTACCTGCAGCAGTAGTGGACTCCTTGCGAATCCAGTCGTCTCTCGGCGATGGAAAGCATCCAAACCCATCAATGTCTCAACTAGTGTCATGGCAATGCAGCTCTTGCTCTCTTTTAAGCCTTGGGCAACCTCAATCAAACGGACGCTAGACCCACCGGAGCTTGGGGCAAGCAAGAAATGAGACAACATGCACAAGCAGAGGGCGTGTTGCCGGAAACGCTGCTAGTAATGATCGCCGCGGTCATCGGTATCAGAAAATCGATGAATTAAGCTAGGGATGCCCAACTCTCCGTCGTGAATCAAAGACCGAGCGTCATGCAAAGTAAGCCCGTACATCCATCCTAGAGCTTGGATGTGGCCAAAATGGAGTTGGGGCAAGATCTCTTCATCGCATTGAGACTCCATCAAAGCTTCGAAGTCTTCGACAGTGGGACATATCTCTTGTCCGCCAAAGCTAAAAATGTACGTAATCGGATTCCAACACCTAGCCGCGGCAAGGAACGGAAGACGCAGTGGGGTGCGGCTCAGAGTGAATAGTGCATTTATTCCGAAACCCCGGAAGTTCAACTTTTCCGAGCTATCCAAGTTTGCAATCCAATTTGTGAGGTTTTGGACAAGAAATGCTTCCATTTGGGGCAAAAATGGAGTTGAAATGAAGGAGTCACGAAGCCAGAACTCTTATAGGAGATAAGGCACTAGTGGAGGACAGGTGGCAAAATCTGAAGATCCCCCTGAGTAACTGGTCGACCGACCACATTTTCTGGTTGACCGACCACCTTTTTGGGTCGACCGACCACTTTTCTGGTCGACAATCCATTAAACTGGTCGGCAATGAGCATAAGTGGTCTACAGCTACTTCTTGTCTCCAGCAGAGAGTCCCTACCCTTCCTATGTGCTGAGAATGCTGAAGTTCTGAGTTTATTTCTGCTTCGGATGCGTCCTGTTGTTTTGTTTGTCCAATATGCATTTGCTTATCGAGTTGTTGCTCTTTGATTATCGAGTTGTTGCGATTTGTTTATCGAGTTGTTGCTCCTTGCTTATCGAGTTGTTATAATTCGTTTATCGAATTGTTCTTTAAGTTGTTTTGTTTGTTACGTTGGTTCACTACCTGACTTGGCAATACACGAATGTTCAATTTCCATCAATCTCATTTTCATGCTGTGTGATGCGATGCGATGCGATGCTCAGAATATAAAATGTAACACTTTTGAACCGAAAAGCTGTTTTCATTCCATCATGGTTTCTTTTTACAACAGGGTACAAGTTTTAAGGAAAATAAAACTGCCTAACGTTGTACAATGTGCTATAACTACTAGCAAAAAGAAAACAAAGCAAAAACATCCGAGTCGGTGCTATCTGGCTCAGGATCAAGAGGCCCTCTTCATCCTCTTCGGTTGAGCAGCCTCTACACCACCATCGTCGGCACCCCCGTCTGAACCAGAGTCGCCATCCTCGGAATCCTCCTCGGCGTCGTCTCCGCCCTCAGAACCTGAACCGGTGTCACCACCTCCGCCCTCGGATGTCTCTGACTGAGGATTTGCTGGCTCCTCCTCGTCACTAGGCTCGTCATCACATCTGGCAAGCGCTCAACGTCTCCCTCGGCCGCGTGTCGGGATCTCTCTCCCTGCTACTAGAGATGGCCCGGGCTGTAGAGGTGTGACCTGAAAAGGCAGTTTGAGTACATCAGCCAGGATATGTATATCAGATGCAAGTATGGTGTATAAAGTGAGTGCATGCAGATATAGTATGTGAATGTGATGTGTCGGATGTGATCTATAAATGCAGTGAATCAGTGCAGTGAAATGTTCATTTTCGATATATCAGCAAAAGTATGATAAATGCAAGGAAACCGAAAAGTGCTGGGATGCCGTAGGAGTGCAGCATGATCTCTCTCCTCAAAACCATAAACTCAAGTGAGGCCTTCGCCTCGAGCAATCCCTCAACATATCTTGTAGAAGGCTACAGATGCAAGTTCAAGTCATCAGTGAATGTCTAAATATCTGAATGATAGATGAAAGCTGTGAAGCATACCGATGCTGAGTCAGGGGCCCTGACATATCGATGATCTGGCAATGGAGACTCAAGCAAAATCTGATAATGCGTCCCATACCGCCAGCGTATCAGCTCGGTCGGAGGATCTGGCCACCCAGCACACTGCCAAGTGGGGGGCATCCCTCTAGTCCTACCTCTCGATGTGCTGGCCTTGCTAGTTGAGGGGATGTCTGTAGCTCAGGCGCGGCTCGATGAAGGAATGTCAGCAGCTCTCCTCATGAGGGCACAAACACCTGTTAGCGGGGGCATCAGGTATGTGTGGAGGTATGTCATGTACTCCCCCTCCTCCAGGAAAAGGACTGCGTCAGCACCCTGCATAAGGTCTCTAACCTCCTGGGGAAAGAGACTCTCTGTGGTCTGCATGTCTAATGGAGGTGATGAAGGGATCTCCTGAATGGGATGACCCAGTGTCTGGCGCATAAAGCGCTCCTCGAGAAACCAGGCTCTGCCAACTGGTCCCTCAAACAGAATCCGGTATCGGGAGGCGCCCCATGCCCCAGCAAACTAGAACCGAGAAAACCCTGGCATCGCTACCCAAGGCTGCTAGGTGATCTTCGGATAGTAAGTGCATGAATTGATTAGTTGTCATAGATATGCAAGATGAACCGAAGCTGAAAGCATGAAGAACTAAGAGTTCTAGATTACCTTGGTCGCCCGTACTGTGTCAAAATAATGCCTGAGATATGTCAAGGTCTCTCGGGGTCTGGGCCGACATCGACCTTCAAATCTACGCGAGTACGGCACCTCAAGTGGTGCCTCAACCTCTGGATCAGGAGCAAGCGTCGGAAAATAGGCGCATACCCATAGCTGTTGAAGGCAAGACAGTGGCAATGAGAATACAGAATACACAAAAAATGCAGAATGCAGAATGCGAGGTGCAAAATGCGGAGTATGGGACGCAATATGTGCAATGTGTGGAGTGTGCAGTGTACAGGTAATGAAAAGCAGAAATGTAAATCAAAAAGGCAGAATATACCTCCCAGGCTCTCTAATAGCTGCCTACTATGTTCCTGCACCTGCGGGAGGTCGAGCTCATATAGCAATAAAGGGTAGCAAGGCCAGCGCCACCCCAATCGAAGTGCCGAACCTGGGATAGGTCTACTAGAGCACTCAGAAGATGTAGCCCGACCGTGTTCCCCCTATCGGAGAACAATGTGGTCCTAAGAAGGAACATCAGGAATCCTCGGGCGTACTGCTCCGTGGCCTCAACAGTCTCAGGCACAGTCCCTCTGTATTGCTCTGTGAACCAGGTGTATCTGATTGTGCCTGATGGTCAGTAGATCGGCAGATGCGCTCCGAGTATATAAGTCCAGGCTGCCTCCCACTCACCCATATCGGAATCATATGGGATCGGCCGACCTCCCATATCGAGGCTCATCAACATAGCAAAGTCATACGGGGTCATCATCATGTCCCCGATAGCTGAGAAATGGAAGGAGTTGGTGGTGTCCCACTATCTCTCTACTAGTGCACCCAGGAGGGTCCTACTCGCCACAAGACGCGATAACCCCATGCAAAATGGGCCGAACCCTGCCTCATCAACAATCTGTCGAACACCGTCTGCGAGCTCCATATACCACTTCCTCGCTATAATTGACCCATATCCCTGGTTAGAACGGGAGCTACCTGTGTTCAGAATGAGCAGAAATACAGTGTGAGTTGTGTTCAGAATGAGCATAAATGCAGTGTGTGAGCTGTGTTCAGAATGAGCAGAAATGTAGTGTGTGAGCTATGTTCAGAATGAGCAGAAATGCAATGTGTAAGCTGTGTTTAGAATGAGCAGAAATGCAGTGTGTGAGCTGTGTTCAGAATGAGCAGAAATGCAGTGTGTAAATGTGTTCAAAACAAGCAGATAAAATACAGAGCAAAAGCATGAAGTGTGCAAGAAATACAAAATACATCGCAGAAAATGTAAGAGTACAGTATGTACCTTGGGCGCGTAGTGAGACAAGTGAGACTCCGGCTCCCGTAGTAGCAGGTCCGCGGGTGCTCGTCACACAAAGTCTGTAAAATGATGAAAAGTGCTGGGTGGTAAGATGTGCTCCTCGGAACGGTACATCGTAGGGTCGAAGGGCCGGATCCTAAGCGGTAGCGGAATGATGTCGGGCTCTTTCTCCATCCCCGGAGGACCCTCGTCATATGGAGCATCGTCAGCCATCTGAAAAGAAGGTGCAAAATGAGCAAAAATGAGCGAAATGAGCTAAAATTGCCAAAAGTCAACAAAAGTCAACTATCGGGAAGAGAAAAAGTCAAAGAAAGTCAAAACCTGGGAAAAGGTGCTAAACTTCGAGAGAAACATACCTCAAGTGGTGAAAATGGAGAAAGAAGCTCCGAAAACGAATTCTGATCGGTTCAAAGTGAAGGAAATCAGAAGATCTTAGTGAGTCAACTTAGCGTGGGGCGTTGGAAAACGCATGCAAAGCCCGGATCTGAGAGGGAAAAGGGTCTAGGAAGGAAGAGGAGTGATTTTCGGCCTTGTGTGTGTGAGCATTTGTGTTTTGAAGTTGTGTATTTAAAGATCCGAACCTCAAAAGACCAAACTGCCTCGGATTTTACTACATTGGTCGACCGACTAGTTTTTCAGGTCGACCGACCACCTAGGTGGTCTACAGGTAGTCTACAGGTGGTTTTGGTGGTCGGCATCTCTCCAGGGTGGTCTTCAGGGTCCCATTGTCCTCTCTGTGTGTTTTTATGTTGTTTGGAGTCCTTGACTCTCGATAAAGTGCAAGAAAAGTTCACTATTTTCGGCTCAAAATGTCCCCGTGGGAACTTCGATTCACGTCTTCGACGCACAGCTCATCGTCACTCGTCAGGAGCAAGGTGTATCCTTTTTAAGTACATTGTCACCCCTCCGAGAGGTAAAACGGAGGTTGCGTTTGAATTGGTCTCGTTAAGGCGTGTATTTCCTTATTCGACATTTTACTTCAAACATGCTGTTGATGGTGCACTGAAAATGCATTGTTATTGTGCACAGAATGTGTATGCCGTGTGGCATTGCTACGCACTTTTCACTTGCATTGCTATGCACTTTTCACTTGCATTGTTATGCACCTTTTCACTTGCATTGTATATGCACGCGTTTATCTCGTATTGGAATTGTATCTTGATGTGACGTTGAACATGTGTTTCTACTATATTGTACCTATTGAGTTTCTTTCTTATGCAGGGACGATATTGTATATACGGTCCATTTGAAGCTGGCACAACCAGATGACGTTGTATGCATTTCGGTAAGTGGAACTCCAGGTAAGATCATTCCTGTCCCCTCGAAACTCACTCGTTGGTTAGAAGCAATCGGGTACGTTTGGTGCTTACACCGATACCTCGTTGATTAGAGACATTCCATTACACCTAATGTTTACACAGACATCTGCCTTTCTTCTCTCGCATGTGATACGTTGAGAGGTGTACCTTTCCTTCTCTCGCGTGTGATACGCTGAGAGGTGTACCTTTCCCTCTTTTGCGTGTGATACGCTGAGAGGTGCTCCCTTTTCCTCTCTTGCGTATGATACGCTGAGAGGTGTACCTTTCCCTCTCTTGCATGTGATACGCTGAGAGGTGCTCCCTTTCCCTCTCTTGCGTGTGATACGCTGAGAGGTGTACCTTTCCCTCTCTTGCGTGTGATACGCTGAAAGGTGTACCTTTCCCTCTCTTGCGTGTGATACGCTGAGAGGTGCTCCCTTTCCCCCTCTTACATGTGATACGTTGAGAGGTGTACCTTTCCCTCTCTTGCGTGTGATAAGCCGAGAGACGTTGCTTTTCCCTCTCTCGCGTGTGATACGTCGAGAGATGTTGTTTTTCCCTCTCCCGCGTGTGATACGCTGAGAGGTGTTGCTTTTCCTTCTCTCGCGTGTGATACACTGAGAGGTGTTGCTTTTCCTTCTCCCGTGTGTGATGTGCTGAGAGATGTTGTGTTTGAGACTTCGGGTATTCCCGATAGTCGCCTTTAGCCTTTTCTGTGTAATGCGTAGTTAAGTTTGCATAATTTTCTTACATCCTTTCTGCATGAGATGTAGTTTGGTTCGTGTTTACTTGCTTATGTACGAGTTTGTTGTAGCATTTCTTTGCATAACATTCGCTTAAAATGTTGTATTTATTTTGCATAAATGCTTCATTACAGTCCTCTTTGCATAATCATAAGTTATATTCCGCAGTGTGCATGTCATTTGCATCTTGCCCCTGCCTGAGGGCGCATCTCTTTGTTATCTTGCCTGTTTGTCTAAGTCTTCAGCCTTGTAAAAAATGGGTCGTCTCTGGGCTTTGACATTCACTCCCGTCATTTCATGACTTCCGAGTTCTGTCAAAGAGGGGCAACTGTAGACACCCCATTTTTGACCGACCTTAAGACTCAGACGTCATCATCTGTGCACTCAGTGATTGTGCATGTTTGTGCTTGTTTTGAGTTTCCGAAGCCTTCGGCTGAGCGCCTTGTCTCGGGACCTCTTAACTTTCTCCTCTTGGCCTGGTTTTTGGACCATGCCTTGTTGCCTTTGCCTAGAGGGAAACAAAGGCCTTTAGGCCACTTTTTATAGCCGTAGGCTACCTTTCCCACTCGTAGGCCACTTGTGGTGGCCCGTAGACTAGTTTTCGGGGCTTCCGGCTGAGTGCCTTGTCTTGCAGACTCTTGTCTTTCTTCCTTTTTGGTTTGTTTTTGAACCAAACCTTGTTACCCCTTGCCTGGAGGGTGGAACAAGGGTGTAGACCAGTTTTCTCCCCTGTAGACCACTTTTGGTGGTCGGTTAGCTAGGGTAGGTGGTCTGTAGACCACCTAAGGTGGTTGGCAGCATGCCACCACCTTCTCCTCTCTTTGTAGACCCCTTTTCTCCTTTGCCGACCACTTTTCTCCCCTGTAGACGACTTGAAGTGGTCGATCGACTGGGGGGGTGGTCGGTCGACCACTTTAACTGGTCGGCGGCCTTTCTGCACTTTCTGCAGATATTTTCCTTGCCAACCGTGCCAGCTATGCCAGCTATTGGGCACAGAAGGCATCCTCCATACACGTGTATGGAGGGATTGCACCAAGCCTCTAGCTTGTCTAACAAGCTTGAGGCATGAAATTCTTTATAAGGGGAGCTTCCTCCCCCTTGTTCAAGGGTCAGAATTTTGATTAAGGCTAAACATATCCCTCTCTCTCTATATTTGTGCTAGTTTGTGCCTTAAAGTGAGTTTTCTTCACACTTTTGCACTAAAGCACCTAGTGAAACACCTTCACTCTTGAGCTGAGGTTCTTGGAGGTTGCATTTGAGTGATTTTGGCTTGGTTTTGCTTCAAAAGTGGCTGGTTTTGAAGTTGTTCTTCAAGGGTGAGTAGTTACCCTCTTTAAATCTTGTTTTGCTTGAGTATTTGGCCATCCTTGCATGCTCTTTTAGGCCTTACTTTCAACTGCAAAAACTCTTGTTTTTAAGTGTTTGAAATGTTTTTTTGAGGCTTTGTTTGAGTTAGGGGTGGTTTACCCCATTTGGTGGCTTATTTTCTTTTGCTTTGTTCTATCTCTTAAAGCCTTTCAAATCACCTTGTTTTTGCCTTTTAACCACTGAATTCCAAAGGAATTTTAGTGGTGGAAAGTGGGTTTTGAGACCTAAAATGGATGGGGGTGGTCCCCTCCCTCTTGTGTTTTGTTTGCATGTGTTGTTGGCTTAACACTTTGGCATGCTTTTCTACCTTCATAAGGCTCTATCTTAGCATGTTTTAGGCCTTATTCTAACATGATATAACTCTGTTTTGGGTTAGTTTGATTACTTCTTACATGCTTCATGTACTTGTAGTGCAATCCTCTGAGTTAGCCTAACATGCTCTATGCTTTGGACCACAATTTTAGCATGTTTTTGGCTCCACTCTAGCAGGCTTTTACTCATATTTTGGCATGCCTTAGCTCTGATTTTGGTCGACAAGGTCACATTTTGCATGGTTTATGCACTTGTAGTGCAAGCTTGTTCACTAGCCTAGCTTGTTTGGTGTTTTGGCCTATTGATCTAGCATGTGTATGCTTTACTGCAGTACATTTTTGGCTTTGATCTAACATGCTTTAGGTCTGATTTGGGTGGTCTTGGTCATGCATGCTTGGCTTTGCATAGCTATAGTGCATTTGGCTTTGCTAGCCTTAAGCTTTGAGACCTTTAGCATGCCATAGTTGAGCTTTTTGCATGGCATGGCATCATTTGGCATGTTATTTCAGACCATATACCTCTGCCATATTCTCGCATTTATCATCCCTTTGTTGTGTTTGAGGGTTGAGCCTTATGCTTCACTTATGAGCCAATATGTATGCATGCTTGCCTAAGCCTTTGGGGCTACCATCTCAGCATGTGTTTGGTGTTATTTTACCATGCTACAACTCTGATTTTTGTTGGTGAAGTCACCTCATGCTTGGTTTTAGTATGTGTAGTGTAATCCCACTCATTGGCCTTGCATGCGTCATGCTTTATGCCCCATATTCTAACATGTGTTAGCTCTACTCCATGCATGTTTTGGCATTGTTTTGACCTGCCTTGGGACTGTTTTGAGTCATCTTGGCCCTTTGGGGCTTGCTTGATATGGCTATGGTGCAAGTACCTTAGTTAGTCTTGAGTTTTGAGCACCCTACTATGCTATATTTGTGATGGTTGCATGTTTGGGCATCGTTTAACATGTTATTTTAGAGCATGTACGTGTGTCATGTTCTCACTTCTTTCATTCCTTGAGAGCTTTTGAGAGTTGTGTCTTTGTGCATTGTTAATGAGCCATCAAATGAGCATGTTCTCCTTGTGTTATATGCCTTGATCTTAACATATTTCAGCCGTTGTTTTGGCATGTTTGACCTCTGTCCGGGGTTGGTTTGACCATTTGAGATTGATAGTGCATGCCTCATGTGTAATATGTTTCATTAGCTTTGATGCCTTAGCTTTTAAACATGCCACGCATGCATTGCTTACATGATAGAGTCTTGCGCATGTCACTTTAGCATTGAAGGTTGATCATCTTGTTTGCGTTGCATGTGTTTGGATTGGACGTTAATCCAAACACAAGGAATGTCGCACGTTTCATACTTAAAGTGATGAAACGTATAACATTTCTTGGTCGCCGACCCTCTTGATCTAGCATGATAGAGGTGGAGGCCCTTATGTGTTATTTGTGCATTCATTGACATTGACTTGTGCAAACTTGGCTTCTCGGCCATTGTGCATTGCGATGCTCGGTTGGTGGCCCGAGAGTCAAGTACCGCACTCCCTTGAGCTTGAGAAATGATAGGGATGGTGGTTGTGCAGACATATCTTGCAAATACACTGCTATGCCCCTTGTTGTTCTTTGTTGTAGCAAAATTGGAGCTTGGCAAATTAACTGGTCGGCCGACCAGTAGGGGTGGTCAACCGACAACTTTTTCTAGTCTACAACCAGTTTTTCTGGTCTACAGCCCCCTTTTCTGGTCGGCAGCCCACCAGGAGGTCCCCATGTTGGAGCAGAAGCAATCTGGAAGTTAGTGCACTTTTCAGAGATCAAATCAAATGCAAACAGAGGCAATTCTGGGCATAGCAATGGACTTCTGAGCGAGGCGATCGAGCATGCATGCACCCCTCGCCCTGAGGACCTCTTTAAACTGCTTTAGCCACTTTACTTAGTTAGCTAATTCGTCGGTTTTGTACTTAATTAGTTAATGTGCTTAATTAATTGATTTGTTTTGTAATAATTAGTTAACTAGGAATAGTTAATTAGTTTTGGTTTGTAATAATTATTTTAATTAGCGTAGCTAGTTAGCTTATTATCCAGACCCTCCGTCGAGAGGGCAAATGCTGTAATAAGTGTGCGTGTGTGTGTGAATGTCTTCCAACCCCACGTCTTTCCAAACTAGGACAGGTTGCTTACCCGATTGTAGGTTGTTTGAAAACCGCTGCGTGCGTAGTGAAACCCTAGCTCCTGACAAGATAGGACAGAGAAACCCTACCCCTCTATAGGGTGTTTTGGCTCTCACTTGCTTGCTATGTGCTTTTAGAGTGTGCCTCTACATGAATGCATGTATCAGTTTGCAAGTCTGAGTATTAGTCTGAGGACATCAGTATTTGGGGGTATCAGATTTGAGGCAGTGATCAGTGTTTGAGAACAGTTCTTTTAGCTTGTGATTATCAACTGTGTGTTGTGTTTATTTAAGCCGAAATGCTGTCCGTTTTTCTACTTGTTGTTTCCTTATTTTGCTTTATTTATCTTTTTGCAAGGTAGTATAGCATCATTGCTTCCGAAGAGGCAGTTTCCCCCAAAGCACTCTGGGTTAGAGGTAGAAGGCTTCATCGATCTGAGGATCTAGTTGACGGACAAGCAGTGTTCTTTTCATTACCCCCGGTTACAAGACGGAGGGCAGTTAGGCAGAGAGTATCGGTACAGCAGTCGTTGGTTCAGCGATCATTGTCCACCCCACCAGTGAGTAGTCGGGCTGAGGTTTCCGTTTCTACCACACACAGAGATACACCTATTCAGTTAGATCAGCACTCTATGGCAAGTATGGATGACATGATGCGTCAGCTCCAAGAGACCATGCAGCGGGATGCTGCCCGCCAGACACAGGTTGTCGCACGTCAGGCAGAGGTTATGGCTTAATAGGCAGAACTGATTGCCAGGCTCCAGCAACAGCAGCAAACACAATAAGCCGGAGCATCTGCTTCGCATCCACCCTCGCCCCCACCTAGAGTTCCAACACTCGGGGATACTGCAAACGTCCAGGAAGATACCGACGCTCCAACAGGGCCAGTCCTGCCACCAGTTCTACCACAGACTTCAAAGACACTGGCTTTCTCAATAGATACACTGTTTGAATCTGAGATGGACCCAACCGCTCTAAAGATGAGTAAGCTTGAAAAGCTGTTTAAACGGGCCCAGGGGGTCAATTCCATTCCAGACATAGAGGATGGTTACACTGATTCGGCGGTAACATTGTCGGACAAATTCAAGATGCCCCACATAGACCGTTTTGACGGCTTGGGCGACCCTATGGTTCATCTGAGGCTGTTCTCGGATATTTTGCACCCGATGGGCTTGACGAGACTCCAGAAACTATCACTCTTCGGCCAGACCCTGTCGGGTATTGCGGCCATTTGGTACGCCAAGCTGGAGGACTCAGTGAAAAGGAGCTGGGAGGAGATGGTCGAAGCCTTCGTCACACAATATTCATATAACACCCAGATTGAGGTCACAACCCGTGATCTTGAAGCGACCAAATAAGAGCCAAAGGAGGGCTTTTCTAACTTTGTCATTTGATGGAGGGCCAAGGCCTCCATGATGACAACTCGGCCATTGGAGAAGGATCAGATAAGGATGGTTGTGCGCAACCTTCAACCCAAGCTAATGCAAAAAATGATCGTCTTACCCCTTTCCACCTTTACGGATTTACACGAGATTAGGGTACAGATTGAGGACGCTATGAAGCAGGGTCTGATCAACCAAGACAGGGAACAGCCCAAGAGGGCATTTACATGTAGTTCGAATGCAAGCACGAGTAGTGCTGCAGCTGCCAGAACTTCTGATGTGGGCATGGTCACCACCACCACTCCAAAAACAGCTACAGCTACACCCTTCACCGGTGCGTCCGGTACCAGCTCACAAACAGCCAAATACCCACCCCGGGGCCAGAGGACTTTTACCTCGCTGTATATGCCTTTGTCCAAAGCCCTCGCGGTTCTAATTAGAAAGGGGCATCTGAAGTCTTTGGAACCGTGCCCACTACCAAATAACCTCCCACCAACCTATAACCCGGCCAAATATTGTGCCTTTCACCAACAACACGGTCACGACACTGACCAGTGCTTCAGATTGCGTCATGAGATCCAAGATCTCATTGGCAACAAGGTGATTGCGCCTCCAGAAAAGCCAAATGTCACCACCAACCCTTTCCCCCCACATAATCAAAACCTTCCACCTAAGCAAGTAAACTTCAGCCAAACAACGGCCACCCTGTATGACCCTAGCATATACATCACTCCCTCCCACCTACCCAAGCCTGAGGTGTTCATCCCATACAGCACGAACTTATGCATGTTGAGCATCTCCTAAATCCAACCTGAGCCGGTGGTGGTGACTGTCGAAGACAGAACCGGGATGACTTTGGAGGTAGATGGGAATGTTGATTCAGAACTTGAGGGATCTGGAAACTTTACTGAGGGAGCATACAACCCGAGTGGTTATATCGTATCGTCGGATCAGGTCAAGCCAAGGGTAGAGTTGCCAGTTGGGGCAGAAATCAGCGTGGTCCGGGAGGATGGACCTGGTCAGGGGCTAGATCACCTAGTAGAGTTGGAAGAGGACATTGCAAATCTGCAGTTCAGTGAAGAGCAGGACTCAGGGGATGTGAACATCAACTGGTTCGACTTGGATAGATCGGCAGAGAATACGGGGTGGCTCAGTGACCAGCCAGATGTTGTTAAAGAATCTCAACCAGAACAGGGATCGTCAGGAACGAGAACATCAGCAGTGGCCGGAATGGCCAAGAATTAGGAAGAATCGCTGGAGAGCACCGATGCGAAGAATTTTGCTCGGGATTCGGGCAGTTTGAGTATAGTAGACACTAAACTGGAGGCTGCATTGAAGCGACTTGAGCAAGAAAAGATCGAGGATCTTGAGAGGGCTAGGAAGGCCAAAGCCCCTGCGGTGACGAAATGTGCTGTGAGCACAGAAACAGTTGCAACAAAACTGGACAGCTGTCTGTCGGTTGCCGACGGGATGTGGTGGGAAGACGACAACTTACGTCTTGCCCACACTGACGAAGATTGGGGACAGAACGAACCAGATGACACCTGGTATGTTGAGGAGGTTGACCATATGGCCAGGAGTGGGTGGTATTTCAAACCCCCACACTTAGACCAGCCAGAGACATCCGGGAAGGACAAAGAAGCAGAGAGGCAGACAGAAAAATTGCTGGAGGAGGAGGCTGTACTGAAACAACTAAAGAAAATTCAAGCAGACATCTCCATTTGGGGACTGCTTGTGGCCTTGAGGGTTCACAGACAAGCGGTCCTTTTTGCCATGGACAAGGCGAAACTTTCAATTGATGCCACACCCGAGAAGTTGGTAGGGCTGGTTTTCCCGGGAGGAGCTTCCCTAACCTTGACCTTCACCGACAAAGAACTACCGCCCGAGGGCTCAGATCATAACAAACCACTCTATATCTCTGTGGAGTGTAGAGAGAAATGGATACCGGTGGTCCTGGTCGACACGGGGTCCGCAATCAATGTATGTCTGTCGAGAACGGCATATGCTATCGGGTTGAAGCCCGCGGATTTCGTGCCTACGGCCCAGGTAATTCGGGCCTATGATAATACTAGCCCGGAGGTGATGGGGACCATACGGATTAAGACTCAGGTTGGCCCAAGGCAACAGGACATTGAGTTTCATGTCTTGGATGTTCCCGTAACCTTCAATCTACTCCTTGGGCGGTCGTGGGTGCACCAAGTGAAGGTCGTCTCTTCCACCCTACACCAAATGCTAAAGTACCCCCACGGGAAGGGGGTAGCAATCGTTTTTGGAAATTCTTCAATACATCCGCCGCCAGAGGTTTCTACACCAGTTTTGGAGATTGAGCATGGCGCGGAGGATGTATTCCAACCCCACGTCGTTCTCCTTTTTATTTACCAGCTTTTAATGGTTAGTTTTAGGGCATGTTTCAATTAGCATACTTATGTTTGCATGCGTGCATCATTCATTTTGTCTTGCATGCACCGGGCTCGGTGCATCATTCAAACTGCATTATATTTCAATACACTTTACTTGAATACGTGTTTAACGGCATGTTATCAAGTGTTACATTCATATGCCATCTTAGCTAGCCGAGCCTATTTTAGTTGCATTTTTGCATGTGTTGCATTAGGCACTATTGACATAGCTAGGATCATGCATTGATTACTAACTAGCTTCTGTTTTGGCTTGGAGCACACTGTGAGTGTTTATGTTTTAACATCCTTGCATGCGTGTGAGTGATTGCCATGTTTAGCATGCTTGCCATTAGGCTATATGCTTAAGTGATTAACTGCTTGAATGCCTGTGGATGGCTTCATTGCTTGAATTGGAACAATTCATCAAAATGTGCGTTTTAAGCCCACTCTGCGGAGTGGTAAAATCATGTTTTAAGCCCACTTGAGGGTGGCAAATCCGCATTTTTAGCCTACTTGAGGGTAGCAACTTCAAACCATTTTCAAAAAACAAACATGAGATGTTTTGTTCCAAATTGAGTAATTTAATCTATACTTGTATGCTGTGCGCATTACATAGTAATTCTAGATTAATAACCGGAATAAGAACGCATGTGTTTATAAAAACAACATATCATGTTAGTAGAGACTGATCTTTGATCGGGCGAGCAGGGGTGCTCATTTCAGGACCTTTCCCTCTCATACCCAAGTTCCCGAGCCGAGACAACTTTGGTGATGACGGACACGTGGCCTTTGGCATGAGTCAGGGTTTCCTAAATTTCCCAAAACAAAATATTTAGGTGGCGATTCTGAAATCTGGTAAAACAGTCCATGTTTGGCACTTTTTGATTAAAATCGATTTTCCAAAACGATTTGACGGATTTGGACTCTTTAGTGATTTATCAGTCTTACATTGCACTTTGTGAGATTAGATTCAAAATTGTGATAGGAGTCCGAACTGTAGTAGCTAGAACCCAATTTGCTTCCTCGCGCGCGGAGAAAGTTCGGGCAGTCTACATCTGTAGGTTTTTATTTTTCTTTATTTATTTATTTATTTATTTATTATTATTTTAAAGAGAAATAACGTAAGTAAAAATTAAATAAATAAATAAAAAGTAAATAAAGAAACTACACAATTCTTTTTTTTTTTTTTTGAAGAAAAAAATAAGTAAATAAATAAATAAAAGCTGTAGGTTTTTTTTTTTTTTGGGTGGGGGCGGAACAGGTCGCTCGTGCGCCCATTTGGGCCGCATGAGCACTTATTTTTGGGCCACTCCAACGGCGGAATTGGGCCACTCCAATGGCACTTGCGCATAATGCTTTTGGGCCTGTGCCACTTATGCAGCTGGCCCTTCCGCTCATGCGCTCCATTTTTATTTATTTATTTTAAATAAAAACTCAATCGCAATCCAAATAAAAATTTAAACCATTTCTACCTTCAATGCACATCTGAAATAAAAATTAGAACATCGAAAACATCGAAATGCGCAACAAAGGTATAATCTTCACACGAAAACTACGGGTACTACTTTTCTCCCTAACAATATTTGTAACTTTCCCTATTCTCTAACAGGGTGACAGACTAGGTTGATTCAATATCTAGAATCGAGGCACATAAAGCTAACTCGACCTATGGGGCTATTATACAGAATTTAAGCCGGGGTGGTTTTAAAGCAATCTCCACACCCCTGGGAATTTAAACCAAACTCTAGTCTTGGAAATTCCAAACTTTTGCATTCTAGGCTTTGCCATTTGAACTCTCGTTTCCACCATCTAAGTTGGTTTTCTAAGAACTCACTACAAACACAGTTAGGTGGCCATACCAGATCGTCATATGCCATTCGGGCACGGCAGACACCAAAGGAATTACACCTTTAGAGGATTTAAAGTCTCCTAGACTCAAAGCAAGTATTATGGAAGATATATTGGGTCCATCAAGTGGACGACCTCAATCATCTCCCTTTTCTTAATACCATCCATGTAGTGTTTCAATCTTTGGCCATTGACCTTGAAGGTCGTACCATCTTGTGAATTTTTAATTTCAACCGCCCATGCAGAAAGACTTCTATAATCTCATATGGGCCATTCGGAGTTTACTTGGGAACAACCACAATTTAGCATTGAACAACTACACTTTTTGGTGAGGCTCGAAGGACTTACGAGAGATGTGTTTATCATGAAATGCCTTAGTCCTAGCCTTGTAAATCTTGGAACTCTCATACGCATCATCGTGGAGCTCCTTTAACTCATTAAGTTGGAGTTTTCGGTGGTCACCAGCTTTGGCCATATCAAAATTGAACTTCCTAATGGCCCACAAAGCCCGGTGTTCTAACTCAACAGGAAGATGGCATGGTTTCCTGAACACAATCCTATATGGAGACATCTCGATGGGTGTCTTATGTGCAATGCGATAGGCCCAAAGTGCATCAACCAACATAGTGGACCAATCTTTCCTATCGGGTCTCACAGTTTTCTCGAGGATGTGTTTAACCTCCCTATTAGACACCGCTACTTGACCACTAGTCTGGGGATAGTAGGGAGTGCCAACTTTGTGAGTGATCATGTATTTGTGCACTAATTCCTCAAAGAATCAGTTGCAAAAATGTTTACGACCATCACTAATTATGGCACATGAGAACCCAAAATGACAAAAAAATGGTCTCATGGAAGAATTTAACCACAACTTTCTAGTCATTCGTTCTGGTGGCCACTGCCTCAACCCACTTGGAGACATAGTCCACAACCACCAAAATGTATTCAAATCCAAAAGATGGTGGAAAGGGACCCATGAAGTCGATGCCCCAAACATCAAAAATCTCAACAATCAAAATAGGGGTCATCGACATCATATCTTGCTGTGACATAGAGCCTATGCGTTGACAACGCTCACAAGCTTTACAAAAGTTATGGGCATCTTTGAAAATAGAGGGCCAATAGAACCCACATTGTAAAACCTTGGCGGTCGTTTTCTACCCACTGAAATGGCCGCCACATGCATGAGAGTGACAAAATGTGAGAATGCTATGGGTTTCACTCTTAGGCACACAACACCGAATCACTTGATCCGGACAATACTAAAACAATTCCGGGTCAGAAATAGTGCTTAACTTGTGATAAAATTAGTCTTTGTCTTGCTTAGACCAAGTTTTCAGAATTTGACCAACCACCACGTAATTCACTATGTGAGCAAACCACAGGAGGGTCATGTGTGATGCCGCAAGAAGTTGCTCGTCCGGAAACGAGTCGTGCAAGGCTAAGGGATCACTTGTGTGTTTAATAAAGATGCGGGATAGATGATCCGCAACTACATTCTCGGATCCTTTCTTGCCCCAAATCTCTAGGTCAAACTCCTGAAGGAGTAGAATCCACCTAATCAACGTAGGTTTGGTCTCTTTTTAAGACAATAAGTACCGCAAAGCGGCATGGTTAGTGAACACAATGATTTAGACCCTAGGAGGTAAGACCGGAACTTATCAAGTGCAAAGACAACATCTAGTAACTCTTTCTCAGTGGTAGTGTATTTTAATTGAGCATCAGAAAGAGTATGACTAGCATAGGATATAACATGGGGCACTTTATTCACCCTTTGGCCCAAGACTGCGCTGAGGGCATAATCAGATGCATCGCACATGATCTCGAAAGGAAGGGACCACTTAGGAGATTGCATGATAAGGGCAGTAAAAAGGGCCACTCAAAGTGTTTCAAATGTTTACAAACATGCATCATCAAAGATAAATGGTACGTCATTAGCAAGTAAACTACACAAAGGACGGGATATTTTGCTAAAGTCTTTGATGAATCTATGGTAAAAACCTACATGCCCTAAGAAAGATTGACGCATAGAAGTGGGTGAAGGAAGGCCTGCAATGAGGTCAACCTTAGCTTTGTCAACCTCTATACCTTGAGGGGACACAATATGTCCCAACACTATACCCTCGCGAACCATAAAATGGCTCTTCTCCTAACTCAAAACAAGGTTTGTCTCCACATATCGAGTAAGTACTTTAGTTAAGTTCTGGAGACATTCCTCAAAAGATGGCCCAAACACGGAGAAGTCATCCATGAAAACCTCTAAAAATTTCTCCACCATGTCGGAGAAAATGGCCATCATACACCGTTGAAAGGTCGTCGGTGCATTGCATAGCCCAAAGGGCATGCGCCTATAAGCAAAAGTGTTAAAAGAACATGTGAAAGTGGTCTTTTCCTAGTTAGCAAGGTACACCGAGACTTGATTATACCCTGAGTAACCATCAAGAAAATAATAAAAACCCTACCCTGCTAACCTATCAAGAATTTGATCAATAAATGGCAAAGGAAAATGGTTCTTTCTAAACATGGAATTCAATCTCCTATAATCAATGCACACTCGCCACCCAGTAGTGGTTCGTGTGGAACTAACTCTCCTCGTTCATTCTTAACAATAGTGATACCTGATTTCTTGGGCACTACTTGTGTGAGACTCACCCACTTGTTATCCGAGATGGGGTATATAATACCCACATCCAACAATTTTAACACCTCGTTTTTCACCACCTCTTTTATATTGGGATTAAGCCTCCGCTGCATAACACGAGAAGGTTTGTTGTCCTCCTCTAGATGTATATAATGCATGCTCACGGAGGGATCTATCTCTTTCAAATCAGCCACCGACCACCTTATAGCACTCCGATGTGCCACGAGAACACTCATTAATTGACTTTCCTGTTCTGCAGTCAAGTCAGATGCAATTATGACTGGTAAAGTATCCTAAACCCTAAAAATGCATACTTGAGTGTGGCTGGGAGTGGCTTCAACTCAAGTGTAGGTGGTGTGACTAGGGATGGTATGGCAGGCTCTCTAGACAAAGGAGGAAGGGACTCAAACCGGGCTTTCCACAGAGGAAAATCCGGTGTAGAAGAAGAATTAAATAAGGCATTCACCTCCTCAACTGATCCGTCAATGTCAAAATCATCGAACCCAAAATGAGCTAGACTAACCTCTAGAGGGTCCTCTACAATAATGGAGGGTAAAGCCTCTTCCACAATCCCATTCACAACATCCACAAATAAACACTCCTCTCTTTCATGGGGTTGTTGGGATGCTTGGAAAACATTGAGTTTCACTTGCATATTCCCAAATGAAACTTTCATAACCCCGGTACGACAATTAATACATTCATTGGCCGTAGCCAAGAAAGGTCGACCTAAGATCACCGGGATTTGTTTTCTAGAGCTGGCTACCGGTTCCATCTCTAAAACCAAAAAGTCAATAGGAAAATAAAACCTATCGACCTTTACTAGCACATCCTTAATCATGCCACGTGGCACTTTGAGGGACCGGTCAGCCAACTGGAGAGTAACAGTAGTAGGCTTCAACTCGCCAAGCCCGAATTCTTTGTACACAAAGTACGACAACAAATTGACATTAGCCTCTAAATCTAACAAGGCCCCATCAATGAAATGGTCCCCTATAATGTATACAATGGTTGGGGCACCTGGGTCTTTAAGCTTAGGGGGTGTGTCATTCAACAGGATTGAGCTTACTTGCTCTGTGAGTACGACCTTTTGGGACACATGTGTCCTAGATTTACACTTTTGCATACAAAGGTCTTTCAAACTTTTAGCATAGGAGGGTACTTGCTTAATCACCTCAAACAAGGGGAGGTTGATTTTAACTTGTTTAAAAACCTCCATCATCGCTTCTATGGATGCCGCCTTCTTATTAAAAGGGGACAGCGTATCAAGGCATTGGGAAAAGGTGCCTTAGGCACATATGGTGCCTTAGGCTCATGTGAAATGCTAGGGACTAAGTCATCCCCCTTAGGTGTTTCTCCCTCACCCTTGCTCTCATTGGGTGTACCACCGTGGTCACCCTTCTTAGCCCTAGTTGCATTAGACGTAACTAGCCGAAGCTCTAACTCCCTCATACTTCTCAAGGTAATCACTACTTGCATCTGCTCATGGTGCTTTCCATTCCCACCCGACCCGTCTGCCCCATATTAACCCTTAGGGTTGGCCACAGTTTGACTAAGTAATTTTCCCCCATCTCTCCTATTCATGTTATTAGCCATTTGACCTAATTGGGCCTCTAGCTTGGCAATGGAGTGAGTATGGGAATGAACTACTGGTGCCAACCCCTTAAGTTCTGAGAGAACTTCCAACACCTAAGTCTCTGAGGCAGAGTTGCCTTGAGAAACAGGCGGGGGTTGTGGTTGTCGGTAAGGTTGCAGTGGTCAGTAAGAAGATTGGTTGGCAAAATTATTAAAATTCTTCCTTTGTGGTGGAGGGTTGTAAGATGTGCCTTGTAAAGGAGGTCTCCATGAAAAGTTAGGGTGGTTCCTCCATCCCGGATTGTATGTGTTGGAATATGGGTTATTACCCGAGTTAGAGAAACCTTGAGCCACATTCACATGTTCTTGGACTAATTCTAGGAATTGTGATGCCGAAGGGCACCCACTCAAGTTATGAGCAGGGCTCACACATTTAACACATGCCTCGTGAAATTGAGGCTAATCTTGCTGTGTAGGGGCATGTCCCACAGCTAATAATTGGTCTATTTTTTGGGACAATGCCTCTACCTGTTGGGCTAACTCTAGGTTTTTCCATACCTTATAAATGCCCCCTCTTTTCGGGGCTCCAACTACTGGTTGCTAGACTTGCCGGGCTACGGAGGCATGGTGAAGGGAATTATCACTTAAGTTCTCAAATAATTGCCACGCCTCGGCGTCATTTTTAGACATGAATGTCCCACCACAAGAAGAATCCACCATTTGGCGGTGAGGCTCAGTTAAGTCATAGTAAAAGGTCTGCACAAGTTTCTAATCAGGCACTTGGTGGTGGGGACACTGTTGGAGAAGGTCACGAAGTCTCTCCCATGTCTCATGAAATTGCTCACCATTAATTTGAGCAAAATTGGTGATGGCTTGCCTGAATTGGTTGGTTTTACCAATGGGAAAGTACTTCTCTAAAAACTTCTATTGTAATTAGTCCCAAGTTGTGATTGAATTAGCAGGTAAGGAGTTCAGTTAGTGTTTGGCTTTGTCCTTTAATGAAAATGGAAACAAACGCAATATTAGGGCCTTATTGGTGAAATTTTAGGTCCTCACTGTAGAGAAAATTTCCAAAAATTCATTCAGATGTTTGTAAGGGTCATCATGAGCTAGTCTATGGAATGATGGAAGCATTTGGATGGTGCTGGACTTAATCTCATAATAAGTAGCAGTGGTGTTGGGTAATTGGATGCATGATGGTGATGCATATGCAGTGGGTGTGAAGTAATCCTTAAGGGCCCGATTGGGCCCATTTAGGCCATTCGGGTTTTCTATCTCTATTGGTTTGAAGTATGGATAAGGGTATTCAAGCCTAGGAACACGGGAAAAAGGCTCTAAGTTTCCAAAGAGTCATTTCTAGTTCAAGGTCCAAATTCCACAATTCAGGGCGACAAGAACGGCGCCCGTGTATATACTACTCACACACACACACACACACACACACACACACACACACACACTAAATTCTGACTCTGTGCACTAAGTTATGAAAGCAAAATACCAAAGGGAGAAATACTCACAACGATTTAATGAAAACGCTTTACTCATCTTACGGGTACTCGACGTGTAGAAGCACTATAACAAATTGCACTTTCAGCAACCACTTTTTCATAGCAAAAAGTATATTTTTGGCGACACAGTAATCAATTTTGTTGATAAAAGTAGACCTTTAACGACGAAATTTACTATCGTTGCTAAAAATATATAATATTCAATAGGCGCCTAAATTTTTGGTTGGCGCCAAAATTTTGAAAATTTTAGCAACGAAGGTTAATTTTTGGCAACATGATAAGCGTTGCTATTAGTCTGTTTATTTTTGGCGACAACAAGTTGGCGTTAGCAAAGAATTAAACATTTAGCGATGGCAAAATTATTCGTCAACAAAAGTTGAGATGGCTTTGATTTTCTAAAACTTGTTTCAGATTTCTTTTAAAAGACTAAAAATTAGTTTCGTGAAATTTTTTAAAAATCAAACAGTTTGTTTGGTTTTGGTTTTTAGCAATCACTTTTCAGAAAATTCTAATTTCTTGTCTTCCGTATTGTTTTATTTTTATTGAATTTTTTTAATATTTTAAGCAATTGTTTAAATTTTTAGACACACCTAACATAAATACACTTAAAAAATATAATTTTTGTGATTTTTTTTTAAATTCACTAAATATCAAAAAATAAAAAATAAACAAAAATAAACAAAAATTCAATATATTTTTTGTATTTTTTTGTATTTATTAATTTTTTAAAATATTTTTTCACAAATATTTTACTTTTTAGATACATCTAAGTAAGGTACATCTAAAAAAGTAAAAAAATACTTAAAAATTTAAAAATATTTACTAAAAACAAAATACGAAAAAAAAAACTCAATTTTAAAAAAATTAAATTCAGAAAATTGAAACCAAACAAATTGAAAAGTAGTTATCAATTTTATATAATTTTATAAAGTATATGAATAATTTTTAATTTTAAAATATATTCCAAAAGAATAAAAGTTTTTTTTTGGATGAGTTTAAAAAAAAAATAACAATAATAAAATAGAAAGTTGAACTCAAACCAAACAGGACCTTGTTTTTACCTTCCCTCCCAATTTCCCTCATCTGTTTTTTTTGCTGCTAGGTAAAACCCCTATTCTATCTCCATGATTTTCACCTTGCACAGCCATTCTCTCATGATTGGAAATTCTCTTCCTCTCACAATCGCACGCCCGCGTAGGTATTTGTCGACCGTCGGGTTTTCACCATTTACCATTGCTGTGCTACACCATCGCCTCTTCATTCTGGCTCGGTAGGTTCGTCCCCTCTTTGCTCTGTATTCTACTTCTCTCTGTCAATTTGTTATCTAAATCTCTGTTCTATTTGCTTTGTATCTCGTTCATTTCAATTATTTGTTTCTTTGTCAAGGGTTCCTAGCATAACCTGCAATTCTATCTGCTTTCTATTGAGTTTTGAACTAGGGGAGAACCATTATATCTCTAGCTTCTAGTTGGATTGCCAAGGTTTTTTAAAGATTTTTTTTCTCTTGCTTATTTGACACTATTTCTTATTAGATTGCACTGTAGGATCAATGTTTCTAATTGATTGATAAGATTGATTCTTTTCAACTCATATTATTATTCTTTTATGCTATCTTTTTTTCTGCTTTGTATTTCTTATTTTTTCTTAATTTTTTTTCTTTACTAAACTTTATTATTATTATTTTTTTGAATGTTTGCTGTTTTCTCTATTGGGTTGTTTGGAATTTGTGGTTTAGTTGATGGGTTTTTGAGATTTATTAAAACCCTAGGATTAAATTGGCAATTTTTGTTCTTGTGGTTGAGTTTTCAAATGTTTTCGATTCTTCTCTGTTGGGTTGTTTGGAATTAGAAAAAAATATATATTTAATTTAGTATGGTTTAAATTGTTTTTTGCTTTCCAACTCAACCATGCACGGTTGCCTTAAGTCTCAGCTCTACTTTGTTGTATCATCTGGACCCTAGAATCAAATGGGAGATTTCAATTATTGTGGGTTTTGATTGTTTTATAGTGAATTTTGATGATGAACAAGAAGTAGGCTGTTAGAAAATGATGAAATTTTCTGTGACAAGAACAAATTTTTTCGAGTCCACTGAAGATTCCAAATATCATGTTGCTTGTATTAGCTGTTAAATGGGACGCGGTATTTGATTTTTTTGAAGATTTGATTGACCAATTAGTCTTAAGAGCCATGTTGTTTGGAAGTCTTTTACCTGCAAGAAATTTATGAGAAAGCAATTGAGTGGTTCTTTTGTTCTTTAATTGCTATTTTCTTTTTCTTTTTTTTAATTTTTATTTCACTGTTTTTTAATTTCGACATAGTTTTAAAATGGTTTTGAAAAAATCTAGAAAAACAGATTTTTTCCTAAATTTTCGTCTAATTGTTTGGTGGAACCCATTCGTCGAATTTCGCGGGTCTAAGTGGTAACGCGTTTTATGTCGCGTTGTGATTCACGTGGTATGTTTGGTTGCTCAAAATCATTATCAGGTGAATGGAAAATTGAAGCTAAAGTGAGCTCCATAGAAATGGAGTTTTTGGTGAAAATTCCTTAAGGTTTGAAAAATAGCTTGTCCCACATTGATTTGGTGGGAAACTTTGAGTGGGTTTATAAGGCTTGGAGTTGGAACTTTGGGTAGGCCCTAAGGGACACCTAAGTTTTGTAGAGAGAAAAGTTATAGGCTAAATGGGTTAGACCCATTGGACTCAAAAATCACCACACGCGGGTGCCGCCGTTCCGTCGGACGGGCTTGGGCACGGGTGTGAGGTTGGGTTGGGCTTGTTCGGCCTAATACTAATCTTTTTGGGCAAAAAACATTTGAATTTAATTTATTTTTTGTTAAAATAAAATTAGACCGTTTAAATTCAAATCTGTCCGAACCTTTTGTATAGATTTCAAAATCTGTCCGTTTAATTCAAGGAAAACCCATACCTGTTTGAATTTAAATTCAAATAGATTTAAATCTGTGCAAAATAAACTGAACAAATTCGATTATCTGTTGAAACAGTGTTGCACCTATTCAAACAGGTTTGGTACTTGTTTAATTCAAATTAAAAAGCCATCACTACATCTATATAGAGGCTGCCCTCATTTGATATTTTCATTCACAATTTTCGTACTTCTCCTCTGCAAATAATTTCTGCATTTTGTTGCATTAAATTTCTGTGAGAAAGAATGTATACACTTAGTGTGTTCGTTGTGTGAATAAATTGTAGTGCTGCATTTATTCATTGTTGATCATTTTATCCTGGGAGATAAACGTCCATATTCTGTTAGCACCGTGGAGAGGACGAATCTGTCTTAAGGACACAGTGTCAAACACTGGACTTGATCAGAATATTGTTCAAGAAATTAATAAAGTAAGTTGTTAATTTTCTATTTTATTTATTTAAATCAGATTTTGATTTTATTTTTGTAACAAAATAAAATTTGTTTTTATTTATTTATTTAATTTTATTTCTAATTTGATTTTTGTAATCAAACATTCTTCATTCTTTCCTTTATTTTTTTGTATTCTATTTGTTATTTAGTACACAAACAAAATTTATTTTTTCAAATATAGTGAAGATTGTCCAACAATTTTAAGACATATTATTTTTTGGTGTTTTCATTGTATTTAATTTTCTGTGTTTTTACAAAGTGATATTCTAGTTGGAAAATAAATAGTAGTAATATACTATTTGACAGATAATAGTAATATACTGGTGTCATTAACAATTACAAAATATTAATTTGTGTTACAGAAAATTATTATGGTATTTTACTTTTTTAGATTTAGTAACAAGGAAAATAAAATTATTTTGTATTATAATTTATTTTTTGGTTTTAGTAACTAGAAAATTAATTTGGGTTTTGGTTTTTTCTGATTTTTGTAATCAGATATTATGGCTACTGCAACTGAAACTGCAACTGGAAGTGGTACTCTAATTGTTACACCAACTCCGGTCCCTATCCAAAACCATTTTCAAGTTCTAATAAATCATGGAGAAAAACTGGAAAAACTTAACGGCACTGAGTTTAGGAGATGGTAGCAGAAAATATTGTTCTATCTTACAACTCTAAATTTGGTTCGGTTTCTCCGTGAAGAGGCTCCAGCACTTAAAGAGGGTGAAAGTGATCGACAAGTGGTTGCCGCTGTAGACGCCTGGAAATATTCTAATTTCCTGTGCAGAAACTACATTCTCAATGGCCTTGACAACATGCTGTATAATGTCTAGAGCCCTCTAAAAACAGCAAAAGAATTATGGGATTCTTTGGAGAAAAAATACAAGACAAAGGATACCGGCACAAAGAAATTTGTTGTCGGTAAATTTCTGGACTTCGTTATGGTAGACTCCCAAACAGTAATTTCCCAAGTTCAAAATTTTCAAATAATTTTGCATGATATTCATTCTGAAGGTATATCTCTTAGCGAGTCTTTCCAAGTCGCTGCTTTAGTGGAAAAGTTACCACCGGCTTGGAAAAATTTCAAAAATTATTTAAAATATAAATGCAAGGAGATGACCATGGATGAGTTGATTGTAAGATTGAGAATTGAGGAAGATAACCGAAAGGCTGAAAAGAGGAATGAGAAAAATCTCATTGAGTCCAAGACTAATGTGGTTAAACAAGTTCACAAACCACATAACAAAAAGAAGAAGTTTATTGGAGATGGTCGTAAACAAGGCGACAACAATGGAAACAAGAAGTTCAAAGGAAAACTCTATAACTGTGGCAAGACTAGACATCGAGCTTCTGACTGCCTCCGCCCTAAGAAAGATCGTGGAAGTACAAGCAAGAAGACCACCAATCAGGCCAATGTGACAGAATTAGATTAAATCTTTGACGAGGTGAATGACATCAACCTCTCTGCTGTGGTGTCTGAGACTAATTTGGTTGGAAATCCCAAGGAATGGTGGGTTGACACTGGGGCAACTCATCATATTTGTGCAGACAAGAAGATATTCACTACTTACAATGAGGCTGCAAATGGTGAACAACTTTTCATGAGAAATTCTTTTACTTCTACTGTGACTAGACAAGGAAAGGTGATCTTGAAGATGACATCAGGGAAAGAACTTACCCTCAACAACGTACTGCATGTACCTGACATCTGGAAGAATTTGGTTTTTAGCTCTTTGTTAAGTAAAAATGGTTTTAGGCTTGTATTTAAGTCTGATAAATTTGTATTATCAAAGAGTGGTATGTATGTTGGTAAGGGATACATGAGTGATGGTCTCTTTAAATTGAATGTAATGACGATTGTACCAAAAGTTACTATTAATAAGAATAACACATCTTTTGCTTATATTCTTGACTCGAATTTATGGCATGGTAGATTAGGACATGTGAATTTTGATGTTTTGCGTAGATTAATTGGTTTGGATTATATACTAAAGTTTGAAATTGATCCTAATCACAAATGTGAAATTTGTGTAGAAGTGAAACTAACTAAGGCTCCATTTAAATCGGTTGAAAGGAAAACCAAACCTCTAGAATCAATTCATACAGATGTATGTGATCTTAAATTTGTTCAAACTAGAGGAGGCAAAAAATATTTCATAACATTTATCGATGATTGCACAAGATATTGTTATGTATACTTACTTAGAAATAAAGATGAAGCCTTAGAAATGTTTAAACTCTACAAAACAGAAGTTAAAAATCAACTTGGAAAAACCATTAAAATGGTTAGAAGTGATAGCGGTGGTGAATATGATGCACCATTAAATGAATTTTGTGCACAACATGGCATTATTCACCAAACTACAGCACCCTATTCTCCACATCAAAATGGAATTGCTGAAAGGAAGAATAGAACCTTAAAAGAAATGATGAATGCCATGTTACTAAGTTCAGGCTTACCGCTGCACTTGTGGAGGGGAAGCAATATTGTTTGCTAATTATGTTCTTAACAGAATACCCCGCAAGAAAACTAACAGCACTCCTTATGATTTGTGGAAAGGTCGACCACCTTCTTACAAATACTTACAAGTATGGGGGTGTTTGGCAAAAGTTGAAGTTCCTGTTCCTAAAAAGACTAAGATTAGACCAAAAACAGTGGATTGTGTGTTTATTGGTTATGCTCAAAATAGTAATGCATATCGGTTTCTGACTTATAAATCAAAAATACCTGATATAAATGTGAACACTATTATAGAGTCAAGGAATGCTGTGTTTTTTGAACATGTCTTTCCTTACAAGAAAAGACGGGAATTAAGTTCACAGAAAAGAACTTATGATTGTACACAGAGTCAAGATACTAATGACAATCAAACACACAAAACTGGTAATGGTCTCGACCAACAGGATTTAACTGATGATGAACCAAGACAAAGTAAGAGAGCGAGAACATCAAAATCCTTTGATCCAAATTTTCTGACATATCTGTTAGAAAATGAACCTCAAAGCTTTAAGTAATGACAGGTCCTAAAGCATCTTTGTGGAAATGGGCTGTTAATAATGAAATTGAATCTATTATACAAAATCATAGTTGGGAATTTGTAAATCTTCCACCTGGTTCTAAACCTCTTGGATATAAGTGGATATTCAAGAGAAAAATGAAAGCATATGGTTCAATAGGTAAGTATAAAGCAAGACTTGTAGTAAAATGTTACAGACAAAAGAAAGGTCTGGACTATTTTGATACATATTCTCCCGTGACAAGAATAACATCCATTCGCATGCTTATTGCTATAGCAGCGTTGTATTTGTAACGCCCCAACCCTTCGCACGGCATCGATATTGTTCGCTTTGGGCCACGCCAGCACGAATTTGTTCTTCCCAGTGGATCACCCATCCCAGAACTACTCCAGCCTAAGCACGCTTAACTGGGGAGTTCTAATAGGGATTTCACCACTTGGGAAAAGGCCTCGATGCTATATAAGGGTCCAGGTTTTTACTTTTATAACCCAGGAACTCCCCCTCCATTCTCAATATGGGACACCGGGGCCTTATAATCCACCCCCTATAAGGCTGCACGTCCCCGTGCAGTAGCTTGCCAGCTCGCAAGCCCGCCCACATGCACCGAGAGATGCCAGGGGCCCACACTCAGTACTCCGGAGAGTTGGCTTTGATACCATTTGTAATGCCCCAACCCTTGGCACGGCATCGATATTGTCCGCTTTGGGCCACGCCCGCACGAATTTGTTTTTCCCAGTGGGTCACCCATCCCAGAACTACTCCGGTCTAAGCACGCTTAACTTGGGAGTTCTAATAGGGATTTCATCACTCGGGAAAAGGCCTCGATGCTATATAAGGGTCCATGTTTTTACTTTTATAACCCAGGAACTCCTCCTCCATTCCCAATGTGGGACACCGGGGCCTTATAGTATAATTTAGAAATACATCAAATGGATGTTAAGACAGCTTTCTTAAATGGTGATTTAAATTAAGAGATTTATATGGAGCAACCCGAAGGGTTTGTAGTACTGGGACAAGAAAAGAAAGTTTCTCGACTTGTAAATTCTCTTTATGGATTAAAACAAGCACCTAAGTAATGACATGAAAAATTTGATCATGCTGTGCTTACTAATGGGTTTAAGATAAACGAATGTGACAAGTGCGTCTATGTTAAAAACACTGACCAAGGATATGTCATAGTTTGTCTTTATGTGGATGACATGCTTATCATTGGAAACAGTCAAAACATGATCAAATCAACTAAGCAAATACTTAATAGAAGATTTGATATGAAAGATATGGGGGTTGCAAATGTTATATTAGGGATCAAAATTACTAAAACATCTGACGGATATGCATTATCTCAATCACATTATATTGAGAAAATTCTTGGTAAATTTATCAAGGATGATATGAATATAGCTAGAACACCTGCAGACATCAGTCTTTATTTATCGAAAAATAAAAGTGATGTGGTGTCTCAGTTAAAATATTCCCAGATCATTGGAAGCCTAATGTACCTAATGAATTGTACTCGTCCTAACATAGCTTATGCAGTCAGTAAATTGAGTAGGTACACTAGTAACCCTATAGAAGACCATTGGAAAGCGATCATTCGGGTTCTTAGATATATAAGATTTACCCGTGATCATGGTTTGAACTTTACTCGATATCCAATAGTATTCAAAGGTTATTGCGATGCCAATTGGATATCGGATACTAAAGATTTAAAATCCACTAGTGGATATGTCTTTATTCTGGGAGGCACTGCTGTTTCTTGGAAATCCATGAAACAAACATGCATCGCACGATCCACAATAGAATCTGAGTTCATTGCTTTAGACAAAGCAGGAAAAGAAGCAAAATGGCTTCCTCACTTTTTAGAAGACATTCCAATGTGGCTAAAACCTGTGCTAGCTATTTGCATTCATTGTGATAGTCAATCTGCAATAGGCAGGGCACAAAATCATATGTATAATGGTAAGTCACGGCATATTCATCATCGACATAATACCGTAAGGCAATTGCTCTCAAATGGAATAATCTCAATAGATTATATAAAATCTAAAGAGAATATTGCGGATCCGTTAACAAAAAGTTTGACAAAAGACCAAGTGTATAGTTCATCGAAGGGGATGGGATTAAAGCCTATTACATAAGAGTCATCATAATGGTAACCCTACTTATATGACTGGAGATCCCAAGAACTAAGTTTAAAGGGACAACTAAGTCATGTGTGGCGCGCCAGAAATCACTAAGAGATTAAAATTCCCTACCCATTCCTATGCTGAGAGTGATATCTGCAACATGTGTTGTATGCAGGGGTCTAAGGATAAGCTTAGCTTTTAATGATTACTTATATCTTGATTTAGGCATAAAAATCAAGACGAGTATAAGGAGATACTCACAATAAAAATCACCTATATGAGTGTCGAATTGGGGCCGGTTCTATGAGAATGAAGAGGCTAAATTCTCTAGAAGCACTCATAAAAACTAGGAGCATTCAAGGCCAAAATGAACACAACAGTAAGAACCATGATGTGTTAGAATATATTTTGTGTGAAATCTATTGTTTTGGCTTACACAAACGGCTGAACAATTCAAGGCATCGCGTCCATTGGTTAGCTAGTAAGTTCGATAGGTTATCACTAGGGAAGGTTTAAGGCCGAAAGCTACCTATCCTGATGCAAGATATTTTTGATTTATACTCTTTCGACAAATTCTACATATAGTTGCATTTCCGTTGTCATGAAATTCCGTTCATGTGGGGGATTGTTAGAAATGGTTTTGGAAAAAATTGGAAAAACAAATTTTTTCCTAAATTTTGGTCTAATTTTTAGGTGGGACCCATGCGTCGAATTTCGTGGGTCTAAATGGTAACGCGTTCTATGCCATGTTATGATTCACGTGGTATATTTGGTTGCTCAAAACCATTATCAGGTGAATGGGAAATTGAAGCTAAAATGAGCTCCATGGAAATGGAGTTTTTGGTGAAACTTCCTTAAGGTTTGAAAAATGGCTTGTCCCACATTAATTTGATGGGAAACTTTGAGTGAGTTTATAAGGCTTGGAGTTGGAACTTGGGGTAGATCCCAAGGGGCACCCAAGTTTTGTAGAGAGGGAGGTTATGGGCAAAATGGGCTAGACCTATTGGACCAAAAAATCACCACACGCGCGCGCTGTCTTCCGGTCGGGCGAGCATGGGCACAAGTGTGAGGTTGGGTTGGGCTTGTCCGGCCCAATACAAATTTTTTTGGGACAAAAACATTTGAATTTAATTTGTTTTTTGGTAAAATAAAATCAGACCATTTAAATTCAAATTTGCCGAACCTTATGTACAGATTTCAAAATCTATCCGTTTAATTCAAGGAAAACCCATACCTGTTTGAATTTAAATTCAAACAGATTTAAATCTATGCAAAATAAACCAAACAGATTCAGTTATCTTGTCATGACCTGAACCCACCCCCGTGGGTTAAGGACATAACCGGCCAGTAATCAGGAGATTACTTACGGCCTCAAACCAAAACAAATGTATTTTAACAGAGTTAATGGGGGCCAAACGAAAGCAGTTCAAAACTTTGTCCATAGAGCTGTGCTTACATGGCACATCAAAATAACCCATACATATGTACATTAATAACTCACAACAAACATACAGTGCCATCAAGTTCTGTACAAACAGGATCATCCAAAATTAAGTCAACCTATGAGAACTAAATACAAATATATACAAAGACTTCGCCAACAAGACAAAAATAAGATAGTACGACAAAATGGCGAGGACGAGTCTCGTGCGTGAGACACAAGGGCTGACTCTCCAAAACTCAGCCCATTTAAACTTTCCTTTGTGTCAAAACGGCCTTTGGCCCATTCAGATGACAAACTGGCCTTTGGCCCATTCATTCGTTCACGTCGAAATGGCTTCTGGCCCATTCGTTCATGTCAAAATGGCCTTCGGCCCATTCATTCATGTCAAAATGGCCTTCGGCCCATTCATTCTTGTCAAAACGACCTCTGGCCCATTCTTTTATTCATATCAAACATTTGTCCATAATTCAAACTGGCAAACTTATAAGGCTTATAAGGAAATAAGCAATTGGACAAATGACAAGGTTCAAATATCGATATTACTTATAGTGATCGATTGGTTAGTTTGCCCTGGAGCTTGACCCTATGAACACAAAAGGGTCACTGTAGACGCGCCCGCATGGGGTCTCGATGCTACAGTTCGGACTCTCATTTGTGTCACGGTTCTTAATCTGAACCAAAGAGTCCAACTCTGGCAAATCGTTTTTGAGAAAAACAGATTTTTTGAAAAGTAGTGCCAAACATGGACTGCTTTGCTAGATACAGAGTCGCCACCTAAATATTTTAAAATGGGAAATTTAGGAAACCCTGACTCGGTGCCGAAGGCCACGTGTCCGTCATCACCAAAGTGGTCTTGGCTCGGGAGCTTGGGTACGATCGGGGAAGGTCAGCTATGAGCACCCCCTTTCGCCCGGTCCGAAGACCGGCCTCTACTAACCGTGATATCTGATTTTGAAAACGTTATGTGTTCTTATTCCAATTATTAACCTAGAATTACTATGTTATGCGCACAGCAAACAAGTATAGACTAGATTGCCTAATTCGGAAATAAGCATTGCATATCCGTTTGTTTCGAAAATACTTTGGAATTTGCTACTCGCAAGTAGGCTAAAATACGGATTTCAATGAGTTTTCCAACTCGAGCAATCCAACCTCCACCCACAGGCATTCAAACAGTTTATCTCATGTAAGCACTTAGCCGCATGGTAAGCATACTGTCATGTCAACATTCACACGCATGCGAGACGCTAAAGCATAAAGACTTACATCGTACTCCGTGCCAAAACAATAAACCAGTTAGTAATCATGCATGATCCTAGTTCATGTTTAGAATGACTAATGCATCACAAGCAAGGACGTGATTTAGAATAGGCTCGGCTATCCCTAAAATGGCATGTAAGGTGCAATCAGTTGATGCACGTATTCAATTTGGAAGTTGAAAATACAATGCAGTTTGTATGATGTACCGAGCCCAGTGCATGTAAACAAATGCATGGATGCACGCATGCATAGCATAAGGTATGCTAAAATAAACGTGCCCTAATCTACCATCAAAGCAGGTAAATAAAAGGGAGAAAGAAGTGGGGGTTGAAAGACATACACACCACTCACCCACACTTATTACAGACTTGCCCTCGCTCGGAGGGACCAAAAGAATATATAAATTAATTAACTACGCAAGCTAATTAAATATTACAAACCCATTAAATTAATCAAATAAACTAATTAATCTAATTAAAGCAGTAAACTGCCTCGAGATGAGGGCCGGATGCAACGCATGCTCAGGACTTGCTCGGAATTGCACTGCCATGCTTAGATTGCCTCTGTTGTCCCTCCTCTACTCCTCTGAAAATTGCCAAAGTCTCAGGGATGCCTTTCTGAACACTGGGGATCATCACCGGCTAAACAGAACTTCCATCGGCAGTGAATTGAGATCACCGGCACTGAATTCATCCACCGGCCATCTATTGACTGCCGGTCGGCACTAAATACTGCCGGTCGGCACTGAATGTCTGCAGAACCTGCAACTCACAGCAGCAGAGGGGAAAAACTTGCATGGCAATGCAATTCAAGCAATTTATGCATCAAACACATTCCTTATCATGTTGATGACTCAAAGGAGGATGTGCCTCGGTTCTCGGACCACCAATCACGCATTTCCATGCATGATGGCCCGAGGAACCAAGTATGCAACTTTAATTTCAAATGCATGCAAACCAAATAAACATAAAAGGGTGCCAAACCTCCATCATGCTCATCTCAAGAGGCCAAGCATGCGCATTGATGTAACGCAATCCTAAACATGTTAGCTAACATGCGACATGGACAATGCAAGGCACTTATGTAAGCATACAAGCAAACATGTAAGGCAAACATGCAAACCAAATAAAAGGTGGACTTAAACATGATCTAGGCAATTCTAACTAGGCCTAAAATCAGTAGCCAAAATGCTAAGTATAAGAGCTAAGCACACATGCACACATACACATGTTAAGGCACACAACTTAGGCGTTAAACAAACCACTCTCAAGCACACTTGAAAGGAGATAACATGGACGATTAGCATGCAACATGAGCCCTAAAATCATGCTAAAGTGTGGTGCTAAACCAACTCAAAATAGACCAAACAAAGCATGCAAATGGTCCAAGACTTAAAGCAAGTCAATGAGGCATTGAACTATACTTATGCAAGATAATTATGGCATGCATTAAACAACTAAAAACAGGTTTTTAGCGTATTAAAACAAAGCCAAAAGGCTACTTAGATGGCATCTAAGAGGCTTGAAACCAAAGGCATGCACAATGACCAAGACATGGAGCATTCAATACATGCTTTTAAAGCATTAAAGAGGCAACTAAGGCAAGCATACAAGCACACCAAAGGGACTGAAATGACATGTTAGATGGTTCCAAACCATCAAAATGAGGTAAGCAACACATGCTATACATGCATACTCAAAGGCTAGCAAGCCTAAAATGCAAAGGGGCTATATAATGCATGCCAAGATCAACCCAAATGACTATGGACAGAGCTAAAACATGTCAAAATAAGCACAAAACATTCACAAATCTAAGCCTAAAGCATGTTCAAATTAGGGCTAACAACCTAAGGCATGTTAAGGCAATACAAGGCATTACATGGCAACTATGCTAAGCATGCATAAGGGACCAAAACCAACTTAATACAAAGTTATAATATGGCAATATGAGCATAAAATACAGCCATGGCATAACCAACAAACAACCAAACACAAGGCTCCCTCAAGAGGCCAAATAGGTCCTTTTCAAGGACAACAAGGAGAGGGGGTGGCCCTCTCCTTCTTGGGACTTCAAGGCATCATCTTCACCACTGAAATCCCTCAAGATTTCAGTGGTGAAGAGACCCAAGCACCAAAATCCCGGAGCTCTCACAAAATGGCACAAAATGGGGGCCTTTCAAGGCCTAAGGGTGGTCAAACACACCCAAAGCACAAAACACTCTTAATAAACTATCAAAAGGACTAAAAAACAGAACTTTTTTGTATTGAACACCAAGCACAAAAACAGTTCAAAGATAGGTAAAAATGGAGTGCAAGAATGGGGTAAAAAGAGCTAGTTTCTTACCCTTGATGACCACCTTCACAAAGGTTGATGTTGTTGCTTCCTTGGACTCAAATCCAGCCAAGAACCTCAAGAACAAGCCCTTAAAACCTCAGAAGCCAAGGGAAGGTGAAACACTAGGTGCTTGTGTGCAATAATATGGACTAATGCACCTAGTGTACAAACAAGAGAGAAAAAGAGAGATAGGATAGATATAGAATTCAAACCCTAAAACCAGAGCTTCTCCTCTGTATTTTCTCTCCCAAAAGCCAACCCTAAAGCCAAGGGGGGAGGCCTCCTCTTATAGAAGAGGCAATCTTGTAAGCTTAGTCACTAAGCAAAACAAGAAGTCCATCCCTCCATACACGTGTATGGAGGGGAAGACAAAGCCATACAGCTGTCTGAAAATATCTCCAAAAGCAGCTGAACAGTAGCCGGCTGGGCAAAAATGTCATTTTGACAAAATTGACTGCCGACCAGCACAAAAGAGTGCCGACCGGCACAATATAGTGCCGATGGCAACAACAACCAGCCGGTGGCCTCTAGCCACTGCCGGTGGTGTGTGGGGATGCCTCAAAAGGCACTCCCTGCCCCTCCAAGGCAGAACACAAGTGTTTGGTGCAAAACCAAACACAAAACAATCGAGTTTGGAGATCCTGAGGCAAGGCGCGTAGCCGCGAACTCCAGGAACTCCAAACGAACACAGACATGGATAATCACCGAGTGTTCAAACGGTGACGTTCAAGTCTTGAGGACGGTCAAAAATGGGGTGTCTACAGTTGCCCCTCTTTGACAGAACTCGAAAGTCATGACAATGACGGGAGTGAATGTCAAAGCCCAGAGACGACCCATTTTTGACAAGGCCGAAGACTTGGACAAACATGCAAGACAAACAAGGTATGCACCCGAAGGCAGGGGCAAAATGCAAGACAAATGCAAGAAGCCGAGCATAACTTATGATCATGCGAAGAAAGCTGTAATGAAGCACGCATGCAACAGTTTTAAGCTAGATACACCAAACTACACTACAATGCAGAAAGGGTGTAAGAGAATTATGCAATCCTCAATACGTCTCACTCGGGAGATACAATACCTGTGCGGCTCGTCTGGTTGCACCGGCCTCGAATGAACCGTACATACAATATCGTGCCTGCAAAGAAAGCAAACTTAGCAGATACAATATTGTTAGCAACGTGCATGTCATGCAAAATGAATGCAATATGAGATACAATATATACAAAACAATGTATAAACAATGCAAATGCTATGCAATACCATTGAAACTATGCAAACTAAATGCGGGGCAATTGAATCATGACTCAATCATGAGCGGTTCAAAAGTACACAAATGTCAAATAGATTGATGGAGGTAACAAGTCCGTATACCATAGAACGATGTCTGAACTATGAGTGATGCAGACGGACACAAGAACAAGTATTGGGTGGAATGACATAAGTGGGGTAACGACCCGCTGAGGAAAGAACAATGATCCTAATGCCGGATGCAACAATTACACTACAATGTAATAGAAATGGATAAATGATACAATGGATATGGCACGCGGGCCAAACCAAGTCTTGCCTAGGAAAGGCATGTACACGTACAAGCCATGTCTAACACAGAAAAGGTGCCGCAACCCTCAAACCAACATACCAACGTGGAATAGGCGCGTACACATGCAGAACTGTGCTTCAACGTGAAAAGTATGAGCACATACCAGACCAAGCTCAACAAGGAAAGGCGCAAGCCATGGATGGAAGGTGATGCAGTGGATGCATGCAACTAAAATGCAATATGCAATGGAATGGATATTTACAATGGATAAATGATGCAAGTGATGCGATCTGCTAGGGAAAATGCAATGGGATGCATATGCAATGGATAAGTGAAGGCGAAACATGCGCATCGACGCAAGTGAAGAATGCACGACGGTGCAGGTGGAAGCGAAACGTGCGCGTCAACGCACGTGAAGAATGCACGACAGTGCGGGTGGAAGCGGAACGTGCGCGTCAACGCATGTGAAGAATGCACGACAGTGCGGGTGGATAATGCGGTGAGTGCATGCGAACTATAATGCAATCTAGATGGGTGTTTACAAAAAATAAATGCATGATATGCACTGTATTACAATGGAATGCATGACACATGCATGTGTTGTGTTTTTTTTTTTTGAAATGCATAACATATGCAGTATATACAAATGATGCAGGACATGTGCATGTGAAGGTTTCGCACCCTCCAAGGATTTAAGGTCTCCTAGACCGTACGTGTTTAAGGTCTCGCCAGACCCGGTTTGGGGCAATGCATGAATTGAGATGCGGTGCGCAAGACAGCGAGGTGCGCGAAATAGCGCGATGAAATGCATGCCAAATGCAATGAGGTGCATCTTAATGCACCGAAGGTCTTGCGCCTCCCGAGGATTTAAGGTCTCCTAGACCGTGCGTGTTTAAGGTCTCGCCAGACCGTGCGTGTTTAAGGTCTCGCCAGACCCGGGCCTCGGTGTATGCATGACAATGCAAGTGCGGTGCGCAAAATAGCGCGCTCCATGAATGCATGCCAAATGTGATGAACGGTGCACTTCAATGCACCGAGGGTCTTGCACCCTCCGAGGATTTAAGGTCTCCTAGACCGGACGTACGAAATGTATTGCAAATGAGGCACACGTACCTCATGGAATGTAAAATGAAATACAAATGAGGTACGCATATGTGACGCGCATGCCGCACGAAAGAGTAAAACAATGCAAGTGACGAGCGAGACAACGCAAGTCACAAGAGATGTGCATGACGACGCGATGCGACGCACCCGATCAGTGTGATGAATGTATGCAACGCACACGGGGCAACTTTTGAACCTTATAAAAGACAAAAGGATACAAAAGGATACAATCACTGCATGAATTTGAGTGCCACGCACAGAAGACACGGCCCGAGGTCAAAACGGAGGCCGGTTGAGCATCGGAGATACACTTTCTTGCACTTTCTTGAGCTATGAAGACCTAAAACTACTCATATGGCCTAAACAAGGCCTTGGGAACACCACCGGCCGAGAGGGGAAGCCACCGGCTGGTCATCGGCTGCAAGAACTCTTCATCGGCACAATATTGTGCCGACCGGCACAAAATAGTGCTGATCGGGGACAGTTTCGACTTTTCGCTTCGGGTGTTTTAAAATAGGGTTTCAAACCCTATTCTATTCACTTCTCCTCCGCCGAAAACGACTCTCCCTCTCTCTAGAGCCTTTTCCTTTCCTCGATTCCTCGTTTTCTTTGCGTTTTCGCGCCATTTCGTCGTCGGATTCGCGATTTCCTTCGCGTTTCGGACATTTTCGACCGATCGAAATCTCATTTCGGTGCCTCTTTTGCTATTTCCGCTTTTTGGGACTTGTTCCCCTCGAGTTTCTCTCGAGTTTTACGCCTCTTTCCCCCTCCGGCTTTTCCGGCCATTTTCCACCCGCTCGGGGTTGACCTTTTGGTTGACTCTTCACATTCTCACCCGGTTTTCCTTTTCCGGTCATTTTTCACTACCATTGTCATGGCTGACGATGTTCCACACGTCGGGACTCCCCCGGATCACGAGATAGATCCCGGGGTTGAGCTCCTCCCATTGAGCGAGCGTCCTTTCGACCCGGCGACCTACCGCCCGGCGATCCACGTCCTACCTCCGGATGGTCTTCGCCACTTCCGCGGTTTCGACAGAGCGCTGGACCCGGAGCTTCTCCTGCGCGAGCCGACCTCTCACCTATCCTTCGGCGCTTCCGAGGTAATATTTTTTTCTCTGTTTTACTTTCTGCAATGTAGAACTGTTAACTGCCATAGCTGAATCTGTTCTTTAACTGCTTAGCTCTGACATGCTGTACACTGTAGTTGATCGCAATCATACTTGCAACTGATATCTGTTTAAGACGGACACATGCACACATACTGCACTAGCCTTAACCACCCAAACACACGGCACACCCTGTACTTTACTGCGAACTCACCGACACCCGGTACTTATTTGAATCTGAAAACATGTCGTATGCTGTATTTACACTGAACCACACAAAACACGCTGACACATCATACGTTGTAGTTCACCTACTAGCACACTATAACCCGATATCTGCTTGAATCTAAAACATGTGCACACATGCACCATATCTGTATGCTGATCCTCACAAACACACTGACACATCACAGGCCGTAGTCCACCGTAGTACACTGAAACCTGATATCTGCTTGGACCTGAAAAATGTGCACACGTGCACAATGTTTACATTGCACTTACTCAAAACACGCTGACGCATCAAACACCGTAGTCCACCGCAGGCGCACCGGCACCCGGTATCTGTTTGAATCTGAAAAAACTTGCACGCATGCTAGATTTGTATCGACTTTAACATGTTTCCTCAGAACTGTACATTTCATATTGCTTCGCAACTATTTGTTTGAAAACAGGGAGACTCCCATACCATCCGCGGGTATGGGAACGTCACTGCTCGAGATTGGTATGCGGAGCTTCCCGAGGTGGTTCGACGTATCGTGGACCATGCCGGCTTCGGCGCTTTCTGCAGGGGGCTGACCCGACTTACTGCCTGTAGGCCTCTTCTAGCTGCCCTGGCAGAGAGGTGGTGGGACACCACCGATTCGTTCCACTTATCCGTGGCGGGAGACATGACGATGACTCCCTACGACTTCTCGATGCTCACAGGCATCGGGGTGGGGGGTGATCCGATCCCCTTTGACACCGATATGGACGAGTGGACCGCCGCTCAGATCCATTTGCTTGGCGAGGCTCCACCTCTTGCTCGTCCAGGCTTTGTCTGCTACTCTTGGTTCGAGGTGCAGTTCAGAGTGCAGCCTGCGTTGGTGGCGGCGGCTCCGATGACCGAGGCGGCCGTAGAGCAGTACGCGCGCGGCTTTTTGATGTTTTTGCTAGGGACCACCCTCTTCGCCGACCGGGCGAACACCGTGCCTCTCTGCCTACTCAGCGCACTGGTGGATGTCCGACACATCTTGCATTATGACTGGGGTGGTGCCGCTCTGGCCACTCTTTACGGGTACATGAGCTCGGTCTCCCGTGGCAGCGGGCAGTTGCTCGGAGGCTACTGGCGGGCTTGGGAGGTACGTCTTCTCCTCTGCTTTTCATTTCTGCTCTATACTTTCTGTATTCTGCACACTGCACACACTGTAGTCTGCTTTACACTCGTTGTATACTGTACACACGGCACACACATACTCTGCTTTACACTGACTGCACACTGCTCACACTGTACATTCTGCAAAACATACTGCACAACACACGGCTCTGCTATTTCTGCTTTACTTTGTATTCTGCTTCATCTGATAAACATTCTGGTATTCACCTTGCAGTTGTGGGTCTATGCCTACTTTCCCAGGCTGGAGCCAGTGCCGGAGACGGAGACTCCTCTAGTCATCCCCTTCTCATGCCGCTATGACGGGAGGTGCACACGACGGCCCCGTGAGACATTCAGCTTTTTCCGCCGCTACTTCGACACCATCACTCCCGCCGAGGTATGTTTTACTTGCAGTTCATTTAAGCTTTGTCTTGCACTATATTTTTCGATAACAGTAGATAACCAACTGTATTTCAAATCCAGATTACCTGGCAGCCATGGGCTGCAATGCCAGCGATGATCCAGGATCGGTTTGCCGGTGCTGAGGAGACCTCGCGCTACCGGATTTTGCTGGAGGGCCCGGTCTGTCGGGCTTGGTACCTAGGCGAGCGCTTTTTGCGTCAGACCCTAGGGTTACCAGAGCAGATAGTCCCGGTGCATCCTCCCGAGCACATGCGGGACACCGAGAGATTCACTGCCGATCAGATGGTGGACTACACCCTTGGCTGGGAGGCAAGTGGCTACAGAGGCGAGGGCGATTACTCGGAGTACGTCCGGACCTTCATCATGCAGCCTCTGAGCGGTGGTCGTCGAGCACAGAGAGAGAGACCTGCGGCGCCGGCGGCTGGAGCAGGAGTAGGAGGAGGAGCGTCGAGGAGGGCTCGAGTCCGCGGCAGAGGCGGAGTTCAGCGGGGGCGAGGGACAGGTTGGCCTGCTCTGCCCGCTTCATTGACTTTTCGAGGACAGGGTGGGGCGACCTATCAGATCCCCTTCGCCCCTCCGCCGGCTGATCACGAGTTTGTCGGTATCCCCGACTTACCTCCGGTATGTATTACTGCATTTCTGTACAGTCATTTCATTTCAGTTTATTTGACATTCCACAGAATACTGATGCATCTGATTCTCTTGCAGGCGTCTTCTGAGTACACCCGGCAGTTACTGGAGATGAATGCCTCCATGACGGGGATGCTGCAGCGGACCTTCGACCTCCTGGCCCTCTACAGCATTCCGGTATGTTCTTTCTGACCGCAGCCTCAAACCATACACAAACTGCTTTACATAATCCAATGCACAACACCACATCTGATACACTGTTCATGGCATGCATATACTGTACTCATACACTGCCTTCTGCACTGATAAACTGCTCACAGCACCCATACACTGTACTCATACACTGCATTCTACACTGATAAACTGCTCACGGCATTCTGATGTATTTGCCTTTTGTACTTTTCAGCCTCCCTTCCAGATTCCTCCAGTAGGTAGTGCTCCGGCTGGACCTCCCGTTTCTACTCGGGATGGCAGAGTATTCCCCCGCACCAAAGGGGGGCGCACTTACGTCGGGAGCAGCTCACAGGCTCCAGTTCCAGATGATGAGTCTGAGGCAGAGACGGAGGCGGAGGCGGGGTCGTCGGAGGAGGAGGCCGGGGACAGCTCGGGCTCAGACTCAGACAGCGATGCTCCTGATGATGCTCCTGGGCTTCTGCCCAGGAAGAGGGCGAGGACGGATCCTTAGGCGCGAGGCCATTGATGATGCTGATGACCCAGACTTTTGCTATTTCTTTTATTCCTTTTCTTGTACTTTTCTCTTTTGTTGGTAGATAGAGTACTTTGTACTGCCGCAGGCAGGTTTTTGTTTTCCTCAAACTTTGTACTTGAAGAGATTATATGAAACAAACTTTTTGTCTAAAAAGAGTGTTATATCTGTACATCTCATAGTTTGCACTGCATTGCATCATATTACACCTCAAATGTAAATAATTTTTGATCTGTTGTCTGAAAATTGAGCAATTGAATTGTAATAATCGGATAACCAACCAACTAACAGCAAACAACTCATACAAACCACTACTCAACCTGGACACACAGCCCATACTCTGCTGGGGATTAGTCTGCATGCAGCCCATAACACAGCACTCGGTTCATTCTGCACACAGCAAACCCTGAACAAACAGCCCAATCTGACAAGACGGACCACAAAACTGAAACGGTTGAAGTTGAAACACACTCGGATGTCCCAAATTTCCTTTTCTTCTCTTGCCTCGCATAAATGTAGAGAATGGCACAGCATTCTGAGCACAAACGATTGACTTGGGAGAAAGGGTTTCACAACCGGGGTATCGAGCCTACAACTGAACACAGTGGAAGGAGACTCAAGCAAAGAAATAAAAGGCACACAACCTAGAACAATGAGACATGCTTGGGAAAGACTCAAAGCCAAAATTAAGGTCGACAAATCAAAAGATACGACACACAGACGTGTTTACAACACGACCTCAAATCTCGAGAAGCCAGTTCCTCCGGGTATTACTCCCACCCTTTCTGATTTGTGATACTCACATCACTCGGCCCTCAGGCTCGGTTTTTCTCACAAAACCCTTTTTGCTCAGTTTTTCTCTCAACTTACACCTCTCTATTCTTTATTCTCTCATTTTTCATCCCTCCCCAGAGTGGTTGACGGATAAGTGAGAGGTTGCGGGTTCACGCCCGATACAGCTAGCTCGCAGCCACTTCTTCTGGTAGATAGGGTGCCTCTCGGGCAAGTGTGTTGGCAGGGGAAAGACAGAAGACCTGACTCAACTGTGCCCCTAGTTCGTCACTTTGACCATTTTTTGTTTTCTTCCTAAAACAGTTTTGACCAAAAGTGAGGGTCAGATTAACACACTTGTTCAGTTTTTGATTTGAAAATCATGCAAGTCAGGCTGTAAGCACTGAAAATTCTCCTTTTCGGATCCAAGAAAATGGTCCAGTTTTGGAAAATGAAATAGTTTTCAAGAAAATAGTCAACCTTAGTAAAAACTTTCAAAAACTATTTTTGGCAAACAATCAATGCTCAAACGAGCACGAACTCACCCTCGAGATGCGCAACCTCGGATCGGAGGCAATGGAAAATTGCCCCTTGCTTGAAGGAGGGGCAAGGCAACGGAAAGTTGCCCCTAGTTTGGACGGCAACTCAGGACAACTTATGACGATGTATGGCAACGGAACGTTGCCCCTTGTTTGGATGATGCCGCAGCATGCTGTAAGTCAGTCCTTGTTGATAACGATCGGACCCTCGGACGCGGAGGAGACGAAGACGGCTTGAATCAATATATGGACACAGTCACCTGGAAGGTGTTGGTGGTTGGGCTTCAAGAAGAAGCTGACCGCATAATTTCGATTGTCGCAACCGAACTATCGAATTCAGAGGAGGCGAAGGTGATCAAAACCATTGCATGGACCGAGACGCTGTGAAAGCGTTGGGGGCTGGACTTCGGGATGAAGTTGCCCACGTATCCCAAACATGGAAATCAAGCCTTACGTAGTTCCGGTTAAGGTACACTCGGGTATTTTAACCTTCACTTTTTAGGCTCTAATTTTTGCCAAGGCGCCTGTTGCAGGTTTTCGACCTTGCGAGCTTTGTTTTCTTTTCTTTTCAAAATTTTTTTATTTTTCATCTCTTTTCTTTTCTTTCTTTTTGCTTTTTTTTTTCTTTTCTTTTTCTTCTTTTGCTCTTTTTTGTTTTCTTTTCTTTTCTTCTTTTCTTTTTTTTGCTTTTTGTATATATTTTCCTTGCTCTAACTTTTGCCTGGGTCGCCCTTCTGGGTTTTCGACCCAGCGAGCCTCTCAAAGGGTAAAAGTGTAGCAAGTCCGTGCCAAATGGTTTTGAAATCGAAGCCCTCTGTATCCAAGAGAATGACTGTTGTGTTGACTTGCAGAAAGGTCCATCACGGTTGCTTCGCGAGCCTTGTCTGGTGGGATCCGACCTTCTTGATCTGACTTTGGTGCCTCTTGCTCGAGGGCCGCTTCAAACCGGGCCACACGGGCATTTGACTGCTTGAATATTCTGAACGGATTCCAAGTTCGGAACAGATAGATTGAACCTTGAGGCTGGGAGGGATCCTAGGCTGCACAATCTCAAGAGCGATTCCACACAGGTCTTCACAGGACTGCGCAAAATATTTTGTTTTTGAAAGTTTTTAAGAAAGCGACACATCGCCTATGCTGAAGATAGTGTGGAGCCAGTCTGGATCAAGACAGGGTCCTTCTCAGTACTCACGCTGACAGGCATGATTTCATTCATTAAAAGCTCAACGTGCTTCTCTTTCTCTCAATTTCAGTCAAAGTTTTACAAAACCCGAGGAATTCCTTCCTCTTCGTTTTTATCACCACAGTGTACGAAAAAAGTTTTTTTTTTTTTTTTTTGAAAAACTTAGGTCGTTACAACGAGTTCAAGGCACAAGAGAGTAGGTAGAATGTACTATCGTTCCATTCACACCTTCCGGCACAATTAGCTCAAACTGAAAGCAAACACGAAAACGGGATAGCCGCAGCTGTTTCATTCCAAAACCCTGATTGCAACCGGCTCCTTAACTGAGGCAGACTCAAAGGGAAAACAAAAAACAAGTAATTACAAGGTAAAGCGGTGCTCGAGGCAACAACCCCGAAATTACCTGGTATTCTATACAAAAGGGACTAACTCATTACAACAGGACAGACCCTGTAAGCAAAAAGACTGACTCAATACAGAGAGACAGACTCAAAACAAAATAACAGACTGACTCGACACCCAAGTCAGAATTTACAAAATTAGCATTGGTCGATGCTCAAAAATGCGTGCCAAACGCCACATCCAAAAATGATCCAAACATTGCCCGCAGGCAGTTCACCTTCTAATCACACACTCGCGGTATCTGTGTCCTCGGTATCTGTGTCCTCAAAATCCAAGAATTCTGTAGTGACTGATTTGGCCGAGGTAGGCGGGAGGATAACCTTGTTGTCAATCAAATCCTGTACCTCATGACGAAGGCGGAAGCAATTATCAGTGGGGTGGCCAGCCTGCTGATGGTACGCACAGTACTGAGTGGCATCATGGCCTGCTGGAAGGGGTTTGGGGAGCGGCCTAGGATCGAGGGGTGCAAGATGCCCCTTTTTGGCCAAAATCAGAAGTGCCCTAGACAAAGGCATGTAGAGAGGATGGAAGACCCTGCGCCCTCGGGGCAGGTACTTTGGAACCTGAGCACTCTTGCTAGATGAACTAGCGAACGGGTCAGCGGGTGCGGCTTTGGATTTCTGATTCTTTCCGGATGTAAGGCTGGGAGCGGGAAGAACTGTTTTGGCATGACGGGGCCTATCCCGATTCTCTGAGTGACTGGAATTTCCCTCGGGCAGAGTGGGGAAAGCATCCTCCACAGCTTTTGACATAACTGCGGATACCTGTTGCTTGTTCATTCCCCCGGCTTTCAAAGCCTCTACTGCCCACAGCAGCTGTTCGATAGGGTCGGCATCTGCCTTCATCTTATCTTTACTTCTGGTCTCGGCCTGGTTGAGGGTTTGGGTGGACATTGGTGCATCATTGCCATGGTTGGAGGCCATCTCCGGTTGACTCAGTTCAATCACAATTCGCCCCAACAGCGGGGGCTCCTGAGGTACAAAGCTCCCGGCATATGGTGCGATTGGCGGTGAAGCTGACATCCCATAGGCGAGATCTACCACAGACCTCTGGAGATCTCCTATTATCCCCATTAGTTCAAAAGTAGTAGGCTCACGAGCCTGATATAGCTGAGGGGCCCAGACCGGGTGCACAACCGGCGATCTGGGTGGATGCGGCATATCAACAGTAGTTTCGCTGTGTAGGGTGATCCCTTGATCCAATGCGGCCGTCAAGACCACGATCTCTTCTGGATTCTGCGTCATGCTCAGTCCTGCTTCAGCAAGGAAAAGACACTAGCTGTTCTGGATCGACCCTCTGAATCTCTGAACTGAAACGGAAAACAAGCAGTATTTCAGCCCCAAACAGATCGAACACGGGCGTAGCCGAGCAACTGCACTCTACTACTGATCACTGTTCCCCAGAATCACTGTTCAAAACTGAACTGACACTCGCCGACATAACTGATTCTCAACAATACTGATACTGGTGCCCCCGGGCCTGATGCTCAAACTTTGCAAACTGATATGCGCATTCCCCTGTAGAGATATACTCTAAAAGGCACATAACAAGTAAATGAGAGCCAATACACCCCTATGTTGGGGTAGGGTTTCCCTGTCCTATTTTGTCAGGAGCTAGGGTTTCACTACGCACACAGCGGTTTCAAACAACCTACATCGGGTAAGCAACCTGTCCTAGTTTGGAATGGTCACTATGGATTCCGAATATGCACTAGGTCGAATGGTCCAAAAGGGTGCCCCGGTAAAACCGGGGTTTGTGTTCCCATACTGGCAGAGCCCGCAACCGGTCAGCCTTATGGACATGCCTTGACAAGACAAGCTTCCGGCAAACCGCTCAGGAATAGCAGATGGCCAACACGGTGTCCTAGGTGCACCAATGCACATGCAATGCAAAGAAACACATAAGTGTAGTCAAAACAGGATATCACGAGTTCGAGTCAAGTTCTCTAAATCCCCAGCAGAGTCGCCAGAAACTGTAGACGCGCCCGCGTGGGGCCTCGATGCTACAGTTCGGACTCTCATTTGTGTCACGGTTCTTAATCTGAACCAAAGAGTCCAACTCTGGCAAATCGTTTTTGAGAAAAACAGATTTTTTGAAAAGTAGTGCCAAACATGGACTGCTTTGCCAGATACAGAGTCGCCACCTAAATATTTTAAAATGGGAAATTTAGGAAACCCTGACTCGGTGCCGAAGGCCACGTGTCCGTCATCACCAAAGTGGTCTTGGCTCGGGAGCTTGGGTACGATCGGGGAAGGTCAGCTATGAGCACCCCCTTTCGCCCGGTCCGAAGACCGGCCTCTACTAACCGTGATATCTGATTTTGAAAACGTTATGTGTTCTTATTCCAATTATTAACCTAGAATTACTATGTTATGCGCACAGCAAACAAGTATAGACTAGATTGCCTAATTCGGAAATAAGCATTGCATATCCGTTTGTTTCGAAAATACTTTGGAATTTGCTACTCGCAAGTAGGCTAAAATACGGATTTCAATGAGTTTTCCAACTCGAGCAATCCAACCTCCACCCACAGGCATTCAAACAGTTTATCTCATGTAAGCACTTAGCCGCATGGTAAGCATACTGTCATGTCAACATTCACACGCATGCGAGATGCTAAAGCATAAAGACTTACATCGTACTCCGTGCCAAAACAATAAACCAGTTAGTAATCATGCATGATCCTAGTTCATGTTTAGAATGACTAATGCATCACAAGCAAGGACGTGATTTAGAGTAGGCTCGGCTATCCCTAAAATGGCATGTAAGGTGCAATCAGTTGATGCACGTATTCAATTTGGAAGTTGAAAATACAATGCAGTTTGTATGATGTACCGAGCCCAGTGCATGTAAACAAATGCATGGATGCACGCATGCATAGCATAAGGTAGGCTAAAATAAACGTGCCCTAATCTACCATCAAAGCAGGTAAATAAAAGGGAGAAAGAAGTGGGGGTTGAAAGACATACACACCACTCACCCACACTTATTACAGACTTGCCCTCGCTCGGAGGGACCAAAAGAATATATAAATTAATTAACTACGCAAGCTAATTAAATATTACAAACCCATTAAATTAATCAAATAAACTAATTAATCTAATTAAAGCAGTAAACTGCCTCGAGATGAGGGCCGGATGCAACGCATGCTCAGGACTTGCTCGGAATTGCACTGCCATGCTTAGATTGCCTCTGTTGTCCCTCCTCTACTCCTTTGAAAACTGCCAAAGTCTCAGGGATGCCTTTCTGAACACTGGGGATCATCACCGGCTAAACAGAACTTCCATCGGCAATGAATTGAGATCACCGGCACTGAATTCATCCACCGGCCATCTATTGACTGCCGGTCGGCACTAAATACTGCCGGTCGGCACTGAATGTCTGCAGAACCTGCAACTCACAGCAGCAGAGGGCAAAAACTTGCATGGCAATGCAATTCAAGCAATTTATGCATCAAACACATTCCTTATCATGTTGATGACTCAAAGGAGGATGTGCCTCGGTTCTCGGACCACCAATCACGCATTTCCATGCATGATGGCCCGAGGAACCAAGTATGCAACTTTAATTTCAAATGCATGCAAACCAAATAAACATAAAAGGGTGCCAAACCTCCATCATGCTCATCTCAAGAGGCCAAGCATGCGCATTGATGTAATGCAATCCTAAACATGTTAGCTAACATGCGACATGGACAATGCAAGGCACTTATGTAAGCATACAAGCAAACATGTAAGGCAAACATGCAAACCAAATAAAAGGTGGACTTAAACATGATCTAGGCAATTCTAACTAGGCCTAAAATCAGTAGCCAAAATGCTAAGTATAAGAGCTAAGCACACATGCACACATACACATGTTAAGGCACACAACTTAAGCGTTAAACAAACCACTCTCAAGCACACTTGAAAGGAGATAACATGGACGATTAGCATGCAACATGAGCCCTAAAATCATGCTAAAGTGTGGTGCTAAACCAACTCAAAATAGACCAAACAAAGCATGCAAATGGTCCAAGACTTAAAGCAAGTCAATGAGGCATTGAACTATACTTATGCAAGATAATTATGGCATGCATTAAACAACTAAAAACAGGTTTTTAGCGTATTAAAACAAAGCCAAAAGGCTACTTAGATGGCATCTAAGAGGCTTGAAACCAAAGGCATGCACAATGACCAAGACATGGAGCATTCAATACATGCTTTTAAAGCATTAAAGAGGCAACTAAGGCAAGCATACAAGCACACCAAAGGGACTGAAATGACATGTTAGATGGTTCCAAACCATCAAAATGAGGTAAGCAACACATGCTACACATGCATGCTCAAAGGCTAGCAAGCCTAAAATGCAAAGGGGCTATATAATGCATGCCAAGATCAACCCAAATGACTATGGACAGAGCTAAAACATGTCAAAATAAGCACAAAACATTCACAAATCTAAGCCTAAAGCATGTTCAAATTAGGGCTAACAACCTAAGGCATGTTAAGGCAATACAAGGCATTACATGGCAACTATGCTAAGCATGCATAAGGGACCAAAACCAACTTAATACAAAGTTATAATATGGCAATATGAGCATAAAATACAGCCATGGCATAACCAACAAACAACCAAACACAAGGCTCCCTCAAGAGGCCAAATAGGTCCTTTTCAAGGACAACAAGGAGAGGGGGTGGCCCTCTCCTTCTTGGGACTTCAAGGCATCATCTTCACCACTGAAATCCCTCAAGATTTCAGTGGTGAAGAGACCCAAGCACCAAAATCCCGGAGCTCTCACAAAATGGGGGCCTTTCAAGGCCTAAGGGTGGTCAAACACACCCAAAGCACAAAACACTCTTAATAAACTATCAAAAGGACTAAAAAATAGAACTTTTTTGTATTGAACACCAAGCACAAAAACAGTTCAAAGATAGGTAAAAATGGAGTGCAAGAATGGGGTAAAAAGAGCTAGTTTCTTACCCTTGATGACCACCTTCACAAAGGTTGATGTTGTTGCTTCCTTGGACTCAAATCCATCCAAGAACCTCAAGAACAAGCCCTTAGAACCTCAGGAGCCAAGGGAAGGTGAAACACTAGGTGCTTGTGTGCAATAATATGGACTAATGCACCTAGTGTACAAACAAGAGAGAAAAAGAGAGATAGGATAGATATAGAATTCAAACCCTAAAACCAGAGCTTCTCCTCTGTATTTTCTCTCCCAAAAGCCAACCCTAAAGCCAAGGGGGGAGGCCTCCTCTTATAGAAGAGGCAATCTTGTAAGCTTAGTCACTAAGCAAAACAAGAAGTCCATCCCTCCATACACGTGTATGGAGGGGAAGACAAAGCCATACAGCTATCTGAAAATATCTCCAAAAGCAGCTGAACAGTAGCCGGCTGGGAAAAAATGTCATTTTGACAAAATTGACTGCCGACCGGCACAAAAGAGTGCCGATGGCAACAACAACCAGCCGGTGGCCTCTAGCCACTGCCGGTGGTGTGTGGGGATGCCTCAAAAGGCATTCCCTGCCCCTCCAAGGCAGAACACAAGTGTTTGGTGCAAAACCAAACACAAAACAATCGAGTTTGGAGATCCTGAGGCAAGGCGCGTAGCCGCGAACTCCGGGAACTCCAAACGAACACAGTCATGGATAATCACCGAGTGTTCAAACGGTGACGTTCAAGTCTTGAGGACGGTCAAAAATGGGGTGTCTACAGTCACAAACAATTCGATCCGTTCTAAATTCACATATTCCTTTTTAGGCTTCATTCTTATCTCTTTAACTCAATTACAGTGCCCAATGTATGCCTAAGAGTACTTAGAAGTGAAAGAGGACGGAAAACGAAACATAGAATGCACAAACAAAATTTCAAAAAACAGGGTCCCCGCTCGAGCGTGGACTTCCCCGCTCGAGCGGACCCTTGAGGCCTGCAAAAGTACTAGTTAGGTCGAATTCACGCTCGATCGTGCACTTTGGCGCTCGAGCGGAAGGCCTCTTTACATGGCTCCCCACTCGAGCGTAGAATTCCCCGCTCGAACGTATATCCATGTCTGCAAAAATACTGGGAGCACGAATTTCCCGCTCGAGCGGCACTTCCCCCGCTCAAGCGGACATCAAAATTCTGGGTTTTCCAGAATGTGTTCTTGAGCTCAAATTCGACATTCCAACCACATTCCTTGCATATTATGGCTCCAATTTCACATATACTTGTACTAACATGGTACCAACACTAAAACACATCAACATGGAGCTCAATTTCATGACTCAAACACATGCATGGCTCATTTTCCACCAATCTCATTACCAATATAACAATTTCATGCATTCAACACTTACACCCTTATAATTTGCACATGCATGTGGTATATTATTCTCATTCTCAACTTATATGATGAAGAGATGGTCAAGAACATGATCTTCAACTAAAAACTCACATAGATCATGCATTTGGTGCTCAAATATGCAAATTCAAAGCAATTACATACATGCATGCAAACATTGACCTTCAATTCAACAATATCAACTCAATTTAATTTCAATTCCTGTTCTTGACGATTAATCAACTTTGAACACACAAGATTACACATTACACTCATAAATTCAAGAATCATTTGCTTACCTAGAGGCTCAATTTTTCCAATCAATAGCAAATTCTTGAATAATCTTCAAGATCACCAAGCTTTGAGCTAAATTGCACAATTCTCTCCCTTTCTCTCTCTCTATAGCCGACTCTCCCTCTCTCTCTTGGAGCCAAAATCAGCCAAATGATAAGAATGAGAGATTTTGAGTGTATAGTGCCTTTAAGGTAAATCCCACTAATCAAAAATATCAATAATAAATAATTGGGCACTTAACTAATCGTTCTGAATCTAATTATTTTGATCCAAATCAATTTTCAATTAAATCTCACCGTAGGCTCTAAAAATTACGCTAATCAACATGGCGTAATCAATTTCGGGTTCTGTGGCCGATAAGGCCTTCAATTTAAATTCCAAAACAGATTATCAAACAGATATTCCTACGGTAAACAGATTGAAATTCAAAATCACATATTTTCACATAATGGCACACAAAATCGTATTAAACACATAATCATACTCATATTAAAGACCAATTAACATATTACGGAACAGTGATATCACAGTTTTCCCCTCTTTAGGAAGTTTGGTCCTCCAAACTTAATTTACCTTCGTCGGGAAACAAATGTGGATATCGTAGTCGCATTTCATCCTCTTTTTCCCACGTGGCATCTGTCTCATAGTATTCTTTCCATTCCACTTTCACCATTGGAATGGACTTGCTTCTCAGTTGTTTCACTTGTCGATCAAAAATTCGTTCCGGCCATTCAGCGTACTTCATATTTTCATCCAAAGCTACCCGATGATAATCAATCACATGAAACGGGTCTCGGAAGTAACCCCTCAACATCGACACGTGAAACACGTTATGGATCTGTTCGAATCCCGGTGGCAAAGCAACTCTATAGGCAACTGGACCAAGCCTTTCCAAAATCTGAAACGGCCCAATGTAACGGGGCGACAACTTGCCCTTCTTTCCAAACCTGACTTGGCCTTTCATTGGGGACACACGGATGAACACATGGTCACCGACCTCATACTCAAGAGGTCTTCTTCGAACATCTGCATAATTCTTCTGTCGGTCCTGAGTTGTTTTGAGCCTTTGCCGAATAATCTTGATTTTCTCAGAAGTGTCTTGCACAATTTCAGGCCCAAGTAAAGCTCTATCCCCGACTTCTGTCCAACAAATAGGTGATCTACACCTTCTACCATACAAAGCCTCGTATGGTGCCATACCGATGCTGGAGTGGAAGTTGTTATTATAAGTAAATTCTGCAAGTGGCAAATAGTCTTCCCAACTCCCCTGAAAATCCAAAGCACACATCCGAAGCATATCTTCTAAAGTCTGCATTGTTCGTTCTGATTGCCCATCTGTCTGTGGGTGGAACGCAGTGCTGAACCTTAGTTCTGTTCCCATAGCTTCCTGCAAACTCTTCCACAATCTGGATACAAATTTCGGATCTCTATCCGACACAATGGATACCGGAACTCCGTGTAAACGGACAATCTCATCAACATAAATAGTAGCCAATCTATAAGCATTAAATGTAGTCTTGACAGGCAGAAAATGTGCAGATTTAGTCAGTCTATCAACTACAACCCAAATAGAATCCATACCTCGTGAAGTCCGAGGTAGGCCAACAACGAAATCCATAGTCACATGTTCCCACTTCCATTCAGGAATAGGGAGAGATTGAAGTAAACCGCCTGGTTTCTAATGTTCAGCCTTAACTTGCTGACACTGAAGATACTTGGACACATATTCTGCAATCTCTTTCTTCATTTTAGGCCACCAGTAGGTTTGTTTCAAATCCCGGTACATATTATTATTACCCGGATGCATAGCAAATACGGATCTGTGGGCTTCATCTAAAACCCTCTTCTTTAGTTCCGGAATATCTGGGACACACATTCTGTACCGAAATCTCAACACTTCATTCTCAATGCTAAACTCTGCTTTCGAACTTGCCTCAAATTCATCAATCACTTTCTGGAGGAATTCATCCTCCTTCTGTTTCTGTTTGATTTCATCAATGGTTGCCGGCTCGGCTGTAATAGCGGCTATCAATCCGCCCTGTTCACACATTACCACTTCAATTTCAAACTTCTCAAAATCTTGCAAGATTTCTTTCTGTTCAGTGAGCAAACAAGCCATACTCCTCGTTGATTTTCTGCTCAAGGCATCAGCAACTGTATTAGCTTTCCTAGGGTGATACTGAATCTCTAAATCATAATCCTTTATTAATTCCAGCCATCTCCTCCGTCGCATATTCAACTCCTTCTGCGTGAAGAAGTATTTCAGACTTTTGTGATCCGTGTAGACTTCACACTTTGCTCCATACAGATAATGCCGCCAGATTTTCAAAGCAAAAACGACTGCGGCCAATTCTAGGTCATGTGTTGGATAATTCTTCTCGTGTGGCCTTAACTGTCGGGAGGCATAAGCAATGACCTTTCCGTTCTGCATTAACACACAACCCAAACCTTTATAAGACGCATCACTGAAAATTACAAAATTCTCCGTACCTGAAGGTAGTGTAAAAATCGGTGCAGTGGTCAATCTCGTTTTCAATTCATGAAAGGCTGATTCTCTTTCATCGTTCCACTCAAAAGGTTACCCCTTGCGTGTCAGTTGGGTAAGAGGCACAGCTAATTTCGAAAAGTCCTTCACAAACCTCCTGTAGTACCCAGCTAAGCCCATGAAACTACGGACTTCTGTCACATTGGTCGGTGTAGGCCAACTCACAATCGCCTCTATTTTCTGCGGGTCCACTGAAATCCCTTCCTTGTTGATTACATGCCCTAAGAAAACAACTTCATCCAACCAAAACTCACATTTCTTTAGTTTAGCAAATAATTTCCCTTCCCGAAGTATTTGTAGAACAATTCTTAAATGATGTTCATGTTCAAGTCTATCTTTAGAATATATCAAAATGTCGTCAATAAAAACCACAACAAATTCGTCAAGGTAGGTTTTAAAAATTCGGTTCATTAAGTCCATAAATGCTGCCGGAGCATTAGTCACTCCAAATGGTATAATAAGAAACTCAAAATGTCCATACCTCGTTCTGAATGCGGTTTTCTCAACATCTTCTGCCTTAACTTTCAGCTGATGATACCCGAATCTCAAATCAATTTTAGAAAACACCTGTGATCCCTGCAACTGGTCAAATAAGTCATCAATACGGGGTAGGGGATATTTGTTCTTTATTGTTACCTTGTTCAATTCCCGATAATTGATGCACAAACGCAAAGTTCCATCCTTCTTTTTCACAAACAATACTGGTGCACCCCAAGGCGAAGTGCTAGGTCGAATAAACCCCTTGTCGAGCAGGTCTTGCAACAGTTCTTTCAATTCTTTCATTTCAGTAGTAGTCATTCTGTAGGGAGCTTTAGAAATAGGTTGGGTGCCTAGCATAGTCTCAATTGTAAACTCTATCTCCCTGTCTACCAATTCCCCTGGTAATTCATTTGGAAACACATCTGAAAATTCTCTAACAATAGGGATATCATTCAATTCAACATTCACAGATTGTTCAGACAGCACATAGCACAAATAACCCTGGCACCCTTTCCTGATTAGTTTACATACTTTCATTGCAGCTATCAAATAAGGTGGAGGCACTACCCCATTACCCATAAACACAATCTCTTTATGTTCTGGTGGTTTAAATACAACTCGTTTTGTCACACAATCAATGGTGGCACAATACTTGGTCAACCAATCCATGCCCAAAATTACATCAAAATGCCTAAAGGTCAAGGGTAGCAAATCTACGTATAGGATAGCATCCTCAACACACATATCACAAAACCGGTATATAGATTCACACAATACAGATTCCCCAGATGGAGCCGACACACATAGCAGATATGGCAGTAATTCTAAAGGTCTATTCAGTCTAGATGCAAATGCATATGTCACAAAAGAGTGTGTGGATCCGGAATCAATTAATACAAAAGCATCCTGATTACATATAGAAATAGTACCTAAGACAACTGCGTTGGCATTCCGTGTATTGCCCGGAACAAGCACAAAAACTCTTTCCTGTCTCACGGTATCCCCGGTAGTAGCAGATCTCAAGGTATTTCCCGGCTTTGGGATCGATGCAGTGGAACTAGCAGCTATCTTTCCACCATTCTGATTACAATCTTAGGCCATATGCCCTTGTTTTCCACATTTGAAACAGGCTCCTGATGCACGATAACAAACTCCACGGTGCCTTTTGCTACAAATGTTACACATGAGAGCTGTGTCTCAGGAAGAATTCGAAGTATTTGAAGAGCCCGTGTTTTGCTTTTTCAGAAATTTCTTCTTTGAAAAGAAGCCTTGCCTCTTGTTACCTTTCCATTCTGTCGTTGGCTTAGCCTGTCTAGCTATGTTAGCCTCTGATATGATGGCCCTATCTAGCACCCCAACGTAAGTCTCCAGCTTCAAGACATTCACTCTTTCTAAAATGTCACTTCGGAGCCCACCTTCAAAGTGTCTCGCCTTCTTATAGTCAGTGTCAATTACATGTGGTGCAAACCTGGCCAATTCGGTGAATTTGGCCTCATACTCTGCTACAGTCATACTGTCTTGCTTAAGTTCCATGAACTCCATTACTTTCCTATCCCGGACACACTGTGGGAAGTACTTGTCGTAGAAAATTTCCAAAAATTTTGCGCAATTAACATCCCTATGATTCTCACGCATTAACATCCACCATCTTCTTGCTTCGTCTTCTAGCATAAAAGTGGCTAGAAGCACCTTCTGTGTCTCCGAGCAAGGGAACACTTCAAATAGTTTCTCAATGCCGAGAACCCATGCTTCGGCTTTTAACGGGTCTAATCCACCATGAAACTGTAGTGGTTTCATTTTCTTGAATTCTTTGGTGAGAGCTATTATCCGATCATCATTCTGATTATCTGGCACAGGTGGTGCCGGAGGTGGTGGTGGAGGATGTGATTGCTGCCACTGTTGTTGCCATTCTTGTTATTGCCTCAATGTCTCTGCCATTTCCTGAATCAACCTTTCCATTCTATCCATTCTGGCAGTAGAGGACTCTTCTATCTCATCACCTCTTGTTCTCACCATCTGATTAAACTTACATTATACTTTATACAAATGATACACAGGTATGCATATACTAAAGAGCATACATAATCAAATAATTTGCAATGCAAGCAAATCACAAACTTATGGCACATAACTGTTCATATCAAAACATTTAAGTACATTCTCGATGCTCCCAAATTCATACTTATCACATGAATGCATCCTAGATCTTTTCTAGACGCTTATTGCTCTTTTAGACAAGTGTGTGAGTTATTAACTCGTGCTCTGATACTACTCTGTCATGACCCGAACCCGCCCCCGCCCCCGCCCCCGTGGGTTAAAGACATAACCGGCCAGTAATCAGGAGATTACTTACGGCTTCAAACCAAAACAAATGTATTTTAACAGAGTTAATGGGGGCCAAACGAAAGCAGTTCAAAACTTTGTCCATAGAGTTGTGCTTACATGGCACATCAAAATAACCCATACATATGTACATTAATAACTCACAACAAACATACAGTGCCATCAAGTTATGTACAAACAGGATCATCCAAAATTAAGTCAACCCATGAGAACTATATACAAATATATACAAAGACTTTGCCAATAAGACAAAAATAAGATAGTACGACAAAATGGCGAAAACGAGTCTCGTGCGTGAGACACAAGGGCTGACTCTCCAAAACTCGGTTGTTCCACACAGACTTCACTGAGGCTGGGTCTAGACCTCTCATGGCTCACCTACAATCACATGAATGAGCGTGAGCGATAGCCCAGTGAATAATATCAAATACAGAAGTTATACAAACGATATGTAAAACAACATGCTTCAAACAGCCTTAGGCCCAATTCTTATTTCTATTTAACATGTATACACAATTTAGGTCAAGTGGCTACGGTCCCGAACAAACTGGCCTTCGGGCCATTTAAACTTTCCTTTGTGTCAAAACGGCCTTTGGCCCATTCAGATGACAAACTGGCCTTTGGCGCATTCATTCGTTCACGTCGAAATGGCCTCTGGCCCATTCGTTCATGTCATAACGGCCTTTGGCCCATTCATTCATGTCAAAACGGCCTTCGGCCCATTCATTCATGTCAAATCGGCCTTCAGCCCATTTATTCTTGTCAAAACGGCCTTCGGCCCATTCATTCTTGTTAAAACGGCCTCTGGCCCATTCTTTTATTCATATCAAACATTTGTCCATAATTCAAACTGGCAAACTTATAAGGCTTATAAGGAAATAAGCAATTGGACAAATGATAAGGTTCAAATATCGATATTACTCACAGTGATCGGTTGGTTGGTTTGCCCTGGAGCTCGACCCTACACATTCCATGAACACAAAAGGGTCACAAACAATTCGATTCGTTCTAAATTCACATATTCCTCTTTAGGCTTCATTCTTATCTCTTTAACTCAATTACAATGCCCAATGTATGCCTAAGAGTACTTAGAAGTGAAAGAGGACGGAAAACGAAACACAGAATGCACAAACAAAATTTCAGAAAACAGGGTCTCCGCTCGAGCGTGGACTTCCCCGCTCAAGCGGACCCTTGAGGCCTGCAAAAGTACTAGTTAGGTCGAATTCACGCTCGATCGTGCACTCTGGCGCTCGAGCGGAAGGCCTCTCTACATGGCTCCCCGCTCGAGCGTACATCCATGTCTGGAAAAATACTGGGAGCACGAATTTCCCGCTCGAGCGGCACTTCTCCCACTCGAGCGGACATCAAAATTCTAGGTTTTCCAGAATGTGTTCTTGAGCTCAAATTCGACATTCCAACCACATTCCTTACATATTATGGCTCCAATTTCACATATACTTGTACTAACATGGTACCAACACTAAAACACATCAACATGGAGCTCAATTTCATGACTCAAACACATGCATGGCTCATTTTCCACCAGTCTCATTACCAATATAACAATTTCATGCATTCAACACTTACACCCTTATAATTTGCACATGCATGTGGTATATTATTCTCATTCTCAACTTATATGATGAAGTGATGGTCAAGAACATGATCTTCAACTAAAAACTCACATAGATCATGCATTTGGTGCTCAAATATGCAAATTCAAAGCAACTACATACATGCATGCAAACATTGACCTTCAATTCAACATTATCAACTCAATTTCATTTCAATTCTTGGTCTTGACCATTAATCAACTTTGAACACACAAGATTACATATTACACTCATGAATTCAGGAATCATTTGCTTACCTAGAGGCTCAATTTTTTCCAATCAATAGCAAATTCTTGAATAATCTTCAAGATCACCAAGCTTTGAGCTAAATTGCACAATTCTCTCCCTTTCTCTCTCTCTATAGCCAACTCTCCCTCTCTCTCTTGGAGCCAAAATCAGCCAAATGATAAGAAGGAGAGATTTTGAGTGTATAGTGCCTTTCAGGTAAGTCCCACTAATAAAAAATATCAATAATAAATAATTGGGCACTTAACTAATCGTTCTGAATCTAATTATTTTGATCCAAATCAATTTTCAATTAAATCTCACCGTAGGCTCTAAAAATTACGCTAATCAATATGGCGTAATCAATTTCGGGTTCTGTGGCTGATAAGGCCTTCAATTCAAATTCCAAAGCAGATTATCAAACAGATATTCCTACGGTGAATAGATAGAAATTCAAAACCATATATTTTCACATAATGGCACACAAAATCATATTAAACATATAATCGTACTCATATTAAGGACCAATTAACATATTACGGAACAGGGATATCACATATCTGTTGAAACAGTGTTGCACCTGTTCAAACGGGTTTGGTACTTGTTTAATTCAAATTGAAAAGCCACCACTACATCTATATAAAGGCAGCCCTCATTTGATGTTTTCATTCACAATTTTCATACTTCTCCTCTGCAAATAATCTCTGCATTTTGCTGTATTAAATTTCTATGAGAATTAGTGCATGCACTTAGTATGTTCGTTGTGCGAATAAATTGTAGTGCTGCATTTATTCGTTGTTGATCATTTTATCCTAGGAGATAGACGTCCACATTCTGTTAGCATTGTGGAGAGAACGAATCTGTCTTAAGGACACAGTATCAAACACTGGACTTGATCAGAATATTGTTCAAGAAATTAATTGAGTAAGTTATTAATTTTCTGTTTTATTTATTTAAATCAGATTTTGATTTTGTTTTTGTAACAAAATAAAATCTGTTTTTATTTATTTAATTTTATTTCTAGTTTGATTTTTGTAATCAAACATTCTCTTTTCTTTCCTTTATTTATTTTGTATTCTGTTTGTTGTTTAGTACAGAAACATAATTTATTTTTTCAAATGCAGTGAAGATTGTCCAACAAGTTAACTGTCTTGATTATGCAGGCATGGCTCCGTGCTCTAGTTATTTTACTTCTTGTTGAGATGGCTTTGGGTATGGTTGCAGATTAAACCAACTAGTTCAATTCTCATTGTTTATAATAGCAACTGATACAACTGTGTGGTATTCTCATCACATTCCTAAGGTTGAGTGATATGATATCACTTCTAACTTTGTAAAGAGGCATCTTAATTCTCTTTATCGACATAATTCTTTCTTGCGGGATAAATTTCCTTTTACTAGATCTTGATTCATATCTTCATTTATAAATCTAGCTTTGTCTTGATCTTGAATAGCAGCCAGTGCAAGCTCCCTTTCCAAAACTTATGAAGAGTGCACCATAAAAATTTTAAAAATAAAATAAAATAAAATAAAATAAAAATTCTTAATTACAAACCCTTAGGATTATGTTATGAATTTTTTTTCTCTCCATATTTTGTTACCAATCATCGTGGTCTATAGTGGAGAAGGAAGAGTGGGTTACAGTGGTAAAGGAAGCATGCTATGGCCTGTTGCATCTGATGGCAGAACATAATGATTTTATTTTATTTTTCCTGTGTGTGTATTTTCTTTGGGCACTTAATTACCATCTGAAGGCCGTAGTTATAACAGAGAAAATGCCATCTGCTATAATGTATCCTTTGAGCTCAGCAGGGTAGCCCATAACAGATATTCTTATATATAATAATGAAATCTCCATAGTAGCCACTGTTTTGCTTTCTTGTCTTTCTTTTTTCCTTTTAGTATTTTATTGAACATCACTATCAAAGGGTCATAGCAAATTTTATTACTCATACATTAGAAATCTTGTTGCAGAAGTCCTTTTGAGTAGGTTTTTTTTTTTTTTGGAAGGGGGGGAGGGAGTGGGGGGTGGGTTGTTGGGTTTAGCAAGGCCCAATAAGACTTTGTTCTGCTTGATTTGACCTGGCTTTGGTCCTTCATTGCCTTTCTGTTCACATGTCTAGCTTGCTTAACTTTTTTGTGGTTCACTATCTGTTAGACATTGTGTTTATGCTTCCACTGAATTGCAAATTAAACTTCATGTTAGTGGAAGGAATAATACTTTTCATAAATTTCCTACTAATATCAGGTTAGCACAATGTACAAGAAAATGCTCGATTTCTGGGCAAGTCATCGCAATTCTGAAATAAGAGCTATACTAGCAAGTGAATGAGAGAATGACACAGAACTTGATATCCAGAACAACAAAATACCTAGAGGCATTAGACATTTGGTATACCTACATAAATTCTATACCACGAAGTTCTGCATATGCCCTGGTGGTTCACAAGTCAATAGTGTTCGCATAGCAGACTCTATTCATTACGGATGTGTACTTGGTAAAAGAAATATATACTCACCTAAACTTTTTGAAAAATCTAGAAATCCGCTAGATATTGATTTGTGATTGTGAATCAATTTTAAACAATAAAACAATCCCAATCAAACAATCAAGACAAATCGACACAACAATTTTAACGTGGAAAAATCACAATTGGAGCACCTCCAACTGTGATAAAAAAACCACGGGCAACAGCCACAAAACAATCCACTAAGAAGATATAAAGGAATTACACAGGTATATTCTTAATTACCTAGCGAATCCACGCCCGAATTGAACCAACCCCTATGTGCCTCTTCCAACCCTGTCTTCACCTCGGAATTGTCTTGATGATGAGCCACTTCGGAATCCACCAAAACTTCAGGCTCGAATTCTTCAGAATCCACCGAAGAACAACTCTCTCTTTTGTATATAATGAACAAACAATCCTTTGATGTATCCTCCTTAAACCATGAGTTGAATACTCAATGAAACATCAAAGAAAACTAGCAAAATATCCCCAGATATAAACCTTAATATCCAAAAAGAAGATCTGGAGCAGTAATCCTAAAATCTGAAAGAAACACGTACTTATAGAAATCTGGGACTGCGAAACTCACTCGAGCGAAGACTCTCTCACTCGAGCGAGGAACAAAAAACGCGTGTTTTCCATAAGTGGCTTCGCTCGAGCCAAACAACCTGCGCTCGAGCGTAAAATCATCCTTCTCAGGTTTTTTGCCAGACGCAGCCTTTGCTTGAGTGAGAAGTCCTTCGGTCGAGAGAGCAAGGGCGGACATGCAACTTTGAATGCAATTTTGCATTTTGCTTCGGGGGGCGCTGCCCCTCGACCCCGCCCGGGCACTGCCCCGGACCCGCCAAGGGGTGCTGCCCCCTGGACCGCCGCGAGCTGACCGGGTAGCTCGATCCCTGTCATAATCAGCGAAGTGGTAATCTTGAAAGTATTAACATCACAAACTTCTCTGCAAGGCACAATTTGGGTTGGATTCGCATCTAAAACTCATATCCTCACTGAAATACAAGAGCGAATAAAATTACAACTGAAAGGAGTTTTGTCAAACGGGATTGCCAAGAATAAAAACCTAACACTTTTTATACAGAGTGCTTGTATAAGAACAACCTGTCTTGAATTTTGTTTTCTAAGCAGTTTTTTTCTTTCCAAATTATCTTATTTTTACTTATCAAATAATTGAACTTTATTTTGTAGATTGATTTAGCAATGTTTGGAGATGAACTATTATGCCAGGTATAGCTAATTTATTGTCTATTTTTCTCTTGTTATGCTAAGAAATTATTTGAAATTCTTTTTCCCCCTGTGTTACTATTGTCGTTTGGGATATTTTTCTTTTCTGACAATTCTTTAACTCAATTCTGTTGAGATTTCTTTATCCATTTCCCTTAAATCTCAATCCTCTAAATTTGCAAGTTTAAATTTTCATTTATGACAATATTAATAATAAAAAAAAATTCTTTTTCTTTCTTGAATGTAGGTTGTTGAATATGGAGATTATGATCTTGCTCAAGTGCTAACTGGAAATGAGAAGGCGTTTGTTCACATGCATTTGCATATTGTCATTGGTGATGCTATAGTTGCATTAAACACATCGTTCCAATTGGGATTGACTTGATTTTATTTATTTTGTACTTGGTTTAACTTTAGGTATTGTTGTACATAAACTTAAATTTTGGATTGTAAGAACACATGGGCTATTGTTGTTATCATTAATAGAATTTATTTATTTATTTACAAATATTTGGATGTCCATGAATTAAAGTGTAGATATTATTTAATAATTTTTTATTGGAAAGTAATTTGTTATTTGTGATGGTAATTTTTGCTATCCCAAATACCAAATTAATTTTTTTTTATAAAACAATTAGATGTTTTGCCGACGTAATCAAGTTGTCGCCAAAAGTATCATTTTTACCGATGCAAATTTGAGTCAGTAAAAGTGGCACATAATCATCTTATTTTAACTATTTTTGCTGACACAATGGTAAATTGGCGACGATGGTTGAAGGCATTTGCCTACCAAGATGTTTGTCGCTGAAGACATATTTTTGGCAATGCAATGAATTTTTTGTCGGTAAAAACTTTTCTCGATGCACTTTTGGCAATGGGTTACCAATGAAGCTCTATCGGTTGGCAAAGCTCTTTGCCGACGAGTTCTGCCTTTTGGCGACGAATTTTGTTGTGTTGCCAAAACTGTTTTTTGTTGTAGTGATGTTATCCCAATTTCCACTTGAGCTCGCTAGTTTTAGCACTTTGGTGCTTTGCTTGCGAATATTTGCTTTTGTTTTTTAAGCACTTCGGTGCTGTGGTTTGTTTTTAAAGCTCGGTTGCACTCCGCTTGCACTTCGGTGATAGCTCCACTTTCAAACACTCTGCACACTTAACAACACAAAAATATAAAATCCTAACTAAAAACTAAAATAAGAATGTAACTTTAAATTACTCAATTTCGCCAGAAGTTCCCGACAACGACGCCAAAATTTGGTGGGTTGTTACACACCAAATATAAACACTAAACTATACCAAATTCTTTTAGAATAATGGCAAGTCTAGATATCGATCCACAGGTACAAACGAAAAATTAAACTAATTTGATTGTAAAATTCCTAAATTAATTTTGATTAAAAAGATTGAAGGATATTATGACTAAACAAGAATTAAATGAAATTGACAATTAAAATTAGGGTTTGAGATATTAATTTTTGAGAAAATCTTAGGGCAAAGAATTCACCACTAACCACATAAATGAGATTTAACATCGGCCATCAATTGTAATCCGGTTTGAAATACCCAATATTTCACAACTACAAGTTTGAAATATTTATCAAGAGGGTTGTTGCATTCAATGTATAGGCACGAATCATCCCAAGTAACATAAGGTGTTTGCTCTAAACTATAGTAGCAACATGACCCGTCTCTTGTAGCATGACTCATCTCGTACTTTGAACACAAACACAAAGAAAACTAATGTATGGAAAGCATTAAATAATCACAGAGAGTAGAATACTTGAAGAGATGAAAAGAACAATTATTATAAACTTCTAAATCATCCATACATTTATTCAAACCGTTCATAATCAAAGCTTAAGAAAAATCCCTTTACATGGCTAGGCTTTCATCAAAACCCTAGAAAAGAAATGCCTAGCCACTCATAGAGGAGTGGGAAGAGGTAGAAGAGATAGAAGAGGTGGAAGCCCCTATGCAAGTTCTCCATGAAGCTTAAGGAAAAATCACCTTCTCTAAACCCTAGCCTCCTTTTTCTTAGAATAATTTTCAAACCCTAGGTTAGCCTATTTTTTTTTTCATTTATTCTCAGCAAAACAAACCCAAAATTTTGCGCACGCATCCCTAGGTGGGCCGTTCGAGTGCCCGTGTGGGCCACTCGAGCGGTGGTGGGCCGCACGTGCAGTGAAGCTTGGCCGCACGTGCAGTGAGGTGGCTGGCTCAGATTTTTCGCTTCTCACATGGAGAATCTGCTTTTTCCTGCCAAATCTGTACAAGTGCACCAAACACATCATCTCCACCAAATAAACAAAACTGAAAGACTAAAAATGTAACTTAAGTGCTCTCAATGTGGTACCTTTCGGCCTACATCAACACTTAATTGTTTCACTCTTCTGATATTGCACATGGATCTTCAAGCCTCATCTCCAAAGCTTATTGCTTTAATTGCTTCAAAATACCTCATATATATTTATTTCATAACATTGTCTCTTGAGGTATACAAACATTATGCATAAAATCTATTTGTTCTTGTAGGAAATTGAGAGTTGGCTCATGCTCAAAATGCTTCACAAATTCTTTGCTAACATTATGGTAACTATTGCTTGAACATAGATTGTTTACTTGAGATAGCATAAATTTCTCATAATGGGTGAACTTATTGCTTCAAAACTCTTGCCCTATATTCTTGTTATCTCTCTTTTGGCTAAACTTGCATATTTCTTTATGACTTGATTTGTAGTTTTGAAAGCAAATACCATGCCTTTATGAAATCATGTCATTTCTGTGCTTTTGCAATCCTTCTTTTATACACCCATGGCATTTATCAGCACCTCATACTACATTGTGAAATCCATCCTTTATGTTTTTTTGATAATGTCACAAGGGGAGAAATAGTGATGTTTTGGATTGAGAGTGTGGAATAATATAACAAGGGGAGAAATTATGTTGCTTTCTTATGATATAGATTAGGGGAGAAATGATGTGCTTAAACTGTTAAAAGAAAAATCTCCTAAGTTTATTATTTGGTATCTTAATCATCATGCTATGCTTATTGATATATAGTGCTTCTATGCTAATATGTTTGTTTATCTAGAAGAAGCAAATATTCAAGGGGGAGCATGCCTTAAGAGGGAGTTATTCATCATCCCAAACAAATCAAAATATCATGGTGTGCCATCATCAAAATGGGGGAGATTGTTAGTCATAAAATGAATAACATGATTTTGATGATTTTGTTGTGATTATCTTTTGATTTATTTTGAGGAATTGATTATAATTAAAAACCTTATTGTTTGATTAAATCTTTATAATCTACATTCTCTCTATGTTAACAATGTTTTTGGAGGCCAAAATGAGCTTCAACAGGTTAAAGGGTCGACACCAAGACAACAAGGGTCGACGTTAGATTTCAGTATACAATGCTTAAGTGTTGCAGCAACCAAGGGTCGACACCAAGCCTTACAAGGGTTGATACCAAATTTCAGAATGTTAAGGGTTGACACTAGGATAAGAAAGGGTCGACAACAAAAAAATAGCAACCAAAGTTTAAGCACTTCTAACAGCAAAGGGTCGACACCAAGTATTACAAGGGTCGACACCAAATTTCAGTGTACCAAGGGTCGACACCCATTTACACAAGGGTCGACACCAAGAACACCAGGAAGTCAAATCAAAGAAGAAAAGAAAGCAAAGGGTCAATACCCAATCTGCAGAGCTTGACACCCTTATGTCTAGGTTACAAAAACCCTAGTCGTCGTTCTAGATCCATAAGTGGGATTTTGTGACATCATCAAGAGACAAATCTTATTCAAATCTAAAGTGATTTTGGTGAAGCAACTTTTGACTTAGTGAAGGAAGAATTTTCTACCCACACCATTCCCAAAACATAGAAAAGCAAAAAGCATGGAGACAACATTATCTCCACCCACCAAGATTTGAATCTCAAGCATGGGCATCACATCTTTTGAGGAGGCTCCACCTCGAACAGCTAAATGACAGCCTGTATACACCCATGCTCTGCTCCAACAACTAGAAGTCTTCTCCTATGCCCAGCTCCAGCGGCTAAAAGACCCACTTGTGCTTATTCTCCAACGGATAGAATATTAAAGGATATAAAGGGAGAACTTCTCCAGATCTGAAGAATTAGAGAACACCACTACAATATTCTGAGCATTCAAGTATCATTCTCAATCTCTGATATTCTATTGTACTTTCACTTTCATATCTGAGTGTATACCTCTCTGCTCTTACACTTTTATATCTATCTTTTGAGAGAGAAACCTTGTAAAAGATGACAATTATACCTCTTGTTCTTATTCCTTATTTTCTAAGTGAAACACTTGTAAAGTGAGGCATTTAGTTGAAAGGTCCTCAATAGATAAAAGTAAGTCCTTTGTAAAAATCCACAAGTTAGGTAAAGGTTGGTGGTGTATTGATTCGATTCATAGTGAAGGAATGCTTAATGAGGTACCTTGAGAAGTGGACGTAGGCCGATAAGCCGAACCACTATAAATCCTTGTGTTTGAGCTCTTCTTCCCTTCTTCTTTATTTTTTGTTAATTGATTGCAGGCTGAAATTATTTACTCAATTAATTGCAATCAATTTTTTGTCCATATTTTTTATTACCTAATTCACCCCCTCTTCGATTGCCTACCTAGGGTAACAAGGTGTAGACACCCCATTTTTGACCGTCCTCAAGACTTGGACGTCACCGCTTGAACACCCGGTGATTATCCGTGTTTGTGTTTGTTTTGAGTTCCCGGAGGCCCCGGCTGCGCGCCGTGCCTCAGGATCTCTCAACCGGCCTGTTTTGTGCTTGGTTGTGCACCAAGTACTTGTGTGTTTTTGCATTTGAGGGTAGGGGAAGGCTTGTTAGCCATCCCTAAAGCCCACCGGCTGCCCCATACCTCCACCGGCACTCCCTAGTGGCCATCGGCACTATTTTATCCAAATTCTTGGCCGGTCGGCACTATATGTTGCCGATCGGCATTGTTTTGTGCCGATGACTGATTTGGCCGGCCAGTGACCCTTCTGAACCTCCCCAGGGATGGTGCATGCCAGCTGTGCCAGCTGGAATGCACCATCACCACTCCCCATGCACGAATCAGCCTGTATGCACCTTTGACCCCTCTAGAGCTTCTAGAAGGGTGACCCCTTTTGGCCAAGCTTCTTGGAGAAGCTTGGCCAGCTGTTTTGGCTTCTCCAAGAAGCCTTGCACCCCCTTGGTCCCTTGACCCCTTTCCTCTTGCTTAGCCATTAAGCTTAGAGCCTTTTGTTGCCTATATAAGCAAGCCTTCTCTCCCTTTGGGAGAGGTTAGCCATTTTAGGTCAAAAACCAGAGCTTATATCTATATATCTGTGTGATACACTTTCTCTCTCTATATTTTCCCTCTCTCTCCTCTTGTGTGTGTGTTTTGGGCCTAAAAAGTGTGATTTCACCTCACTTTTGCACCTTTACACACACTACTACACCTTAATCCGAGATTGGGAGGCTTGGAGGTTTGTTTTGTGTGATGTTGGACTGGTTTTGATCACTAGAGGAAGGCTGCTCCACCTGTTCTTCATTGGATCTTCAAGGGTAAACTTTTTGCTTTAGTTTCCCCATTCTTGCACTAGCTTTCTACCCCTCTTGCTTTGTGTTTTTGGATTTGTGTTCAACATAAAAAAGACTTGTTTTTCCTTGCTTAAGAACATTCATCAAGGTTGTTTTGTGGTTTGGGTGGAGTCTCACCCTCTTAGGCCTTGTTTTGGCCATTTTGGAGCCTTTTCTTGAGATCTCCTTTACTTGGTGTTTTTGGCCTTCTCACCACTGAAAACCAGTGGGTTTTCAGTGGTGGGGAAGATGATTTTAGGTCACATATAGGGGAGGGACACCCCTCTCCCTTTGGCTCTTTGTTTGCCTTTGTTTTGGGTCTAAAGAATAGCATGTGTGTACGGTGAGTTTTGGTTTCATTTCAGAGCATATTTGTGGTCCATATGATGTGTTATGCCTCTGTTTTAGGTTAGGTTTATAGCCCTTAACATGCCTCTTATACTTGCTTTGAAATGCTCTCTTATGCCTAAAAGCATGCCATGCATCTAGGCCATGTTCTTTGCATGTTTTAGCTTGGTTCCATAAAGGCATTAGCATCATATCACCATGTATAAGGGTCGTGAACCACTGATTTTGCCGTGTATAGTGTGCTTGACATGGTTGTTTTGCATTTTAGGCTTGTAAGCCTTATGTATTTTGGCCCCTAGCATGTCCAACATTGACCATCATCATGCTTTGGCATCATTTAGAGTCCTATTTCAGTCCATAAAACATGTTGGTATGCTTGCACATGTGGCTCATTTCATGATTTAAAGGTGCGTCTTTTTATGCCTAAGAATAGGTCTTGGTATACTTCCATGATTAATGCATTTTGAGGGTGCCATGTGAGGGATTTTGGGTGTCATTTTGCATGCCAATGCTCTGTTTTTGATGGTCTAATTTATGCCATGAGTGGTTGTGTAAAGGATGGTTAGATGCTCTCTCGAGTGTCCTTGATTTTGGGCTCATTGGCTTGCATGCTTGTATGGCATTTTGCCCATGATTTCAGTCCATTTCGGCCACTGTTTTGGGGAGGTTTAAGGTCTCCCCCATGGTGGTTAAGGCTACCATTGTGTGTTCATTGTATGCTTATTGCATGTTTGGTCCACTAGGTGTTGTAGCACATTGATTCCATTGCATACTTGGCTCATGTTTGCATCACACTAGCATCTCACGCACTTTGGCATTTTGCATGCCTAATATGTTAGTTGTGTGGTACCTAGTTTGCTAGCATCCTAATTTCCATAGTGCATTATTGATGCATGTTTGCATGAGTTGCACTTCATTACTTGGTTTGGGGTGTCAAACCAAGTGTGGGAAATAAAGGGGTGTTTGTACCTCAAGTGACAAAACACACCTTAATTCCCAAGTCACTAGGGCCCTTGACCTTAGCATGATAGGGCCTTGGTTCCCATGTTTGCGTTGCATGCATTTTTACATCAAAGTGCAATCTTGGTTCTTTAGGCTATCATGCACCAAGGTGCACAATTGATGGCCCTAGAACCAAGAGCCATGTTTCCTTGATTCCCATTCATGATAGGGAGCATTGGCCATGCATAAATATGCTCAAAAATCCAATACCATGCACTGCTGCCTGCTGTTGCTATCAAACTGTCTTCTGCAGGAACTTTGTGCCGACCGGCAGGAAAGAGTGCCGACCGGCACTGTATTCCTGGCCGATAGACTATTTTGCAGCCGGTGGCCACCACGAGCAGCCGGTGGTAGTTTCCTCCAGCCGGTGGCACTCAGCAGAACACAAGGAAGGTTTCCTGGGACTTTGGTATTTTTTGGAGAGAAGGGGCAGTAAAAACAGAGGTGGCAGTGGCACGGTGTAGGCTTTTCCGGGCAAGTCGCAACGAGCATGCATCATTCGCGCATCCCAGGGCCGGGCTGAGGCCCCCTTTCTTTTTATTTACTTGATTTAATTTTAGTAATTAGAATTTTGTAATAATTTATTCATTTATTCTTTGGGACTGTATATTATTCTTTTGGTCCCTCCGTGTGAGGGCATATTTGTAATAAGGGTGTGTGAGTGTGTGTATGTTTTCCAACCCCCATTTCTTTCTCCCTTTTATTTACCTGCTTATGATGGTAGATTAGGGCATATTTAATTTAGCATACTTTATGCAATGCATGCGTGCATCCATGCATTTGTTGACATGCATCGGGCTCGGCACATCATACAAACTGCATCGTACTTTCAATTCCTAATTGAATACGTGTTATTTGTAGCATTCCATATGCCATGTTTAGGATAGCCGAGCCTGCCTAGATTACATCTTTGCATGTGTTGCATTAGACATTTCAGTATGCTTAGGTCCATGCATGGATTTCTAATAAGCTTCTGTTTTGGCTTGGAGTACTAGGTGAGCTTTTATGCTTTAGCATATCGCATGTGTGTGAATGTTGCCATGATAGCATGCTTACCATGAGGCTAAGTGCTTATGTGATATAACTACTTGAATGCCTGTGGGTGGAGGTCAAATTGCCTAAATTGGGATAATGCATTAAAACTGTGAGTTTTAAAGCCCACTTGAGGGTGGCAAAACCTGCATTTTAGCCTACTTGCGAGTAGCAAATCATTTTCAAAACAAACTTACAATGTTTTGTTCCAATTTAGGCGATTTGGTCTATACTTGTTTGCTGTGCGCATAACATAGTAAATCTAGGCTAATAACCGGAATAAGAACACATAACGTTTTCAAAATTGGATATCACGATTAGTAGAGGCCGGTCTTCGAACCGGGCGAGAGGGGGTGCTCATAGATGACCTTCCCCAATCGTACCCAAGCTCCCGAGCCAAGTCACTTTGGTGATGACGGACACGTGGCCTTCGGCACCGAGTCAGGGTTTCCTAAATTTCCCATTTTAAAATATTTAGGTGGCGACTCTGTAATCTGGCAAAGCAGTCCATGTTTGGCACTACTTTTCAAAAATCTGTTTTCTTTCTCAAAACGATTTGCCAGAGGTGGACTCTTTGGTTCAGATTTGGAACCGCAATCCAAACAAAAACGGAGGAGTCCGAACTGTAGTGCGAGGTCCCTCGCGGACGTGTTACAGTTTCTGGCGACTTTGCTGGGGATTTAGAGAACTTGACTTGAACTCATGATATCCTGTTTTGATTCCATTTATGTGTTTCTTTGCATTGCATGTGCATTGGTGCGCCTAGGAACACAGTGTTTGCCATCTTCCATTCCTGAACGGTTTGCCGGAGGCTTGTCTTGTCAAGGCATGACCAAAAGGCTGACCGGTTATGGGCTCTGACAGCATGGGAGCACAAACCCCGATTTTACCGGGGCACCCTTTTCGACCATTCGACCTAGCGCATATTCGGATCCATAGTGACCATTCCAAACTAGGACAGGTTGCTTACCCGATATAGGTTGTTTGAAACCGCTGTGTGCGTAGTGAAACCCTGGCTCCTGACAAAATAGGACAGGGAAACCCTACCCCAACATAGGGGTGTATTGGCTCTCCTTTACATGCTATGTGCTTTTAGAGTGTATCTCTACAGGGAATGCGCATATCAGTTTGCAAGTCTTGGTATCCGGCCTGAGGGCACCAGTCGCAGTATTTTGGGGAATCAGTTATCTGTGGATACCAGATTCAGACTTGGGGGTAATAATTCAGAAACAGTGATCAGTATTTGAGAAACAGTGTATTCAGTTCACTGGCAGTGTGTTGCGATATCCAACCGTGTGTTGTATGTTTATTTTACGTCGTTATGCTGTCCGATTTTCTGTTATTTATACACTTTATTTATCTTTTTACTAGGTAGTTGAGCACGATTGCTTCTGACTCGATAGATATCCCCCAAGCACCCTGGGTTAGAGGCCGTCGACTCCTTCGATCTGAGGATCTGATAGACGGACAACCAGGGTACTACTCACTACCCCCGGTTACTAAACGGAGGACAGTAAGGCAGAGGACATCAGCACAGCAGTCAGTTCAGAGGGCTTTATCTACCCCACCTGTGTTCAGTAGGGATCGGGATCCCGTGTCGCCGACAGAGAGAGAATATATACCAGTAATCCAACCAGAGCAGGATAGTATGGCTAGTTTGGAAGAGATGGTGCGCCACCTCCAAGAGAGTATGAAAACAATGCAGCAGGATGCCGTCCGTCAGGCAGAATTCTCCAGGCAACAGGCTACAGTTGCGAGGGAACAGGCAGAGACAATTGCCAGACTAGAACAGCAAACCGGAGCATCTGCTTCGCATCAAGTTCCCCCCCCCCCAGGAGTTCCAAACCTTGGGGAGACAGCCAATGTTCAGAATGACACAGAACTACCCACGGGACCACCCCTACCTCTAGCCCCACCTCAAATCCAACCCCAGCTATCAAAGACGCCCACCAACCCACTGGACTCTCCTTTTGAGTTCGAGACTGATTCTACCGCACTGAAACTGAGCAAGCTTGAAAAGCTGTTCAAGAGATCCCAAGGGGTCAAGACTATCCCCGATATTGAAGATGGTTATACCGACGCAGCTGTGACGCTGCCCGACAGATTCAAAATGTCTCATATTGATCGGTTCGATGGGACCGGGGACCCCATGGTGCACTTAAGATTGTTTTCAGATGTCCTAAGGCCAATGGGCCTCAGTAGGCTTCAGAAGCTGTCTTTGTTTGGCCGGACCCTGTCGGGTGTGGCGGCTATATGGTATGCCAAGTTGGAGGATGACGTCGAGAGGAATTGGGATGAAATGGCTGAGGCCTTCATCGCGCAATACTCATACAACACGCAGATTGAGATTACGACCCGTGATCTCGAGACGACTAGACAAGAGCCTAAGGAAAGTTTCTCAGAGTTTGTAACCAGATGGAAGGCCAAGGCTTCGATGATGACTTTGAGGCCTACAGACAAAGACCAAATTCGGATGATTGTGCGCAATCTTCAGCCGAAGTTGATGCAAAAGATGATAGTACTCCCCTTTCCTACTTTTTCTGACCTGCATGAAATGGGGGTGCAGATTGAGGATGCCTTGAAGCAAGGCTTGATCGATAACGATCGGGAGCAACCCCGACGAACTTTCAATCGCAGTAGCAATGCAGGCCCGAGTGGCGTTACGACTGCAAGAGCTCAGGAAGTGAGCATGGTCACCACTAACCCCCCTCCAAGAAATACAGCAGCTTCACCATTCTCCGGTGCGTCCGGAAGCAACCCGCAAACAACCAAATACCCACCCAGAAACACCAGAACCTTCGCCCCACTTTATATGCCCCTATCCAAAGCTCTGGGGGTTTTGATCAAAAAAGGGCATCTGAAGCCCCTGGAGCCGCGGCCCCTACCAGAAAAACTCCCTCCTACCCATAACCCAGCCAAGTACTGTGCATTTCACCAACAGCACGGCCATGATACCGACCTGTGCTTCCGGTTACGTCATGAGATTCAAGATCTCATCGATAACGGGGTGATTCTGCCTCCAGAGAAGCCCAATGTTACTACAAACCCCCTCCCCACACATAACCAAGCTCCACCGGCCAAAAGACTCAATTTCATCCATACCGGGGGCGTGTCCTACGACCCTAGTATCTATATCACACCCACCCACCTGCCTAAACCAGAAGTGTTTCTCCCCGATTGCACCGACTTGTGCATGATAGACATCTCCAAAAGCCAGCCCAAGTCAGTAGTGGTGACCATCGAGAACGGGAGAGAGGAGATCCCAAAGGAGAAACGGGTTGTTGAGCCAGAGTCTGCGGAATCTGGGGGTCGTACTAAAAAAGCATATAGTCCGTGTGACTATATTTCGTCAATAGGCCAAGATGGGCCCGGAGTGGAATTGCCGACAGAGGCAGAGTTATGTGTGATTCAAGGAGAGAGTCTGGGACCGGGAACAGATGGTGTAACAGCTATGGGGGAGGACCTTGCCGATCTCCAGTTTTACAGTGACCAATACCCAGAAGACGCGGCAGTTGCATGGTTCAATTACGAAGATTCAGCGGAAGTCACCGGGTGGTTGGACGATCAGCCCGATGTGATAGGAGAATTTCAGGCAGAGCAGAGTTCAGCAGGAATGAGAGTATCAGCGACGGCCGGAAGGGTCGAAAAGCAGAACACATCGCCGGGGGGCGCCGGTGTCGAGAATTTCGCCCGGGATTGGAACATTTTGAGTACAGAGATAATCGAGCAGTCAGCCATGTCAGAACAAGTAAGTTTTGAAGATTCCGAGAGAATCAGGAAGGCAAAGGCCCATGTGGGAGTTGAAACTGCTGTGTGCACAGGAACCGAGAATACTGCAGGTATGTGGACGGAAGGTGCTCCGAGCACAAGAACAGTCATACCAGGGCCGGACAGGTGTCTGTCGGCTGCTGATGGAATGTGGTGGGAGGATGAAGATTTATGCCTCGCCCATACAGACGAGGATTGGGGTAACAACCAACCCGATGACACTTGGTACCTTGGAGAGGTAGATCACATGACACGGAGTGGGCGGTATTTCAAACCTCCACACTTAGATCAGCCAGAGGCTTCTGGGAAGGATAGAGAGGCTGAAAAGTAAAGAGAAAAGCAACTTGAAGAGGAGGCTGTGCTCAAACAGCTTAAAAAGATACAAGCAGACATCTCTATATGGGGACTGCTCATGGCATCACGAGTGCATAGAGAGGCTGTCTTATCAGCCATGGACAAAGCAAAGCTTTCAATAGAAACCACGCCAGAGCAGCTGGTAGGATTGGTCTTTCCGGGAGGAGTCACCCCGACGCTGACATTTTCTTACAAGGAATTGCCACCCGAGGGGACAGAGCATAACAAGCCCCTCTACATTTCTGTGGAATGTAGGGATAAATGGATACCGGTGGTACTTGTTGATACCGGGTCCGCCATCAACGTTTGCCCGGCAAGAACGGCATACGCAATTGGTTTGAAAACCGCAGATTTTGTACCAACAGCCCAGGTTATCCGGGCGTATGACAATACGAGTAGGGAAGTGATGGGAACCGTAAAAGTTCGGACAAAGGTCGGGCCCGGGCAGCATGAGATAGATTTCCATGTCTTAGAAGTGCCTGCGACTTTCAACTTGCTTTTGAGGCGGCCGTGGCTGCATCAGGTGAAGGCGGTATCATCTACTTTGCATCAAATGGTGAAATACCCCTATAGAAAGGGAGTAGCCATTGTCTTTGGAAACTCATCAATCCACCCACCACCGGAGGTATCCACGCCTGTTCTAGAAATCGAGCATGGCATGGAAGACATGTTCATATCAGGGTTTACCCGAGCTGAGGCTCAGGTTGTACAAAACATCATGGCTGCTAACGAAGGGATCTATGTCAGTGCCCAAGCAGTGTATCTCATGAACAAGCTCCAACATATCCCCGGTATGGGATTAGGAAAGAGCGGCCGCAAAGGCGTTGCAGCATTGGCCAGAGTGCCACACAATCCCCACACCTTCGGCTTGGGTTATCTGCCCACTAAGGAAGATTGGGTGAGAAGAGGAAAAGAAATGGCTGGGAGAGCCAAAGCAAAACAAATGGGAAGACCTTTTGAGTTGACGCATCGGCCCATCCGGGGTACCCTAAACGGACGGCTTTGTCCGGGAAGGGAGGACTTTCTGTTCTGTGGTTTTCCGGAGCCGTGGTTGAACGCAGAGAAGAAGCGCGTGCCGGGCTTCGAAATCTTCTTTGACTTACAAATATCTGGGGATGATGTTGCTGAAGAGCAGACAGACCCAACAGTTGAGGTGGAGCGTAGCAAAGAAACGGAGTCTGTGGGTACAGAGTTCGAAATGGGGGTAGCACTGGCATGTCTACTTTCAGATCCTTCGATCGACCAGTTGTGCTTGGGAGATGACTCCTCGGTGTCCATGATCGGAGATGAGACGGCTGCGAGCCAACCAGCAACTATTTTGGATGCATCCATCGCACCCTCCCTCACCTGGTAGTACGAGGAAGGGTTTTTGTCGAGCAGCACCGGGTCAGGTAGTGAGCCGGAATCTGATTCCACCGAGTCTTGTGAGTCGGAATCAGGTTCCAGCTCGTCTGAGTCTGAGTCCGGTATTCCTGGGGGTGATAACCCGGATGCCACAGTCCTGTCCAGGTCGTCTTTTTCTTTCTCTTTTGAGTCTGTTGTAACAGAAGAATTGGACGGTTTGGAAGAACATAATGAGAATGAGGTGACTGTGGTTTCCGAGTACTTTTCTGTGCCTTTGGTTTATTGCTTAAATCAGGACTTTCAAAATTTTGATGAAAACGACGAGGACAAAATTCCTCCGGTTTTGCAACGACTAATTGAACAAGAGCAAGAGAGGTTTGTTAAACCCTTAATGGATGAAATCATTACCGTGAACATTGGTACTGAGAAGGACCCGCGGCTGGTCCAGATCGGGTCCACGTTGTCTTCGGAGGAACGCGAGCGCTTAGTCGCTTTGTTAAAAGATTTCAAAGATGTTTTCGCGTGGTCCTACGAAGACATGCCTGGAATTGATCCTGAGATTGTACAGCACCGGATCCCTCTTGACCCCGAGGCCCGACCTGTCAAACAGAAACTCAGGAGGATCCGCCCTAACTGGGCCATTAAGATCAAGGAAGAGGTCACCAAGCAGATTGACGCAGGCTTCCTGCTGGTATCCAAATACCCGACTTGGTTGGCCAACATTGTTCCAGTACCGAAGAAGGATGGCAGAATCCGGGTATGTGTGGATTTCTGGGATTTGAACAGAGCCAGTCCGAAGGATGACTTTCCCTTACCGCATATCGACGAGTTGGTAGATTTCACAGCGGGGCATGCTTTGCTCTCGTTCATGGATGGCTTCTCAGGTTATAATCAGATAGTAATGGCACCCGAAGACCGGGAGAAGACTGCTTTTACCACCCCGTGGGGTACGTATTGCTACAAAGTAATGCCGTTTGGGTTGAAGAACGCTGGGGCTACATATCAACGGGCTGCAACCACAATATTACATGACATGATCCATAAAGAGGTCGAGGTGTATGTGGACGACATGATTGTCAAGTCCAAAGAAAGAGAGGGCCACTACACCGCCTTGCGAAAGTTTTTCCAAAGGATCAGGGAATTTAGGCTGCGGCTGAATCCTCAAAAATGTACGTTTGGTGTTACAGCGGGAAAAATGCTGGGATTTCTGATTACACAAAGGGGCATCGAAGTCGACCCTTCCAAAATCAAGGCCATCTTAGAAATGCCACCACCAATGACTGAAAAGGAGGTGCGAGGCTTTCTGGGTAAAGTGCAATTCATAAGGCGGTTTATCTCAAAACTAACCTTAACTTGTGAACCACTGTTTGGTCTTCTGAAGAAAGGAAAGAAGTTCCATTGGGACGGTCGATGCCAAGCTGCATTTGAACAGATTAAAGAGTATCTACAGAATCCACCCGTGTTGTCACCACCAAAGCCGGGGAAGCCGTTGATATTGTATCTGTCAGTAACCGAGACTACAATGGGCTGCATGCTCACACAAGAGTCGGAAGATAAAGTGGAAAGGGCCATCTACTATCTGAGCAAGAAGATGCTGGATTACGAGACCCGCTACAGTCCGCTGGAGAAGGCTTGTTTGGCCTTGGTATGGGCTACCAGGAAGCTGCGGCACTACCTGTTAGCTCACTCTGTAATGTTGGTTTCACGACTTGATCCCATCAAATATCTTTTCGAGAAACCAGCACTTACGGGTAGGCTAGCTCGTTGGCTGCTGTTGCTCTCCGAATTTGATCTCAAGTATGTGACACGCAAGTCTGTAAAAGGGAGAGCGGTGGCAGAGTTCCTTGCCGACCACCCGGTTGAAGGGGACGAAGCGGTTGAGTACCTATTCCCAGATGAAGATATTTTGCACATCGAAGATGAAACTTGGACGATGTACTTTGACGGAGCGTCAAATCAGTATGGGTATGGGATAGGGGTGTTGCTGATAGCGCCCGACGATTCCCGTATTCCTTTAGCATTCAAGCTCCGGTTCAAAGTCTCGAATAATGAGGCAGAATATGAGGCATGTATCGTCGGTTTAGAAGCTGCCCTAGAACTAGGGGCAAGGCGATTGGACGTCATTGGGGATTCGAACCTAGTTGTGTCTCAAGCTAAAGGAGATTGGAAAGTAAAAGAGGAAAAGATGATAATTTACCACCAGACCTTGGATTTGTTAATTCCTCGGTTTGAAAAGCTAAATTTCACTCACCTAGTAAGAGAGAACAACAGGTTTGCAGATTCGCTAGCAACTCTATCTTCCATGATAGACATCTCATCTGGGGTCCGGATGCGTCCAGTCATTATTGACCAGAAATTTGCACCTGCCTACGAGTCAATCTCTGCCATAGATGAAGTACAGGATAACAACCCTTGGTATCACGATATATGGAACTTCTTGGAAAGAGAGGCATATCCACCAGGGGCAAATGCCAAGGACAAGAGGGCAATTAGAAGAATGGCTGTTCGGTTCGTCATCTACGGGGGTAAGTTGTACAAAAGAGGTCATCTGGGGATGCACAAGCTGTGCGTGGAGGCCGAAGAGTCGAAGCGCCTGATGGAGGCCATCCATGGAGGAGAATGTGGGGCACATATGAACGGAGTGATGCTGGCACGAAAGATCCTCAGACAAGGCTACTACTGGTCTACCATGGAGGAGGATTGTATCGGCTTTGTTCGGCGATGCCACAAATGTCAGATCCATGCAAATCGCATGAACATCCCGCCCTCAAAGCTGTACAACATGACTTCGCCATGGCCATTTTCAGTCTGGGGAATTGATGTGATCGGAGCTGTCACGCCAAAGGGGTCGAATGGGCATGAGTTCATCTTGGTAGCGATAGATTATTTCACAAAGTGGGTTGAGGCCCAATCTTACGCGGTGTTGAAGGCTTCGCATGTTGCAAAGTTTATCAGAAACAACATCATCTGTCGCTATGGGGTCCCAAATGAGATAATTTCAGATAACGGTTCCCACTTCAAGAAGGAAGTGATAGACTTGTTGGAAAAATACAATGTGGCTTTTCATAAGTCATCTACATACCGGCCGCAGACCAATGGAGCGGTTGAGGCTGCCAACAAGAATATCAAGCGCATACTACAGAAGATGGTGGAAACCTACCGGGACTGGCCAGATAAGCTGCCGTTTGCTCTGTGGGGCTACCGGACTTCAATCAGAACTTCTACTGGGGCGACTCCGTATTCATTGGTTTATGGGATGGAGGCCGTTCTACCTATTGAGATTGAGGTTCCATCATTACGAGTGTTGGCTGAATGCCAGATAGCCGAAGCGGATTGGCAGCAAAACAGATTTGAGGAACTCATGCTTTTTGATGAGAGAAGACTGAAAGCACTGTACCACATTCAAGGTTATCAACGCAGAATTGCCCGGGCTTTTAACAAGAAGGTTAAGTCCAGGAATTTAAAGGAAGGAGATTTGGTACTCAAGGACAACCGAGCTCCCATCCATGACCCAAGGGGCAAGTTCAGACCCAATTGGACTGGTCCCTATATCATCAAGTCCATCTGGTCAGGTGGAGCTGTGGTTCTGATGGACCTAGATGGCCTAGAGTTCTCCCAACCGATCAACATGGACAAGTTGAAGAAATATCACCCCTGAGAGGCTCGCTAGGCCGAAAACCCGGAAGGGCGACCTAGGCAAAATTCAGAGCACAAAAAAATTAGAAAATATAAAAACTGAGCTCGCAAGGTTGAAAACCCGCAAAGGACGACCTTGGCAAAAGTTAGAGCGCAAAAGGAGAGTGAAAATACTCGAGTGAGCCCAAGCCTGAACTACGTAAGGCTTGATTCCCATCTTTGGGATACGTAGGCAGCTTCATCCTGAAGTTCAGCCATAAACATTTTCCCCAATCAACTTTGTTCATTTTGATCATCTCAGTCATCCTTGTCCATCAGCATTCATCGTAATCTCCGGTGTAGTGCTATTCAGACTAGGGGCAACTTTCTGTTGCCAGAAGGTGCTGTGGTACCATTCAGACTAGGGGCAACTTTCCAGTTGCTGGGATCCGGGGTTGTGCATCTCAGTGACAGATCTCAGGCGTGTCCAGTTCTGATCCATATCGAAAATAGTTTTGAAAAGTTTTAATGAAGATGACTTTGCTCAAATAAATCTTTTTACAACTAAGACCATTTCTGGACCAAAACGGAAAATTTTCAGTACCACAACCTTCAATTTCATTGATTTCAAATAGAGTTCTTTTGCTCTTGCATACAATTGAAGTTGCTTTTTATTACATTCATAAAGAAAACTTGAAAGTACTAATAAAGCAATAAATCCGGGGCATGGTCAAGTCAAACGCCCCTGCCCAGAGCTGGTCGAAGCCTCTGACGCCAAGCTGGGCCCAATCTGTGCCTCTTCATTGAGCCAATCCCAGCACTCATCAGACAAAGTGCAACTGAAAGTGGGAGCAGGGGCCAGAAGCTCTCTCATCCTCCACGCCGCGGCCTGCCGAACAAGATGTGTGCCTCGGGCCGGGAATGTAGCCGGATACTCTATCCCCTCCGGCGGACAAGTCTGATCATGGCCAAACTGGCGCTGGAACCGGAATGGGAAATAGAATACACAATGAGTCAAGCCAATCAATCGAATCCCGCTCTGTTGGGATATACTATAGCTCATTGCTGGGAGATTGAGCCAAGGGCATCGCCAAGCAATGCGGTCTGCGGACAAGCTGCACATCCAGTCAAACCACCAACCCTCATCAAGGGCGTCAACTAGGCGTTGCCTGAAGAAGTAACCGCGAGCCGAGTAAGCTGGGCAAGAATCCATAACCTGCAGTTTATCTATCAATCATACCTGGGGAGGGATGAAAAATGAGAGAATAAAGAATAGAGAGGTGTACGATGAGAGAAAAAGTGAGCAAAAGGGGTTTTGTGAGAAAAACCGAGCTCGAGAGCCGAGTGCTATGAGCAAATATATATGTGAGATTGGGCGGGAAACATTACCTGCAGTAGTAATGGACTCCCCGCGAATTTGGTGGTTTCACGGCGGTAGAAGGTGTCTAAACCCAGCAACGTCTCAGCCAGGATCATGGCAATACAACTCTTGCCCTCCTTTAAGCCTTGAGCAACCTCAATTAATCGAACGCTAGAATCTCTGGAGCTTGAGGCAAACAGATAATGGGATAGCATGCACAAGCAGAGCGCATGCCGTCGAAAGCCCTGCCAATGATGGTCGTGTCGGTCGCCGGCACCCGAAAACCGATAGACCAAGCTCGGAATATCCAACATTCCGTCGCAAATCAGAGACCGAGCGTCATGCATAGTGAGCCCACACATCCGCCCCAAGGTTTGGGCATGGCCAAAATTGAGTTGAGGTAAGATTTCCTCGTCGCGTCCGGATTCCATTAAGACTTGGAAATCTTCAAAAGTGGGGCATGCCTCCTGCCCGCTAAAGCTGAAAACGTGTGTTACCGGATTCCAAAACCGTGCCGCGGCATGGAGAAACGGAGAATGCAGCGGAGTACGGCGCAAAGTGAATAGAGCGTTTATGCCGAAAGCCTGGAAATTCAGCTTTTCCGAGCCATCCAAGTTGTTAATCCAAGTTGCGAGATTTTGGGCAAGGAACTCTTCCATTTGGAGTAAATCAGTGTTGAAATGAAGAGAACCACGAAGCTGAGACCCTTTTGAAGAGGATAGGGTTGAGTGGAGGACACATGTCAACATTCTGCTGGTGCAGACAGTCTACAGCCGACCGGCAGTAAATAGTGCCGACCGGCCATAATTTTGTGCCGACCGGCCAAATTATGTGCCGATGACCATTCTCCTCGGCCGATGACCCTTGTGTCCAGCCGATGGTCTTCCCCCTGTGTTTTCTAAGCTGTTTATGCTGAATATTGGGGAATTCCACCACTTCCAGCACTCTCCGGTGATTGATTCCCGCCGAGTCGCGCGTATTTGTTTATCGAGTTGTTGTATATTTGCTTATCGAGTTGTATGTCACTCTCTTTAAGTCTTTGCTTTGTCTATCAAGTTGTACTTGCACTTGGCTAGTCTGTCGAGTCTTTGTTTTGCTTATCGAGTTGTAAGTCGATTCACTACCTGGTTATTACGATGCGATGCTTTGCTTTCAAAAAAACAGTTTCAATTTCATTCACATTGTTATGTGATGCCTTGCGATGCGATGCACACAAATGCAACACCTTTTCAAGCGAATAGCTGTTTCATTTCCGTCATATGTTTTTGTAAAAACCCGCAATTTCAAAAGAATTTAAACCCGCCTGAGGCAGTGCAATGTGCTTAAACTCCTAGAAAAAAGGAAAGTAAAGCAGGAAAATAGCAGGGTAGCAGAGTGCTGGATTGAATACCAAGAACCTCCCCTTTGTAGTCAGAATACCTCCCGCGCCCGTGCCTGGGTTGGCTGTGCGGTCTGACACCTTCATCATTCAAGAACAGTGCAGGAAAGTGCACTCCTGGAATGTTAATGGATCTTCGAGTTGATTTCAAGCCATGACTTTTGTGAGCGATGCTCGGAACATGCGAAGGATGTCCCTTCTCGTATCCTTTTATATCTTGTGAATTTCAAAAGAAATTGTTTCAATCATACTATGTTGCAGTACGTTGCATTTCAACATCATGTTTTTACCATGTTCAATTTCAAGTTTCTCTATATACACATTGCATTGTATGCGTGCTTTGCTTTACTGATATGTGTTCAAACTTTTCTATACACATTGCATTGCATGCGTGCTCTGCTTTACTTACATGTGTTCAATTACCTTTTTATACACATTGCATTGTATGCGTACTTTGCTTTACTTACATGTGTTCAAATTACCTTCTATACACATTGCATTGCATGCGTGCTCTGCTTTACTTACATGTGTTCAAATTACCTTTTTATACACATTGCATTGTATGCGTGCTTTGCTTTACTTACATGTGTTCAAATTACCTTCTATACACATTGCATTGCATGCGTGCTCTGCTTTACTTACATGTGTTCAATTACCTTTTTATACACATTGCATTGTATGCGTGCTTTGCTTTACTTACATGTGTTCAAATTACCTTCTATACACATTGCATTGCATGCGTGCTCTGCTTTACTTACATGTGTTCAAATTACCTTTTTATACACATTGCATTGTATGCGTGCTTTGCTTTACTTACATGTGTTCAAATTACCTTCTATACACATTGCATTGCATGCGTGCTCTGCTTTACTTACATGTGTTCAATTACCTTTTATACACATTGCATTGTATGCGTGCTTTGCTTTACTTACATGTGTTCAAATTACCTTCTATACACATTGCATTGCATGCGTGCTCTGCTTTACTTACATGTGTTCAATTACCTTTTATACACATTGCATTGTATGCGTGCTTTGCTTTACTGATATGTGTTCAAGTTTCTCTATATACACATTGCATTGTATGCGTGCTTTGCTTTACTGATATGTGTTCAAACTTTTCTATACACATTGCTTTGTATGCGTGCTCTGCTTTACTATATGTGTTCAATTACTTCTTATACACATTGCATTGTATGCGTGCTCTGCTTTACTTACATGTGTTCAATTACTTCTTATACTCATTGCATTGCATGAGTGCTCTGCTTTACTTACATGTGTTCAATTACCTTTTATACACATTGCATTGTATGCGTGCTTTGCTTTACTGATATGTGTTCAAGTTTCTCTATATACACATTGCATTGTATGCGTGCTTTGCTTTACTGATATGTGTTCAAACTTTTCTATACACATTGCACCGTATGCGTGCGTTGCTTTACTACAGGTGTTCAATTACAATTCTCTATACACATTGCATTGCATGCGTGCTCTGTTTTACTACATGTGTTCAATTACAATTTTCTATACACATTGCATGCGTTGTCACGCACTTTCGATTGCACTGTTGTGAATATTGCTAACAATGTCCTACCTGTTAAGTTTGCTTTCTTTTCAGATACGATATTGTATGTACGGCTCATTTGAAGCTGGCATGACCAGACGAACCGGACAGGTATTGTACTCTCCGCGTGAGACGTATCGAGAATTGCACAATTCTCATACACCCTTTCTGCATTGTAATGTAGTTTGGAGTTTGCTAGCTTAAAACTGTTGCATGTGTGTTTCGTTACAGCTTTCCTTGCATGATCATTAGTTATGCTAGGCTTCTTGCATTTTCAGTTGCATTTTGCCCCTGCCTGTGGGCGCATATCTTGCTTGTCTTGTATGTTTGTCCAAGTCTTCGGCCTTGTCAAAAATGGGTCGTCTTCGGGCTTCGACATTCACTCCCGTCATTGTTATGACTGCCGAGTTCTGTCAAAGAGGGGCAACTGTAGACACCCCATTTTTGACCGTCCTCAAGACTTGGACGTCACCGCTTGAACACCCGGTGATCATCTGTGTTTGTGTTTGTTTTGAGTTCCCGGAGGCCCCGGCTGCGCGCCGTGCCTCAGGATCTCTCAACCGGCCTGTTTTGTGCTTGGTTGTGCACCAAGTACTTGTGTGTTTTTGCATTTGAGGGTAGGGGAAGGCTTGTTAGCCATCCCGAAAGCCCACCGGCTGCCCCATACCTCCACCGGCACTCCCTAGTGGCCATCGGCACTATTTTATCCAAATTCTTGGCCGGTCGGCACTATATGTTGCCGACCGGCATTGTTTTGTGCCGATGACTGATTTGGCCGGCCGGTGACCCTTCTGAACCTCCCCAGGGATGGTGCATGCCAGTTGTGCCAGCTGGAATGCACCATCACCACTCCCCATGCACGAATCAGCCTGTATGCACCTTTGACCCCTCTAGAGCTTCTAGAAGGGTGACCCCTTTTGGCCAAGCTTCTTGGAGAAGCTTGGCCAGCTGTTTTGGCTTCTCCAAGAAGCCTTGCACCCCCTTGGTCCCTTGACCCCTTTCCTCTTGCTTAGCCATTAAGCTTAAAGCCTTTTGTTGCCTATATAAGCAAGCCTTCTCTCCCTTTGGGAGAGGTTAGCCATTTTAGGTCAAAAACCAGAGCTTATATCTATATATCTGTGTGATACACTTTCTCTCTCTATATTTTCCCTCTCTCTCCTCTTGTGTGTGTGTTTTGGGCCTAAAAAGTGTGATTTCACCTCACTTTTGCACCTTTACACACACTACTACACCTTAATCCGAGATTGGGAGGCTTGGAGGTTTGTTTTGTGTGATCTTGGACTGGTTTTGATCACTAGAGGAGGGCTGCTCCACCTGTTCTTCATTGGATCTTCAAGGGTAAACTTTTTGCTTTAGTTTCCCCATTCTTGCACTAGCTTTCTACCCCTCTTGCTTTGTGTTTTTGGATTTGTGTTCAACATAAAAAAGACTTGTTTTTCCTTGCTTAAGAACATTCATCAAGGTTGTTTTGTGGTTTGGGTGGAGTCTCACCCTCTTAGGCCTTGTTTTGGCCATTTTGGAGCCTTTTCTTGAGATCTCCTTTACTTGGTGTTTTTGGCCTTCTCACCACTGAAAACCAGTGGGTTTTCAGTGGTGGGGAAGATGATTTTAGGTCACATATAGGGGAGGGACACCCCTCTCCCTTTGGCTCTTTGTTTGCCTTTGTTTTGGGTCTAAAGAATAGCATGTGTGTACGGTGAGTTTTGGTTTCATTTCAGAGCATATTTGTGGTCCATATGATGTGTTATGCCTCTGTTTTAGGTTAGGTTTATAGCCCTTAACATGCCTCTTATACTTGCTTTGAAATGCTCTCTTATGCCTAAAAGCATGCCATGCATCTAGGCCATGTTCTTTGCATGTTTTAGCTTGGTTCCATAAAGGCATTAGCATCATATCACCATGTATAAGGGTCGTGAACCACTGATTTTGCCGTGTATAGTGTGCTTGACATGGTTGTTTTGCATTTTAGGCTTGTAAGCCTTATGTATTTTGGCCCCTAGCATGTCCAACATTGACCATCATCATGCTTTGGCATCATTTAGAGTCCTATTTCAGTCCATAAAACATGTTGGTATGCTTGCACATGTGGCTCATTTCATGATTTAAAGGTGCGTCTTTTTATGCCTAAGAATAGGTCTTGGTATACTTCCATGATTAATGCATTTTGAGGGTGCCATGTGAGGGATTTTGGGTGTCATTTTGCATGCCAATGCTCTGTTTTTGATGGTCTAATTTATGCCATGAGTGGTTGTGTAAAGGATGGTTAGATGCTCTCTCGAGTGTCCTTGATTTTGGGCTCATTGGCTTGCATGCTTGTATGGCATTTTGCCCATGATTTCAGTCCATTTCGGCCACTGTTTTGGGGAGGTTTAAGGTCTCCCCCATGGTGGTTAAGGCTACCATTGTGTGTTCATTGTATGCTTATTGCATGTTTGGTCCACTAGGTGTTGTAGCACATTGATTCCATTGCATACTTGGCTCATGTTTGCATCACACTAGCATCTCACGCACTTTGGCATTTTGCATGCCTAATATGTTAGTTGTGTGGTACCTAGTTTGCTAGCATCCTAATTTCCATAGTGCATTATTGATGCATGTTTGCATGAGTTGCACTTCATTACTTGGTTTGGGGTGTCAAACCAAGTGTGGGAAATAAAGGGGTGTTTGTACCTCAAGTGACAAAACACACCTTAATTCCCAAGTCACTAGGGCCCTTGACCTTAGCATGATAGGGCCTTGGTTCCCATGTTTGCGTTGCATGCATTTTTACATCAAAGTGCAATCTTGGTTCTTTAGGCTATCATGCACCAAGGTGCACAATTGATGGCCCTAGAACCAAGAGCCATGTTTCCTTGATTCCCATTCATGATAGGGAGCATTGGCCATGCATAAATATGCTCAAAAATCCAATACCATGCACTGCTGCCTGCTGTTGCTATCAAACTGTCTTCTGCAGGAACTTTGTGCCGACCGGCAGGAAAGAGTGCCGACCGGCACTGTATTCCTGGCCGATAGACTATTTTGCAGCCGGTGGCCACCACGAGCAGCCGGTGGTAGTTTCCTCCAGCCGGTGGCACTCAGCAGAACACAAGGAAGGTTTCCTGGGACTTTGGTATTTTTTGGAGAGAAGGGGCAGTAAAAACAGAGGTGGCAGTGGCACGGTGTAGGCTTTTCCGGGCAAGTCGCAACGAGCATGCATCATTCGCGCATCCCAAGGCCGGGCTGAGGCCCCCTTTCTTTTTATTTACTTGATTTAATTTTAGTAATTAGAATTTTGTAATAATTTATTCATTTATTCTTTGGGACTGTATATTATTCTTTTGGTCCCTCCGTGTGAGGGCATATTTGTAATAAGGGTGTGTGAGTGTGTGTATGTCTTCCAACCCCCATTTCTTTCTCCCTTTTATTTACCTGCTTATGATGGTAGATTAGGGCATATTTAATTTAGCATACTTTATGCAATGCATGCGTGCATCCATGCATTTGTTGACATGCATCGGGCTCGGCACATCATACAAACTGCATCGTACTTTCAATTCCTAATTGAATACGTGTTATTTGTAGCATTCCATATGCCATGTTTAGGATAGCCGAGCCTGCCTAGATTACATCTTTGCATGTGTTGCATTAGACATTTCAGTATGCTTAGGTCCATGCATGGATTTCTAATAAGCTTCTGTTTTGGCTTGGAGTACTAGGTGAGCTTTTATGCTTTAGCATATCGCATGTGTGTGAATGTTGCCATGATAGCATGCTTACCATGAGGCTAAGTGCTTATGTGATATAACTACTTGAATGCCTGTGGGTGGAGGTCAAATTGCCTAAATTGGGATAATGCATTAAAACTGTGAGTTTTAAAGCCCACTTGAGGGTGGCAAAACCTGCATTTTAGCCTACTTGCGAGTAGCAAATCATTTTCAAAACAAACTTACAATGTTTTGTTCCAATTTAGGCGATTTGGTCTATACTTGTTTGCTGTGCGCATAACATAGTAAATCTAGGCTAATAACCGGAATAAGAACACATAACGTTTTCAAAATTGGATATCACGGTTAGTAGAGGCCGGTCTTCGAACCGGGCGAGAGGGGGTGCTCATAGATGACCTTCCCCAATCGTACCCAAGCTCCCGAGCCAAGTCACTTTGGTGATGATGGACACGTGGCCTTCGGCACCGAGTCAGGGTTTCCTAAATTTCCCATTTAAAAATATTTAGGTGGCGACTCTGTAATCTGGCAAAGCAGTCCATGTTTGGCACTACTTTTCAAAAATCTGTTTTCTTTCTCAAAACGATTTGCCACTACTTTGTAGTGGAGTGAACAAAGTAGTGGAGTCCATGGAACATAGTGCCTTTGAGGTAGGGAAGTATGCGAAGTAGAGCAGTGTAATGCGGGTGCGGGGAGCCGACATGTACTGACTAACAAGATGGACAACATAGGCAATGTCAGGACGAGTCACAGTGATATAGACAAGACTACCGACTAGCTGGCGAAAAGAGTAGCATCAGAGAAAAGATCTTCATCGAGAGGAATGAGACGAGTCTGAGGATCAACGGTAGCAGAGGTAGTCTTGCAATCGGTAAGACCAGCACGTGCTAGAAGATTGGATGCATATTTGGCTTGTGACAAATAAGAACCAGTGGAATCATGAGAGATTTCAAGCCCTAAGAAATAATTAAGAGTACCAAGGTCCTTCATCTCAAACTGACGATGGAGAAATTGTTTGAGGCTAAGAATACCGGCCACATCATCACCAGTGATAATCATATCATTCACATAAAGAAGAAGAAGAGTGGTGCCATGAGGAGTGGTCTGAACAAAGAGAGCAGAGTCATATGAGCTGGAGATGAAGCCGAAATCATGGATGGTGGAACTGAATTTTGCAAACCAAGCTCATGGGGCTTCCTTGAGACCATAAAGAACACGCTGTAGTTTGCAAACTTTATGAGCCGGATAAGCAGACCCAGGGGGAGGTTACATGTAGTCTTCCTCAAGAAGATCACCATTAAGGAAAGCATTTTTGACATCCATCTGAAAGAGATCCCAGTGGCGAGCAGCGACAACAGCAAGTAAGCTACGCATAGAGGTAAGCCGAGCAACCGGAGAAAAAGTCTACTCATAATCAATGCCATATTCCTGTGTGAAGCCCTTTGCAACAAGACGGGCTTTGTAGCGCTCAATAGAGCCATTAGAGTGGATCTTGATTTTGTATACCCATCTGTAGCCAATCGTAGTCTTTCTAGGAGGAAGATCAATAACATCCCAGGTATGAGTCTTGTCTAAAGCCTGTAATTCATCAGTCATAGCTTGCTGCCAAAGAGGATTAATACAAACCTCATGATAGGAGGTAGGTTCATAAGTAGAAAAGGCAGTAGACCTGACAATATAATCACGAAGATGAACAGGTGGTTGAGTTACCCGATGTGGACGACTGGTGGGAGGAGGATCTGGTAGGGTGAGAGGAGACTCAACGAGACCATCAGAGGGAGCAGTTGGGACAAGATCAGGTGTAGGCAAAGGTGTCTCTAAAGAAGAGGAACCTACATCAAAGGCATTAGAGAAGAGATCGATAGAAGGATTAGTAAACAGAATGGAAGGAGAAGATGATGATAAGTGGAATGAGGATAAGGATGAAAACATTTTATGCTCCCAGAAAATCACATGACGAGAGACATGAAGACCTTTAGAGATAAGATCCCAGCAACGATAGCCTTTACGTTCAATTCCATACCTGAGAAAGCAACAAAGACGAGAACGGGGTTCAAGTTTGGTGTGTTCATGAGGTTGGAGGAGAACAAAGCATGCAAACCCAAAAACCTGAAGATTTATGTATGGAGGACTAGTGCCATGTAAACGTGCATAAGGAGTTTGGTTATGGATAGTAGTAATGGGAACACAATTGATAGGGTAGACAGCAGCAAGAGCAGCTTCCCCTCCAAAAAGATTCAGGACACGAGGAAGAGATAAGAAGAGCTCGAGTAGTGTCAAGAATATGCCTATGCTTCCATTCAGCACGACCATTTTGTTGGGACGTGCCAGCACAGGAACGATGAGGCTGAGTACTATGACGCTGAAGGAAGGAAAGAAAATCAAGATCCCTATATTTCATAGCATTATCAAATCGAAAATTTTTAATGTTTTTAGAAAATTCGGTTTGGACCATGCTTGTAAAGTTGTAATAAAGTTGTTTGAGTTCTGATCGACTTTTCATAAGAAACAACCATGTAAAACATGAAAAATCATCAACAAAGACAACAAAGTAACGTGATCCCCCCATAGTGGTAGTAGGTAATAATATCAGAATTTATGAGATCAAATGGTGCATGAGAAACAAAAGTACTTGCATTAAATGATAGAGCAGGTTGTTTTGCAAGTTGACAAGATAAACAATCCAAATTATCAGGAATGACATGACCTAACTGACTATTAGAAACTAAAGATTTTAAACGACTAACAGAAATATGTCCTAAACGACAATGCCAAATATTAAAAGGAGACATGCTGGAAGCAGATGTAGAAGCAGCTATACGAGTGGAGTCTGGAACATGAACATGAATGAGCTCATAGAGACGTTTATGCTTACGACTGATCCCAAGAGTCTGTCCCGTCTGAGGGTCTTGCACCAAACAACCATTAGTAGAAAATATGACAGTTAAACCAAGCTCACATAATTGACTAATAGAAATAAGATTTAAAGTGAGAGTAGGAATAAGATAAACATTTGATAAAGATAGATGAGAGGTGGAAACAGAACCAATATGACTAACAAACATAAGAGAACCATCAGCAATATAAATAGAGAGAATATGAGGAGAGGAAGAAATAAAAGAAAATAGGGTAGAACCAAAAGTCATATGATTGCAACAAGCTGAGTCAAAATACTAAGGAGATGTGACTGAAGTCACATACAGAGTAGTAGAAGGAGGTGTACCAGAGGTGGTGAGAAATTGTTTGAACATGGCTTCAACATCAGTTTGGAAAAAGACAAGAACGGTTGGATCTAAAGGCTCAAAAAATTCCTCAGAGGCAGTAGCAGCAGTGCGAGGAGCAGGTAGAGATCTAGACTGATTACCGGGACGATGTGAACGACCTCGTGATAAAGCCCCCCGAGTAGTAGATGAGCGGTCTGGATTGCGAAAACAATCTTACTGCAGATAACCAGGACTAATCTTGTTGCAGTACCTACAAGATCTAACTGGGCAATGAAGCAGAAGATGAGTAGAAGGAAGGCCCCGATTCTGACAATAATTGCAAGTAGTGGACTGCTGGGTGGTTGGTGAAGAGGAACTCACTGATTGGGGAGTGGCAAGAACTGTATCCATATGATGAGTCTTCAGAGGGCCAAGACGAGTCTCCTTAGATAATAACTCAGAAATTGCTTGCTCAAGAGTAGGCAATGGAGTGCGATGAAGCAGAGATGCACGCACGGGCTCAAACTGGGTAGTGAGAGCCATGAGAAACTGAACTAATCGTTGGTGATTACGATACTGAGTGAATAAAGTAACATCTTCAATATGAGGCCAGACAAGTTCAGAGAGAGCGAGCTGGTCCCAGACAGAATATATCTGAGAGAGAAAATCATTAATAGATTGACCAGGCTCTTGACGCAGGCGATGAAGTTGACTTTGAAGCTGATACTGATGAGCAAGACCAGTAGTCTAATAACGTTCTCTCAAAAAATCCCAAATGCCTTTGGCAGGAGTAGTCATAGAGTCTAGTTGAAAATGACCAAATTGTAAACTAATAGAGGTAACCGAAGTATTCCGAAGCCAAGTGATGATTTTGGTAATTCTTACTGTCCCATGTCTCTAAACGGTCTGCATAGGTGGCAGCTATTTCATGAACCTCTTTCACTGGTTGAACCACATCCCTAATGATAATGCGCCAAAGTTTCTTCCCTTTCAGAAAATCGGACGTGGCTTGGGCCCATAACACATAGTTCGAGCCATCAAGGATAACAAAGATTGGATAAAAAGTATCATGACGATCCATAATGATGGTCTGGTGAAGTAAAATAGTGAAAACAGTGCTATAGGAGCAAAAATAGCAAAACAGAGCGTACTAGTGAGTCCGGAAAGTCGAAAATAGTTGGAAAAGAAGTCTTATGTGCAGAGATGACGTCAGCAGGGGCTGGATAACGTCAGCAGGTGCACGGCTCACGTTAGCAGGAGGGTACGCGGCGCACGATAGCAGCAGAGGCCTCAGCAAAGAAGCGGCACACGTTAGCAGGAAGAGACACGGCGCACGATAGCAGCAAGAGTGCAGCGTACGGGAGTGATGACGCTGACGCGCTGAGGGCTGACGTCAGCGACGAGTGGAGCAGAGGCACGCGCGCGTGATAGACGCATGGAGTGGGATAGTCTAACAACCGGCGCATGGTAGCACGTGTAGAGACTAGTGGCGTCGTGAATCACGCACCGAGAAATAAAAGACGCATGAGGGCACATGTAAGGTTGTTTTGGTGCGTGGTTGGTGGTGCTGGAATCGTTTGGAAGAAACGAGTAGGATGGTGTCGCAGTGTTGTGTTTACAGCCACTGGAATCGGTGAAGCAGTACGGGAACAAATATAATAAAGTGTATTGGGGATGGAATGAATGCTATAATGCCACTGTGTAAGGGACTAAAAAAAAAGGCTATAAGTGTACAACCTAGAACTCTGATACCATGTTAGAATAATGTATCTATATTATTGAATGAATAAGAATACAATAGGAGACCCTGTATTTATAGGCTGAACACAAAAGATAAGTATAGAAGGAGATAGAGATAGAGAGAGATAGAGATACAATGGGATAGAGATAGAGAGAGATAAAGATAAGATAGAGATAGAGAGAGATAGAGATACAATAAGATAAATATAAATATATACATTAACAATTACAAATTATATTCAATGAGATAAATATAAATATATACATTAACAATTACAAATCATATTCCTTAAACCAATCTCATTTAATTTGGATATTACATAAGAAATGCCCTAGTTGCATCCAAAAAATTCTCTGCATTAAGGCCTACGAGTCCATAAAATCTGCTCACATAGAATGTTGGAGAGATTCAACAAAAAACTGAGATCGCCCCCATAGATATCCAAAACAAAGCACTGTTGGTGCCATCCAACCTCTAGATTCGACGATGAAGTTAGAGCTTGTTACGAGAGAGAGACCATGAGCAAAGACGTATCTTGTTTAATGGTGTAGTCTTCTTTATAGAGTGGTTGTTGTTGGTGTATGGTAAAATAAATAAATTATTTAGGGCTCAGTCCATAAGTGTCTAAAAGTTCACGCTCTGAATTATTATAAAAATATGTTTTCTTAGAAATATCAAACTATACATAGTTGGAAACCCTGGTTTAGTTAGAAAATTTACAAAGAGATTAAAAAAAATAGATGTAATTAGATAAAGTATATATATACTTTATTTATATTTTATTTATTTTTTTCATTTCCCTTTTTAAACTCCTCTTAAAATTTCTAAGAGAGAAAGAGTGGAGCAGAACCCAAATTTCTAGAGAGAGAAAGAGTAGAGTGCCATTACCATTCCTTCTTCAACTTCTCTCTCACCTCTCTCTTCTTTCTCAACCACCACAACATCAACGGCTAGCGACCTTTGAGATCCGCCGATCGTGAGGTGCACGACGTACGGCACGCCAGCCGAATGGGAGCTCGAGATTCGTGAAGTGGTCTTTGAGAAGGGTGGCACCGATGGACTCGTGGGGCTTTAGGGTTTTGCCAAAATCGACGGTGAGATTCGAAGGAGAGACGATCTTCATGTGGGTCACTTTCCGATCGATGAGCTCCGGCTGGATGGAGAACTGATCGAGCATGCAGAGAGGGATTGAGGGATTTGAGTAAGAGACAGAGATGTTGAAGATCCGAGTCGGCCCGGGGCAGTTCGGAGTTCGTCGAAGCTGAAGACAAGCTTGATCTGTTCGAGGACGTCAAGCTAAGAGTCGCCATGATGATGATAAGCGACTGTTGTGTTGTTGCTCATGATGATGATGGTGAGCCACTCGGATTCATATAATTTCTCTCTAGGAATTCTTTCCAGATCTCAGTTTTTCAACTTGAAATTAGGGGGTGTGGTGTGGGTTTGGAGCTTTGATCCTGTGTTCATCAATGGAGATACTCTAATTCCAAGTTGATCCTGCGTTCATGAATGGAGCTTTGATCATGTGTTAATCAATGGAATACATCATTTCCTCTATTTTTTTTTTCTTCTTCTCATTTGTGCAGATAAAATTTTGATTAGATAGGGAGAGAAAGAGAAAGCAGGTTCACCAGATAGATACCAAAAAGATACAAAAATTTAAACAGAGAAGATCAAAATTTGAACATATAGAATAAAAATAAGCTTGGTGAATATCAACTAATAGATCAATATTTCAACAGATAGAATAAAAAAATAATAATAATTTGATAAATAGATAAGTTCAAAAAAATTAAACAGATAAAAAAGGTTTCAACAGATTGGTTAAGGGACAAAATTCAAAACAAAATGTCTTTCAAAATAATAAAATATATTTCTCATCACAATATTTCACAAAGAGTGTACTTGTCACAAAAAAATATATATATATTCATAAGACCTAATGACTTACGTGGCTAAAATTTAAATTTTGACTTTTAACCTATTTTAAGTGACATTATCTCTTATATTTATATATATATATATATGTTTTAAAACAAATTATAAAAAATAAAAAAATTAATTCTTAACCCACTTTCCAAAACAAGCTATATGGGAGTTTGTGAAAAGTTACCACATGGGAATATGTAAGGTTCTACATTGGTTAGATGAGAATAGATGAAAAGGGTTATAACCGTCTATGTTATTGGGCTTAGATATAACAACAATGTTAGGTATCATGAAAAAGTTTTCATGAAAATAATCATGAAAACTTTATGATTCTTAAATTACACTTAGAATAAAGCACCACACTAATTAAGATAATCCAAGGATCATAAATCTTTCATGATTATTTTCATGAAAAAAATTTCATGATCCCTAACTTTTTTTCTACATATAATTATCAGGTTTGGATTTAACCCACGAGTGCAGAACAAGTGGAAGAGGTTGAACCCATAATTCCAGCTTAAATAGGTCAACCCATGGATTTTCTTGTATGTGATTTTTTCATCCCCACAAGGCCATATAGGCCTTAGCATAGAACAAAACAATTGAGAAAGTCCAAAACCATACCATGAAACCCTTGGAGCACCCCAACCAGCCCTAAGCTATAGAAGAACATCAATCAATTAATTATGGAAAGCTTGGGCTCTTCTACAGTTGATCACGGCAATGGGGCCTTGTTTCTCTCCTACCCTAGGTGCCTTTTCTAGCTACCCTTTTCCCCTAAAGTGACGACAATAATCTATTAATCTATCATTTTATATGGTACGGATTCATGAAACTTTTAAAGTTTGTATATCATGTAGGGAATAATTTATCTCCCATTCATGATTGAATTATATGATTTTTAAAATAATTTGTCTATTTTTATTTTTAGATAAATATGATTTAGTTAAGTGATTACTCATATACAATTGACTTGATTTTTTATATAGATAATATTCTTCACTAATCTAATAAAATAAACAATTCAAATTATTGAGATAGATTTGATGTGGGCTTACCATGATAGAGCAAATCCCTACAGTCCAATCATGGAGGGCAGAGGAGCTGCAATCTATCATATAGATGTTCATATTCATGTAGTTATGATCATGGTAGTAATCTTATGATATATAAGTTAGGACTAGATTAGCAAATATTTTTTTGTTAATTTTCTTTTTCATAGTGATTTTTTTAAAAAAAACTTTTCACTTTTAGATCCTACTAAACTAGAAAATCCTAAAATTAAAAATAGTTTTCTTTTTTTTAAAAAAAAAAATCTATTAAAGACAATATATTTGCTTTTTCTTGAACTTAGTAAAAAAAAATATTTAAAATATTTTTACCTTTTATTTTTAGACCTAAGAAAAAATACAAATTTAATTTTTTTTAAGTTCAGAAAAAAAAAAATAGTTTTTTTTTAAAACTTTTATAACTATTGTCAAGGCAGTCATCATCAACATTTTGTAATACACTGCACCCAAAACCAAGAAAATGACATCCATTCATTTTATACAACTTAACCAATGAGGTTTCCTATTATGGTGATTGTTCATAACATTAGTACTATTATTTAAGAGCTATTTTCTTGACCATTAATTAAATTAATGTTTAATTTTGAGGCTATATATTTAGGCCCTCTATTCCTAATGAATTTTGAACGGCTTGATATAATCAGAATTTCAAAATGTTATATTTCAAATATGATTATGTGATTGAGAGTGTATCAAAATTAGAGAGACTTAAAAATACAAAAAGATGACATTGTGCCATATGGAGTTTAATAAGGATTGAAACTACCAATTGTTTTGAACTGTCCTTGAGAGAAGGTGCTTGCAATCTGTACCGACATATAGGGTGTGTTTGGTTTGGGTTTTGAGATAAAAAAAAAATTTTAAATAAAAAAAAAATAATTGGGGAAGAGAGTTTAGCATTTTTTTTGGTTTGTTTGGTTGTATATTTTAAAAATAGTTTTGGAGTTTGAGAATTTGGGATGATTTGATATTTTGTTGTAATTAAGTAGATATGTGTGAGAGAAAAAGTGATTGAGAAGGAAAGATGAGAGAGAAAAAGTGATTGATTGATGTGTAATAAAGAGAAGTAATTTTGGAATTTTTTTGAGAAAATTTGTAACCAAACATGTTTTTCAAAATTTTCTTCCAAAAATATGTTTCAAAACAGATATCAAACACACCCAGAAACTTTGCATGAGAATGGAACGTGACATCACTAGAACTCAATTCTAATCCTTTGACTATCACATTGTACCTATAAGACAGAAGCGATCAACTAATCGGTAGATGTGTTCTGAAAAATTACTTTGGTACCTAAAAGGATCGATATAGGGAAAAGCAACGTGAATGAAGTTAGGGTATACATACTTGCATCAAGAGATCGAATCCCCCTGCTGCCATTCTCGCTTTCTTTTATAATTTTTCAAGCTTTAAATAAACATTGCACGAGTTTGTGTTCAACCTGGACTTTCTTCCTAAGAAGATTGTGCGTATCCAAGAGTCTCAGATTCGTGCATGTTCATCTTTTAACTTTGAACCCTAACTAGGCTCGACCATATATAGCTTGCCTCTAGTCCAGATTAAAGGCTTATTGTCCCTCATTATTTGAACCGGATTCCAAGCACGACATGTTCCCCAGACGTAATTCTAAACCTTGAAGACCAATAAGCCTAGCCTAGTCAAGCGACCGAAGAGGTCTAGCCTCTCTATCTGCTCAACTATGGGCCAGCCCAGATCAGTCAAGTTTGTTTCTTCACAATCAATTCAAAAAATAAGGTTTATAGTAGTGAATTGACCATAAAACAAAACATCAAGTTTGGATGGTAGAGGTTCCAAAATTTGGTCTGATATAATCAATATTGTACTATCAAAACCAGAGATCCTTAACTTTTATCTCAATAATTCCTTGATTGTGCTGGGTGATGGAAGGAGGACTCTATTCTGGCGGGATAAGTGGGCAGGCAATGTATGTTTAAAAAAGGAATTTCCTAGGCTCTTCTCATTATCAAATGATAAAATGGGTGTGGTTCATGACTATTATCAAAAAAGAGAAGTAGCTGATGATTGGAAGCTTGGGTTTAGAAGAGCTTTACTGGCTTAGGAGGAGGAAGAGGTGAATAGGCTTTATGCTTCCCATAGAAATGCTCCTGCCTTACGCAGAACCAAATCAGATAGTTTTCTTTGGACGGCTGATTCTTCAAGATTATTCAGTGTGTCCTTAGCATATCATTGGTGGGAATCTTCTCTTGGGCATGCTCAGAGTTCAACTAATATCTTATGGAAGAACTGCGCCCCTCCCAAAGCCCAATTTTTTGGATGGTTAGATTGGCATGGTAAGGTTAAGACTGCCAGCTTCTTTTGTAGAATTGGGATCCTGGGAGATAATACCAATCAGGCCTGTTGTAATGACCCCAAAATCCGTATCAGAAATTATCTTTATGCCCTTGTGGGTTAATGTACTTTAATTTAATGATATATGTTCGAATTGAGAAATTATCTGTTGAGTTACAACTTTAAAGTTGAAATTGCCAACCTTTATGGGTTCAGAAATCAAAATATAGTACTTGGATATGTTAATGGGAATTTTTAGAGCTGTTTGGGAAAATTAATTGGAAATTTAATTCGTCTGATTCGTTAATGCATGTTTGGGTGGTTAACTTTGCACTATAAATTGAAAGCCTTAGAGGCTTCAGAAACCAGAACAGAGAACATATTTATGATCAACATAATTTTTAGAGTCATCTGGGAAGTTTAATTGGAATTTGATTTTGTGCGATTCGTAAGGGCACATTTGGCCCTCCCTATTATGAAAGCCTATGTGTGTGACGCATATATATAGATATGCCATATGAGTTGTAAACTCATCATTTTGAAGTCAAACAAAATATTTGAGGGAGAAAACCGAGAGAAAGAGATGGCAAAGGAGAGAAGAAGCTTCTCTAAGAGAGAGAGAGAGAGAGAGAGAGAGAGAGAGAGAGCTCACCATTCATGGGAGCTTGAAATAAATTTGAAGAGATTGAAGAGAGAGAAAGAAGATCAACCATGAAAGCTTGAAGAAATTGAAGAGAACAAAGAGAAAGACAAAGATTGAGCTAAGGTGTGAAATCTATCTTGAAATCTTCGGTTTAATGTATTAATTTCATGAAATCATTATGATAATGGAAGATTTGAACCCATTTGGGAGAGGGTTTTATGCATGTATTTAATGGATCTAAATTTAAGGAATTAGAATTTGAGTTCTATGATTTTGTTTGTGGTTGGAGCTCAACCTCATGAATACCATATGAAATGAACCTTAGATTGTCCAAAGAATAGGATCATGCAAGAATCAAGTGTATGTGTGAGTTGTGTTTTGAGAACTTTAAAGAGTATGAAAGATCAAGCATTGATCTTGAACATTAAGGCAAAGATTGATTTGTTTGGAATGAAATTACACTTGAATGAGGATAGTTTATCATGTTGTGGAACAATTTTATATGTTTTTGGGTGATTAGAGTTGAAATTAAGCTTTGAAAATGGAAGAAACAAGTGTTAGAACAAACCAGAATTTCGGACAGCAATTTTGGCCCGAAGCCGCACGTGCGGCTGGGTTTCCTGCACGTGCGGCAGCCCCCTCCAGCACCAAAAATTGATTCTGCTAAAAAAGCACCTTGTCCCGCACGTGCAGCACAATTCCCGCACGTGCGGCCCTGTTTCCTGCAGGTGCGGGACAGCTCTGTTCAACCAATTTCAAATAAGCATATCTTTTGCATCCAGACTCCGTTTTAGGTGATTCTTGAGCCTAAATTCAAGCCCCGAAAGTCTACTTTCCAATAGTGGTGGCCTCACTCTCAAATTCTTAGTACACAAATAGTTATGCCCAAATTAGTACCGTTTTAGACCATTCCTTCGTCTAAACCATTTTCCTAACGATTTCTCTTATTTTCTGAGACATGGATTATAACCTATTGAGGACTAATGTGTTTGGAGTCACATGACTAATTGATTAAGTGAAAAGAAAGAGATTGGTTTTATTCTCATATTATACTATGTGCATTGTGTTGTAGGTCGAGACGAGGACATCGTCCCATTGCTACCAGAAATCCATCACTGTGAGTAATAGTAGTGTAATGATATGTTTCATTTACCTTTTGTGCTTATGATTTATGTATCGTTGTTTGAGAATGACATATACTATTGATATTGTACTTCGTTGAATTAATGGATATGATCGAACGATGGCATCGATATGGACCTAAGGTCGTTCTGTTCCCTAATATGATCCGAATCGATTATGATTCATGGCCAGAGGCCAAGGGAGGTAGTGTATATGTCGATGTTCTACCTACCATCCAATGTGTGGACAACTGTCAAGATATAGGCCTGAAGCCGTTCTGTATAATATGTTGGGTCTGAGGCCGTTCCGTATAATATGTTGGGTCTGAGGCCGTTCCGTATAATATGTTGGGTCTGAGGCCGTTCCATATAATATGTTAGGCCTGAGGCCGTTCTGTACAATATGTTGAGCCTGAGGCCGTTTTGTATAATATGTTGGGCCTGAGGCCATTTTGTACATATATTGGGCCTAAGGTCGTTTTGTATCGTACATGGGCCCGAGGCTGTTCTATATTACATGTGGGCCTGAGGCCGTCTTAAAATATGATCATGAATAAGATTTGTGTATGGTTTGATACGTATATTTATATTCTCTAAGACTATGCTCGATTAACCAACCTCCTTACATTGCTATTATTCACTGAGCCTTGCTCACTCCGTTTTTAGATATATCTATGTAGGTGAGTCATCGGGGATTGACACTAGAATTGTATTGAGATCCACCTGCCTGCCAAGCCGCCTGATATACCCCTCCATGTTGAGGCCTTAATTTTGATTACTGAGAGTTATGTAGTTATGGAGTCTTCTATAAGTGTGTGTGAGATCTATATAAGTTCTGTGATGATATATGTAAACATGGAAGTGTATTTAAATGCTTAACGTTATTTAAGCTAGCATGTATGTATAAGCTCAATGGATGTTATCTTATATTGATATTTGCTTCCGCTAAGGCCCCGTATTTGAATAAATATTTGTGAAATTTTGTCTGGAGGCCTATGTACAGGCCGGTCATGGACCAAACTCTTAAGGCGCGGGTTTGGGTCGGGACACCTGTGTTTTCTGTCGAAGTGAGATTGAATCTGTGGAGCAAATTCTATTGTTTTGCCCATTTGTTTAGCAGATTTGGTCTAACCTTGTAAGATGGTGGGGCCTTCAGTGGGTCATTCCAGGTTCTGTGAATGGGTTACTTCAGTGGTGGTCTGATTGCAAGATGAAAAGGTTGGAGAAGATAATCTAGTTAGCTATTCCTTTTGCTATCCTCTGGTCTACCTAGAAGCTTAGAAACGAATGTGTGTTTAATAATTCTCATCCAAATCTAGAAGTGCTCTGTGATCTTGTTAAGGTGAGAGTTGCATTGTGGGTTAAGGCTTCTTCCCCCTCTCTGGTGTTTTCTATTAATGACATTGTGCCAAACCTGCAACAGGTTCTATTTTACATTAAATATGGTGGTTGATCTTGTGTGTAGCTATCTGAGGGTGTTCTTGCTGTTTTTTGAAATGGTTGCTGGTTGAATAGAGGGTTGTTGTTGTTTGAAATGGTTGCTAGTTGAATGGAGTTCAGGGCAGCAGAGTTACTGGTTTGCTTCATATGTGTTTTCATGCTGTACTGTTGTATACTGTAGTTCAAAGATCAGCTGATGTATGCAGTTGGTAGGCATGCTATTGTAGGAAGCTGGTCTGCTCTGTGCAGATTTTAGGAGGGGAGTGGTAATGCTAATGTTGCTGGAAGCTGGCCCGCTTTGTGCAACTAGACGCTAATGCTAATGCTAATGCTGCTGTAAGAAGCAAGTCTGCTCTGGTCTGCTCTGTGCAGCTGGATGCTGGTGGTATGTTGCTTATACAAGGCCTCAGTAAGCAAGTCTGCTACTGGCCTGTTGCTGTAATGTTGCTGGTTAGGGACTATTAAGGTTGCTAAGTGTGTTGCTCTAATTGTTGCTGGTTCTCTGTTGTTTTTTCCTTTCTCTCTTTTTGATTCTTTTGATTGGTTCCTCACCAATCATGGGTTATGTGCTAGCAAAGGATTGTGCTACCTTATCGGTGCCAACCTAGTTGGGATTAGTAAGGTTAGTTATGATGCTATTTGCACTTCCCTTCTTTTATTGATGTAAGTTTTCGAATGTATCTTACTTTCTTCATCAATAAAGTTTCTTTTGGCTAATCAAAAAAAAAAAAAAACCATCAATATTATGTACTCTTAATTGCTAAACAACATCTATTTGTTCTTTTCGTAATTTCTTGCACAATGTGGAACGATGCTCATTTGTTTCATTAGGATGAATTGTAGATGATACAAGAAGAAAATAATCAACAACACATGAATCAATATATAAAATGTGTTTGGATAATATAGTCAAGCAAAGCCTCTCTAGATCCCAGAATAAAAAATAAAAATAATATTAGAATTTAGAAGGCATTTCTCTTGGAAGCCTGCTGCTTTAGATCAGATGAATATGGTTTACCCACTGATAATTGGGGGTTAGAAAAAAGCTCGGCACGTTGGTATCATTTTAATTTTCTTGAGTTTTATTTTTCATATTTTCATAAATTAAAAAAAAAAATAAGAAGTTCAAAACACCCATCATTTCAAAAATTTACAATAATTTATTTATTTTTTTATGTTTCATAAGTAGTAGTTTATTTTCAGGATTTTTTTTTTTTTTTATATATATAGTAAATTTCTTGAAACAAGTTGTATTTAGATTTTAAACACAGAAAGTATGCTTGTAAATTAAACTTGTATTAAGCAGATTTGAGTATTTTACAAATGTTTTAAAAAGGGTAGCTGTCATGCAACGCGTTGTAACACTATCAAAATCAACGACATTGTAGATTTTCAATTGAAATGGAATTTTGTCTTGTGGAGTACAATACAACAGTACAAACACAAAATGTTAGCTGCAACTATATGACAAATACTGAGCAAATTCATTTCTTAGCCAAACTTGTCATATTGTAGCCAAATAAATGTCCTATTGCTCTTTCAACATCATGTGCCTAGTCATGACATGATTTTGAACCACACACATATATTATTCCAATAGGTCATTTTAATACCTAGAAGGAAAATTCCTTGTGCCACTTATTCGAATTGGATACATATGTCGGATAAAGAATTTGTCCTTCATAAAACAGCTATGGAATAAAAAAAAATATACCAAAAACTTGATAAAGTAATTCTTTAATTTTTATTTTTTTTATTTTTATTTTTTTTTTTTCATGGATAAAGAGTTGGTTGAAGAATTCGAATTGGGGTTCAATTTGGTCCATCCGAATTGGGGTAGAGAGAGAGAGAGAGCACTCATTCGTACAAGTGTATGTAAGTGTATTGCACACCAATTGGGGTTCAATTTTGTCTATCCAATCGTGTGATCATGTGAAAAAAGCAATTGTCATTAATGTACACATTAATTATATTATTGGTTTTAAACCAAAATGAAGAAGAAAAAAACATCAATTTCCATTTGTACATCTATAAAAGCAATTGATTTAGGGTTCCAAAAAAAGCAAACCTAGTTAAAAGAGTTTTTTTTTCTTTTTCTTTTTTTTGTTGTTTTCCAAAAAAGATTAGGAGCACGAAAGACGGGGGATTAAAGAATACAAAACATTTTTCATTAATTTCAAAATATTTTCAATAAATTTAGAACTTGTAATAATTAATATATATATATACACACACATTGTCTAAAACACTTTTTACACAAATCACAACATTAAATAATATTTAGACACACTTACTAGCGTTTGTCATAGTTGATTACAGCATCAGCATCAACTTCAAAGTTTCAATAATGTACAAAAAATTTCCAGTAAATGAGAGAGAAAGAGAAGGTCAAAAAACATTGAGTTATTCTAACAGACCTAAACCCATAAGTATAAAACTTAGGGTTTCAGCTCAATGCAGCAGCTTCTTCTTCAATTCTGCCTAGCAACTGATTAACAGCCTCGGCAATTTCATCCACTGTAGTCAGCTGGCATCCATCCTCAGCCTGCATACATATACAAAAACAGCATATGTTATGAGCACAAAGACTACGTAGAAAAGAGATAATGAAAAAGTTTGGGCAAATTACAATCGTAGTCGTAATATCTCCTGTTAATTTAGTTTCTCTAATTCCAATTGATCAATTTTACCATAATTTTTTCACATTGAATCAATTTTTTCTCCCTTTGATAAACAGCCTTTTACGAATTAGACTGAAATTAAAAGACAAATTAATCAATTCATTTTTTTCAATAATTTGTAATTGTATATTTATTTTTTAATTTATGATTTCACGGTTACTTTCTGTCAAATTTCTGAAATGATATTATCAAATAAATTAAATTGACACAATGTCAAAAATTAAATGATGAATTTAGTATAATTAAAAAATTACAGGACTAAATTAACAACACAAGACACGAAAGTTTCACAAGTAACTGTATTAACGAACCTTAACGCTGAGTGAATAGAGAACCATTTGATCAATTGTTGTGACATTAAGGTGGAGAACAGTGAGCCAGAGACACTGAAGCCCAGTCACCATCTTCAAGAGCTGTCTAGGTCTCCTCTTTGATAGTATCTTCAGATTGGCATGGCTCTCCACCATGGTCACCTCTATGTCGGCAAAGGCCTCCGATCCCAACCGGTTCTCAACCTCCGGTGAATTATTAGAGTTAGTTGAAAGTGTTGAGTATTGTGGGAAGGTGAAGAAATTGGCAAAGAGTGGAGAGCAGCCATTGTTGGATTGTTGTGTAGAAGTAGTCCTCATCTGAACGTCCAATGTTTGAAGAAGCTGCTCAAGCTCCTTCACAAAATTAATTGCCCCTCCAATAATTGATGCTTGGTCACCCTGGGGGAAAAAAAATCACACTAAATTAATTTGTCGAGAAAGAGAGAGAAAAAAAGGGCAATTTGAATTAATAATAAGACTTGTCGTTAATATCTTTGATAACGTGAATTAAGTAATAAGAATAACCTCTCCAAAAATGATGATATTACTACATAAATCTTGACCTTAAAAAACTTCACTTTAACGTAAAATCGTACACTAGGTTGATTTTTTTAGGACACCGGATCTTTTATCCCCAAATTCTTTATGTCCCTATCTCAATAAATTTCTAATTATTAGATTATGTCTGGAATCTAGAATTTCTTGTGTCTTGAAAATTTTATATAATTTAATTATTAAAAGTGCATTAGCTTAGACAGATAGAAAAATTTAAGAAAAGAAAATTCAGAGATAAAGCATAAAACATGATTATTGTACTAAAGATTCTTGTGCAATGACATGACAATGGACTAATAATTGTGACTTTAACTTTCTAACCAGAATGAAACTATTTAATTATATGAAATGAAAACTACATGGGCAAAGTAAATTAAAAGATCATCATAGACTATAGATAAAAAACCTAACTATTAATCAGTAGAAATTAGAGAAAGTGTCAAAATTCTAACCCTTTGAACATAAGAAGCTGGCATCAATGACCGAATAACAGCTAGATACTCATTCATCTGTTTCCTCCGATTTCTCTCAACTGCAATGTGAGTCATCCTCTGGTTCTCCATTTCTTCCTTGTTCTTCCCACTTTTGCTTCGCCGGCGCTTTCGCCGCCCCAACATTGTGGCCGCCGGTGCTTCCATGGGAGTGGGTGGGGACCCTTCTTGGCCAAGTAAACGGTCAGCAGAGCAAGCCTCCGGCGAAGAATTGGGTTCCCAATGTTCCTTCACATTTTGATTTTGCATGACTGAAGAAGATAAGGAGTCCCCATTTGCATTCATGCCATTCTCTATAAGAGCTTTATTATCTTCTTCATGATAGCCCCAACCAGCCAAGTTGTAGAACTCCTTGCAACCATAGCCAAATGGGTCTTGTTTGTACACCACAGTTTCTAGTGCCATGTTTTGCTATCTAACAACTCTCTCTCTCTCTCACTCATACACCTTATCTTTGTATGTTCTCTTACTTACTTTCACATCCTCATGTCTTCGAATGTCGGTTGATTTTTTGATTATTTTAGTTTGGAGTTAAAAAGTCTTGTTTGAGATAAGTTTTTTAATTTTTTTGACTTTTGTGAGAGAGAAAATGAAATGATTATAATTTGAATGTGATATTTTGTCTTAAGTCTTGTTTGAGAACAGACTATTTTAGTAGCTTTTTGACTTTTTACGAAAAATTATGCAAAAAAATAGAAAGAGTGATGTGATAACTTATAGTGACTTTTTAACTTTTTAATTTTTTGACTGAAATAATTACTCTCCAAAAGAGATCTTATTAGCTTTTTAACATATTTTGTCTTTTTTGTGACTAAAATAGCCCTAAAATAATATGCCAAACATAGCCCATATAGACAAACATATGTGTGTGTGTAGGAATAGGGTATAGGATAGACTACAAATGTGTATTGAGAGGCCAAGAAAGAGGAAGAAGATTAGGAGGTTGGAAGAGTTTCCTCCAAAAAAAAGGAACAAACATAAAAAAGAAGATTGAAGCATATGCCCAACAACTAAATTTCCAAAAGACCAAACAAAGTAGCCCTTCTTATTATCCTCCCATGGTTGATTATAGTAACACCTTAATCAAACTATGCTACAAAATGTTACACGTGACTTCATAATATAGATCATTTATTAGACTATAAGGTCATCATTTGATCTGAAGCTTTACGATCTAGCCTAGGCCCACTCAACGAGCTTGTACTTGACTCGAGTCACATGCACATGAGATTTGAGTTGGGCCTAGATCTATGGTTTAAACCCTACCATGAACTCATCAAAAAATATTAAAAAGTTAGAAGTAACACAACGAAATAATTAGAAAAATATACCTTCAATATCTATTGATTGGGCTAAGCCCACAAAGCCAGGTTATGAGGCTGATTGGCCTGTTGGTCGGTCCATTAGGCCGACCCACGAGCCCATTTGGACCAAGTCCATAGCCTTTATGTTTTGGCCCACAATCCAACCTAGCTCAAGTAAAAAAAATACTATTAGGCTTAACTCTTTGATAAACTTGCTTCATTTTAGCGCCTCGATCCAGCTCGATGCTAATTAACCTTAAATAGAAAGAGATTTCCACTATTGTGGATGAAAGATTATATAATCTCAGATCTTTGGGTTTTATTATTCTAAAGCTTTCAAAGTCACTTGATTATGGTAAGAATTTTAAAATATAATTCAACCATTAGAAATATTAACCAATTAAGTTAGTTCAGATAAAGATAACAAAAAGTTAGCTCAATTGACAACTTAAATAGAGTTGAGTTTCTAAATATATAGGGCAAATTACAAAAAAAAATCCCAGGATTTAGCGTGTTTTTCACATTAAACCCCAACATTTTAATTTTGACAATTTAAACCCTAAATTTTTAACCGTGTCCCAATATTGACCATTCATCTATTTCCATTTGTTTCTGTTAACTTTTTACACTTATTTAATACATGTGTTACTTTTTGATTCATCTATAATTACTATAATTATTTTATTTCTAATTTTTTTTTTCTATTAGCACTCTCTCTCTCTCTCTCTCTCCTTCTCTCAAAACCCTAACTCTCTCCATCTTTCTCTTCCACCGCCGCTCTCCTCCGCTATTGTTCCTCATCCGTCGTTGCTTGTATCGACGCTATCGCAATTTTGCCTCTATGATTTCTAGATCTGTCGCCACAGTGGTTGTCGATCCACTCGCAACCGCACCACCTCCGGCCTCATTTCCCTTATCTCTCTCTCTCTCTCTCTCTCAGGCCACCGATTTCTTTCTCTTTCTCTCGCTCAATTGTTCCGGCTCTGAATCCTCGACACCGTGTTCACCAAAACTTAGATCAAGCCTTTCATCTAGCGACATCTCGCCAGTTGTGTAATATCCTTGTCCCGTAGTATGATAATTGGTCCTTAATATGAATATGATTATGTGTTTGATATGATTTTGTGTGCCATTATATGAAAATATGTGGTTTTGAATTTCTATCTGTTCACCGTAGGAATATCTGTTTGATTATCTGCTTTGGAAATTAAATTGAAGGCCTTATCGGCCACAGAATCTGAAATTGATTACGCCATTGTGATTGGCATAATTTTTAGAGCCTACGGTGAAATTTAATATGGAAATTGATTCGGATCAGATTAAATTGATTTAATTAATCATAAAGTGCTCAATTGTCTATTATTAAATTAATGTGACTTAGTGGGGCACTATGTACTCAAACATCCTCTTTGTTATTCTTCTTGGCTGATTCTAACTCAAGAAAAAGAGAGAGGGGTCGGCTAGAGAGAGAGAAAGAAGGAGAGTTGGGTGTTTGGCTTGATTTTGTGAAGATTGGAGGATTAAACTCAAGATTTTGCCATAGATTGGGAGAATTAAACCTCTAGGTAAGTGAGTGCATGAATTGTAATTAGTAATTTTGTGAATTGAAGGTTGAAAAATGATTAAGAACATGAATTAAATTGTTTATGAGGAGATTGAGTTGTATGTGTTAAATTTAATGTCAATTGATGCATGCATGTAGGAGATTACTATGAATTTTCATATTTGAACACAATGTGTATAATCTATGTTGAATCTTGTTTGAAATCCATGTATTTGATCATCTCTTCACCAATTAAGTTGATATGAATGAATATTTCTCACATGCAATAGTAGATCATGGAGGTATGAGCTTTGCATGTTTGAATTTGATATGTTGGTGATGAGTTTGGGTTAATTTGAGGCATGTATGTAAGTAATTCAAGAAATTGAGCTTCATTGTGTTGTTATTTGGTGTTGGTATCATGTTAGTATATGTATATGTGAAATTTGAGCCATAGCATGCAAGAAATGTTGGTTAGAGTGTTGAATTCGAGCTCAAGAACCATTATGGAAAACCTAGAATTTTTTATGTTCGCTCGAGCGGGGGAACCGCCGCTCGAGCGGGGATTTCGAGCTCCCAGTATTTTCTTGCAGGCATGGTGTCCGCTCGAGCATGGAAGTTCACGCTCGAGCGGGGAGCTATGTAGGATAAACTTCTGCTCGAGCATCCGAGTTCACGCTCGAGCGTAAAAATGATACAACCAGCACTTTTGCAGACCTAATGGGTCCGCTTGAGCGGGGAATCCCACGCTCGAGCGGGGACCCTATTTTCTGAAATTTTGAAAGTGTATTCTGTGTTTCGTTTTCTGTTCTCTTTCATTTGCAAGCACTCTTAGGCATGCATTAAGTATTGTAATTAAGTTAAAGAGATAAGAATGAAACCTAAAGAGGAATATGTGAATTAAAGAACGGATTGAATCGTTTGTGACCCAAATGTGCTATATGATGTGTAGGGTCAAGCTCCAGGGCAAATCCACAAGCCGATCACTGTGAGTAATATCTTAACAAGATATTTGAAATATGTTGTTGTCCAATTGTTTACTTCTATATAAGTTTTGTAAGTTCATTAATTTGAATGGTGGACACCGATCGACATGAATAATTGGGCCGAAGGCCGATTGACATGAATGATTGGGCCGAAGGCCGATTGACAAGAATGATCGGGCCAAAGGCTGATTGACATAAATGATTGGGCCGAAGGCCGATTGATACAAGTGATTGGGCTAAAGGCCGTCTGCTGTAACTGTTTCAAAGATTGCTTATGTATCTTCCTTATTTGATATTATTCGTTGGGCTTTCGCTCACGCTTATTCATGTACATGTAGGTGAGCCAAGGGACGTCCAAAACCAGCCTCGGTGAAATTGTGAGAAACAGTCAAAGTTTTGAGGAGTCAGCCCAAACGTCTCGCGCACGAGACTGTCTTCGCCTTTGTTCCTTGTTCATAGTTTTGTTATGTTGGCAAAAGCATTGGACTACTTTTGCATAAAAGTCTTGGGTTCAACTGACTTAAACTTGTATGACCCTGTATGTACAGTGTTCAGTGTTAGTACATATTTTGATGTGAGTTATTAACATATAAATATTTGGAATGTTATGGTGTGCATATAAGCGCGGCTCTATGGACAAAGTTTTAAATTTGCTTCCGTCTGGCCCCTTTACTCTGATAAGTTTTGTTTTATTTGGTTTAAGGCCGTAGGTAATCTCATGATTACTGGCTGGTTATGGCCTTAACCCATAGGGGCGGGTTCGGGTCGTGACAGAGTGGTATCAGAACACGAGTTAATAACTCACACACTTGTCCAAAAGAGCAATAAGCGTCTAGAAAAGATCTAAGATGCATTCATGTGATAAGTATGAATCTGAAAACATCAAGAATACGCTTAACTGTTAAATGTGAACAACTATGTGTTATAAGTTTGTGAACTGCTTGCATTTCAAATTATTTGATTATGTATGCTCTTTAGTATATGCATACCTGTGTATCTTTTGTATAAAGTATAATGCAAGTTTAATCAGATGGTGAGAACAAGAGGTGATGAGATAGAGGAATCTTCTACTGCCAGACTGGATAGAATGGAAAGACTGATTCAGAAAATGACAGAGACATTGAGGCAACAACAGGAATGGCAACAACAGTGGCAGCAGCCACATCCTCCACCTCCACCTCCGGCACCTCCTGTGCCAGATAATCAAAATGATGACTGAATCATAGCTCTCACCAAAGAGTTCAAGAAAATGAAACCACCACAGTTCCATGGTGGATTAGATCCTTTGAAAGCTGAAGCTTGGGTCCTCGGCATCGAAAAACTGTTTGAAGTATTCCCGTGTTCGGAGACACAGAAAGTGCTTCTAGCCACCTTTATGCTAGAAGACGAAACAAGAAGATGGTGGATGTTAATGCGTGAGAATTACAAAGATGCTGATTGGGCGAAATTTCTAGAAATTTTCTATGACAAGTACTTCCCGCAGTGTGTCCGGGATAGGAAGGTGGCAGAATTCATGGAACTGAGGCAAGACAGTATGACTGTAGCCGAATATGAGGCCAAATTCACTGAATTGGCCAGGTTTGCGCCACACGTGATTGATATAGACTATAAGAAGGCAAGACATTTTGAAGGCGGGCTTCGAAGCGACATCCTAGAGAGGGTGAATGTCTTGAAGCTGGAAACCTACATTGGGGTACTAGACAGGGCCATAATATCAGAAGCTAATATAGCTAGACAAACTAAACCGACAATTGACTGGAAGGGTAGTAAAAGGCAGGGCTTCTTTTCAAAGAAGAAGTTTTCAAAAAAGCAAAATACGGGCTCCTCGAATACTTCTAATTCTTCCCGAGATATAACCCCGTTGTGTACTATTTGTAGTAATAGGCATCGTGGGGTTTGTTACCGTGTGTCAGGAGCTTGTTTTAATTGTAGTAAATAGGGGCATATGGCCAGAGATTACAAACAGAACAATGGAAAATTTGCTGCTAGTTCGACAACATCAGTCCCAAAACTGGGAAATGCTACGAGATCTACTCCCGCCGGAGATACCGTGAGACAAGGGAGAGTTTTTGCGCTTGTTCCGGGCGATACCCGGAATGCCAACGCAGTTGTCTCAGGTACCATTTCTATATGTAATCAGGATGCCTTTGTGTTAATTGACTCTGGATCAACATACTCATTTGTAACATGTGCATTTGTATCTAGACTGAGTAGACCTCTAGAATTATTGCCATATCTACTATGTGTGTCTGCTCCATCTGGGGAATCGGTATTGTGTGAATCTGTCTATCGTTTTTGTGACATGCGAATTGGAAATGCCATTCTATATGTGGACTTGTTACCCTTGAACTTTAGGCACTTTGACATAATTCTGGGCATGGACTGATTAACTAAATATTGTGCCACCATTGACTGTGTGACAAAACGGGTTGTGTTTAGACCACTAAAACAAGAAGAAATTGTGTTTGTGGGTAACGGGGTAGTGCCTCCACCTTATTTGATATCTGCAATGAAAGCATGCAAATTGATCAGGAAAGGGTGTCAGGGTTATTTGTGCTATGTGTTGTCTGAACAATCTGTAAATGCTGAATTGAATGATATCCCTATTGTTAGAGAATTTCTAGATGTGTTTCCAAATGAACTACCAGGGGAATTGGTGGACAGGGAGATAGAATTCACTATTGAAACTGTATCAGGCACCCAGCCTATTTCTAAAACTCCCTACAGAATGGCTACAGCTAAAATGAAAGAATTGAAAGGACAGTTACAAGACCTGCTTGACAAAGGATTTATCAGACCTAGCACTTCACCATGGGGTGCACCGGTGTTGTTTGTGAAAAAGAAATATGGAACCCTACGCTTGTGTATCGATTATCGGGAATTGAACAAGGTAACAATAAAGAATAAATATCTCTTACCCCGTATTAATGACCTGTTTGACCAGTTGCAGGGATCACAAGTGTTTTCCAAGATTGATTTGAGATCCGGGTATCATCAGTTGAAGGTAAAGGCGGAAGATGTTGAGAAACCGCATTCAGAACGAGGTATGGACATTTTGAGTTTCTTGTTATGCCATTTGGAGTGACTAATGCTCTGACAGCATTTATGGACCTAATGAACCAAATTTTTAAAACCTACCTCGACGAATTTGTTGTGGTTTTTATTGATGACATTTTGATATACTCTAAAGATAGACTTGAACATGAACAGCATTTGAGAACTGTCCTGCAAATACTTAGGGAAAGAAAATTGTTTGTTAAACTAAAGAAATGTGAGTTTTGGTTGGATGGAGTTGTTTTCTTAGGGCATGTGATCAACAAGGAAGGGATTTTAGTGGACCCATAGAAAATAGAGGCAATTGTGAATTGGCCTACACCGACCAATGTAACAGAAGTCCGCAGTTTTATGGGTTTAGCTGGGTACTACAGGAGGTTTGTGAAAGATTTTTCGAAAATAGTTGTGCCTCTTACCCAACTGACACGCAAGGGGCAACCTTTTGAGTGGAACGATGAAAGAGAATCAGCCTTTCATGAATTGAAAACAAGATTGACCACTACACCGATTTTGACACTACCATCAGGTACGGAAAATTTTGTAATTTTCAGTGATGCATCTCATAAAGGTTTGGGTTGTGTGTCAATGGAGAACGGAAGGGTTATCGCTTACGCCTCTCGGTAGTTGAGGCCACATGAGCAAAATTACCCAACACATGATCTAGAATTGGCCGTAGTTTTTTGCTTTGAAAATCTGGCGGCATTATTTGTATGGGGCAAAGTGTGAAGTCTACACAGATCACAAGAGCCTGAAATACTTCTTTACACAGAAAGAGCTGAATATACGACAAAGGAGATGGCTTGAACTGATAAAAGACTATGATCTTGAGATTCAGTACCACCCCAGAAAAGCCAATACAGTTGCTGATGCCTTGAGCAGAAAATCAACAGGGAGTATGGCTTGTTTGCTTACCGAGCAGAAAGAGATCTTGCAAGATTTTGAGAAGTCTGAAATTGAAGTGGTATTATGTGAACAGGGCGGATTGATAGCCGCTATTACAGTCGAACCGACAATCATTGAAGAAATTAAACATAAACAGAAATAGAAAGAGGATGGATTCCTCAAGAAAGTGATTGATGAGCTTGAGACAAGTCCGAAGGCAGAGTTTGGCATTGTAAATGAAGTGTTGAGGTTTCGGAACCGAACGTGTATTCCAGATATTCCGAAACTAAAGAAAAGGGTTTTAGATGAAACCCACAAATCAGTGTTTGCTATACATCCGGGTAATAATAAAATGTATCGGGATTTGAAACAAACCTATTGGTGGCCTAAAATAAAGAAGGAGATTGCAGAATATGTGTCCAAATGTCTTCAGTGTCAGCAAGTTAAAGCTGAACATCATAAACCAGGTGGTCTACTGCAACCTCTCCCTATTCCTGAATGGAAGTGGGAACATGTGACTATGGATTTCGTTGTTGGCCTACCTCAGACTCCTCGAGGTATGGATTCTAATTGGGTTGTAGTTGATAGACTGACTAAATCTGCACATTTTCTACCTATTAGAACTACGTTTAATGCTTATAGATTAGCTACCATATATGTTGATGAGATTGTCCGTTTACACGGAGTTCTGGTATCTATTGTGTCGGATAGAGATCCGAAATTTGTATCTAGATTGTGGAAAAGTTTGCAAGAAGCTATGGAGACAGAACTAAGGTTCAGTACTATATTTCACCCACAGACAGATGGGCAATCAGAACGAACAATGCAAACTTTGGAAGATATGCTTCGAATGTGTGCTTTAGATTTTCAGGGGAGTTGGGAAGACTATTTGCCACTTGTAGAATTTGCATACAATAACAACTTCCACTCCAGCATCGGTATGGCACCGTACGAGGTTTTGTATGGTAGGCGGTGTAGATCACCAATTTGTTGGACAGAAGTCGGGGATAGAGCTTTACTTGGGCTTGAAATTGTGCAGGGCACTTCTGAAAAAGATCAAAACCATTCGGCAAAGGCTCAAAACAGCTCAGGACCGACAAAAGAATTATGCAAATGTTCGAAGAAGACCTCTTGAGTATGAGATCGGTGACCATGTGTTTATTCGTGTGTCCCCAATGAAAGGCCAAGTCTGGTTTGGAAAGAAGGGCAAGTTGTCGCCCCGTTACATTGGGCAGTTTCAAATTTTGGAAAAGCTTGGTCCAGTTGCCTATAGAGTTGCTTTGCCACTGGGATTTGAGCAAATCCACAATGTGTTTCATGTGTTAATGTTGAGGGGTTACCTCCGAGACCCATTTCATGTGATTGATCATCACCAGGTAGCTTTGGATGAGAATATGGAATACGCCGAATGACCGGAATGAATTGTTGACCGGCAAGTGAAACAGTTGAGAAGCAAGTCTATCCCAATGGTGAAAGTGGAATGGAAAGAACACTATGGGACGGATGCTACATGGGAAAAAGAGGAGGAAATGCGACTACGCTACCCACATTTGTTTCCCGACAAAGGTAAAATAAGTTTGGAGGACCAAACTTCCTAAAGGGGGGAAGACTGTAATATCCCTATCCTGTAGTATGATAATTGGTCCTTAATATGAATATGATTATGTGTTTGATATGATTTTGTGTGCCATTATGTGAAAATATGTGGTTTTGAATTTCTATCTGTTCACCGTAGGAATATCTGTTTGATTATTTGCTTTGGAAATTAAATTGAAGGCCTTATCGGCTACAGAACCCGAAATTGATTACGCCATTGTGACTGGCATAATTTTTAGAGCCTGCGGTGAAATTTAATTTGGAAATTGATTCGGATCAGATTAAATTGATTTAATTAATCATAAAGTGCTCAATTGTCTATTATTAAATTAATGTGACTTAGTAGGACACTATGTACTCAAACATCCTCTTTGTTATTCTTCTTGGCTGATTCTAACTCAAGAAAAAGAGAGAGGGGTCGGCTAGAGAGAGAGAAAGAAGGAGAGTTGGGTGTTTGGCTCGATTTTGTGAAGATTAGAGGATTAAACTCAAGATTTGGCCATAGATTGGGAGAATTAAACCTCTAGGTAAGTGAGTGCATGAATTGTAATTAGCAATTTTGTGAATTGGAGGTTGAAAAATGATTAAGAACATGAATTAAATAGTTTATGAGGAGATTGAGTTGTATGTGTTGAATTTAAAGTCAATAGATGCATGCATGTAGGAGATTACTATAAATTTCCATATTTGAACATAATGTGTATAATCTATGTTGAATCTTGTTTGAAATCTATGTATTTGATCATCTCTTCACCAATTAAGTTGATATGAATGAATATTTCTCACATGCAAGAGTAGATCATGGAGGTATGAGCTTTGCATGTTTGAATTTGATGTGTTGGTGATGAGTTTGGGTTAATTTGAGGCATGCATGTAAGTAATTCAAGAAATTGAGCTTCATTGTGTTGTAATTTGGTGTTGGTATCATGTTAGTATATGTATATATGAAATTTGAGCCATGGCATGCAAGAAATGTTGGTTAGAGTGTTGAATTCGAGCTCAAGAACCATTCTGGAAAACCCAAAATTTTTGATGTCCGCTCGAGCGGGGATTTCGAGCTCCCAGTATTTTCTTGCAGGCATGGTGTCCGCTCGAGCGGGGAGCTATGTAGGATGAACTTCCGCTCGAGCGTTCGAGTTCACGCTCGAGCGTAAAAATGATACAACCAGCACTTTTGCAGACCTAATGGGTTCGCTCGAGCGGGAACCCTGTTTTCTGAAATTTTGAAAGTGTGTTATGTGTTTCGTTTTCCGTTCTCTTTCATTTTGCAAGCACTCTTAGGCATGCATTAAGCATTGTAATTGAGTTAAAGAGATAGGAATGAAGCCTAAAGAGGAATATGTGAATTAAAGAGCAGATTGAATCGTTTGTGACCCATATGTGCTATATGATGTGTAGGGTCAAGCTCCAAGGCAAATCCACAAGCCGATCACTGTGACTAATATCTTAACAAGATATTTGAAATATGTTGTTGTCCAATTGTTTACTTCTATGTAAGTTTTGTAAGTTCATTAATTTGAATGGTGGACACCGATTGATATGAATAATTAGGCCGAATGCCAATTGACATGAATGATTGGGCCGAAGGCCGATTGACATGAATGATTGGGCCGAAGGCCGATTGACATAAATGATTGGGCCGCAGACCGATTGACAAGAATGATCGGGCTAAAGGCTGATTGACATAAATGATTGGGCCGAAGGCCGTCTGCTGTAACTGTTTCAAAGATTGCTTATGTATCTTCCTTATTTGATATTATTCGTTGGGCTTTTGCTCACGTTCATTCATGTACGTGTAGGTGAGCTAAGGGACGTCCAGAACCAGCCTCGGTGAAATTATGAGAAACAGTCAAAGTTTTAAGGAGTCAGCCCAAACGTCTCGCGCACGAGACTGTCTTCGCCTTTGTTCCTTGTTCATAGTTTTGTTATGTTGGCGAAAGCATTGGACTACTTTTGTATATAAGTCTTGGGTTCGACTGACTTAAACTTGTATGACCCTGTATGTACAGTGTTCGGTGTTAGTATATATTTTGATGTGAGTTATTAACATATAAATGTTTGGAATATTATGGTGTGCATATAAGCACAGCTATATGGACAAAGTTTTAAATTTGCTTCCATTTGGCCCCTTTACTCTGATGAGTTTTGTTTTATTTGGTTTGAAGCCGTAGGTAATCTCGTGATTACTTGCCGATTATGGCCTTAACCCATAGGGGCGGGTTCGGGTCGTGACAGGTTGTCTTTGATTCCGGTACATTTCTAATATTTAAGGATCAACACCTATAGCTCTCATCTTTTCTTCCTTTCTACCGTTCCTCCCTTTACAACCTTAGAAAGCACACCAAGAAGTCCTTTAAACTCCTTCATAACCTGACTTTGACCCTGTGGAATGCCATCATATCCCACACTAATCTCGACCTCAATCTGTATGGTTTCCACCCGTTTTACATGGACGTCAAGTCTTGTTCTACATGGATGTTGGGTCTCCAGATTTGGATTTAGATTTGGATTCTAAAGGCAGAAGAGAGAGAGACAGAGACAGAGACTGTTTCTGGGTTTGGTTTCTGAGAGAGAGATAGAGACTCCTCCTCTGACACCACTGGTGACGACAAACTTGGTTTGGTTGCTTTTTAAAAATCAGCGATCCGAAAGAGAGAGAAAGAAAGAGAGTTGGAAAAGAAATGGTTTGGTTGCTTTCGTGAGAAATGATCGTTCATTCTAGAAGAGAGAGAGAGAGATGATAGAAAAAAAAAATAGTAATTTAGAAATAAAATAATTATAATAATTATGACGAATAAAAAAGTAACATGTGTATCAAATAAGTGTAAAAAATTAACAGAAATAAACAAAAAAAGACGGAGGGTCAACATTGGGATACGGTTAAAAATTTAAGGTTTAAATTATTAAAATTAAAATGTTAGAATTTAATGTGAAAAATACGCGAAGTCTTGAGATTTTTTTTATGATTTGTCCAAATATATATTATTAGATTGTGATTATTCAATTTAATATTAATTTTTTAATATTTTATTAACATTCTTTTACCCCTTGACCAAAATAATAATAAAAAATAAAAAAACACAAAATTTGAGATAGAGAAAACCATGCATGCCCATGCTTGGAGCGCAAAGGGCACAACAAAGATCATACTAATGTATGTATATAGTTTCGATGAAAAGAGCACTATTTATGCGCACCGACAGTCATACCCGTTGTCAGAAAATATATTCTATCAAATAAAATAAGGAAAAACTACATATCAGAGAATTTTTTTTTTCCGAAATTAATTATAAATATATGTAAAAGATTATATTTTTATTAAAATTTAATATTAAATTAAAAAATTTTTTTTACAGACCCATAGAAATGAAATTACTCCATAAAACAAAGGGCAATTTCGTCATTTCATCAATGTCCTCATACAAAACTGAGTTCAAACCCTCCATATGTAAAAGCCCTTAGTTTCATTTGGTAATAATATGGTCGGACATTGGGCAGAGTAGGGGAGGGAAGACGATGAAAAGGTGATAGTAGCTCCTACCTCAGGAGAAGTTATTTAAGGCTTTTTGGAAACAATGGTAAAAAATTAATTTTTTGACCATTTGATTTTTTTTAGTTAAAAAAGTCAACTTTTTTATTCAAAATAATTCAGTTTTTTTATCAAAAAAGACATTACAAAAGTTAAAAAGTCAAAAAATTAATTTTTTATTAATTTTTTAAAACACCATTTAGTGGTCCAAATATTACTTTAACCAATAAATCATGTCAAGTGTCATGTTATCTTTTCACAGGGGAGAAAAAGTAATGAAACTCATTATTTTAGCCAATGCATGATATGTTGGAACACTATTTATGGAGCAAATTATAATTTCCCCTACTTCAGAGAGATTCTAGCGCAATCCGGCAAAAGGTTAGAGAGAGAGAGAGAGAGAGAGAGAGAGAAGGGAGGAGGGGGGGGGGGGGGCCTTGATCAGGGGAATCCATGTGACAACACATAGAGAAAATTCAGTATTGTGATCATCTACGATGAAGACTCTCTCTCTCTCTCTCTCTCTCCAACTTGCTTTCCCAAGATTGTTGTCTTATTGTTGTTGTTTTGTTTTTTAGGGCTGTTTTTAAAAGATGGAAATAAACAATTTTTATTTTTATTTTTTTTTGACTTTTTCACAAATGTATTTGAAAAGTGTTAATTTAACAATTTTTTCGTCTTTTAAAAATTATTATAATATGGTGTCACATTATTTTGTAAAAATTGTAAAATTCTCATATTATTTTCATACATATTATAATATGGACTATTTTTAGTGAATCCAACATTTGGTTGGACGGACTGGATAGGATAAATTAACAAAAGACTATTTTACCATTTTTCAATTGTTTACTAAGTAATAACAATATTAAACATATCTTTAATATTTTAATTATTTTTAGCTAGATTAAATAAAAATGTATTTTATTTTATTTTTTACACAATTAAATAAATTTATTTTTTAAAAATTAAATAAATAAATAAAATATCAATAAAAATTTATATTATTTTTTTAATTAAAATTTTAAATAAATTTGTTTTTAAAAATAATAATAATTAAACAATGAAATTAAATAAAACATCTATTAACATTTAAATAATGAAATTAAATAAAATATAAACAAAATTTTAAAATAAAACATCAATAAAATATCTATAAAAAATTATTTAAAATAAATAAATAAAACATCAATAAAAGTTAAATAAAATTATTTTATTTTTAAATTGAGACATTTAAATTTTATTGAATTTTACTAAATATAATACATAATTAAATAGTAGAGGGTCAAAATGGTCATTTCACTACCTAATCCCAACAGTAACTAATCCCCCAAAAATTGTCCCACACCCCCCCTAGGATAGTATAATCCCCCATATGGGGGATAAGGAGTTCGGCCGGACTCCATGTCCACCGGACTAAAAAAAAAACAAACATCAGATTGGATTTATTGTGCGGATTACAATCCACACAGTAAATAATCCCCCTATTTATCCCCCCAATCAAACACACCCTTTGTGAATTAAATCATATTGTTTGGCTTGTGGGGTCTATCACGGATCTCGTTTTGATAATTTTAATTTAATGTATATAACTCATCGATTATTTCATTCCAATAAAAAATTACTTTTATCGGATATCGATAGTCCCTTGATCGGAACACATTTTTATCAATATTGATAGCCCCTTAATCTAAAAAAATTTTTGTTAACAATTTGTTTTTAAAATCATATTTACTATTGAAAAAAATATGTTCCAATCAAGGGGCTATCGATATCTGATCAACGTGATTTTTTTTCTAGAGACGAAGTACTTGACGAGCTCTACATATAAAACGGTTCGGATCATCAAAATAGAACCCATGATGACCCCAAAGGCTTGATAATACAATCCAATTTACAAAATGAACTGGAAAGAAGTCCATCCCTTTCCAAATTACCATGTTAAAAAAAGTGGGGGTGTTTCAATAATTTCACTTGTTGGCTTATTTCTATCTTCTTAGATGCACATATGCTCAAAAAAGCTAACTTTTTGCTCATTTGAGAAAAAGGTAAATTACACTTACATCCTCTAAGGTTTGAATTTAATACATATCACTCCTGAGGTTTGAGAAATTACACTAACCCCTTGTCATTGTATTTAGACAGAATAAATACATTGAACTCAAACACATTTTTTTTCTTCTTTTCTTTTTTTTTTCTTTTCATTTGCTTACTTTTTTTTTTCAATGTAATTTCCTTTATTTTTTCACTAGGAGTTGTTACCTTTTATATAAGGAATGGAGTTTGTAAAATGAGATTATTAACTACGATGGTGATAATGTAATTTCCAAAATGTTGGGGGGGGTGGGATGTAATTAGATCAAATTTGGGTGCTATCATATAGCTTTGTATCGGCTAAGTTCACGAGTTGGAGATAAATGGACTCGAACTACTAACATTCGCCATAGGGTAAACCACTGCCTCTCAGATCCCTCGACTGATTCTACCATAGAAGCCAACGATAGACAATAACTTCCCCCCGAACACAGCTTACAACTTTCATCGTACTGTGCTCTCCAAAGAGCAACTCTTCTCAAAATCTCACTCAAGGAGTGCTGAGTTGGAATCCCATTCTAACTAAGGATTCTTATATGGTTCCGGAGGATCTAACTACAGGAGAACCAGGAACAGAGAGCTTTCCCCCAGAGGTGTTAGTGTAATTTATCCTTGAAAAAAAGTAAGAAGCTAGCTTATTTCTAACTTCCCAAAATGCCTCTTAATTGTTGCTTTTTATTGTTTCATCAAAACATTTTAGGGAATCATTGGTACACACCTTTGTATCATATGTACCTTATAATTAAAGAAGAAAAAAATAGCATAATTTCATACGTTTTAAGTTATAACTAAAAAAAATAAAATAATAACCAAACACCATATAACTAAAAATTTTATGAGTCATGATTAAAATAATATCATAACTAAAAAAAAAAAAATTAGTCAAAACTAAATTAAAAAAAAATGACATAACTAGAGATATATATAGTAAAATTTCTCAACATTTTAATACCAACAACATTACGAACAGAGTTCAAAAGAAGGAAAAAAAAATTACGAACACATAATTACTTAGAAATTACTCAAAAATATTACCTTACGGATAAGTCTCAATCCAAAAGTGTTGGGCATTGTGGGATTTATATGGATGTGTTTTGACGGTATAAGTCGTTCATTTTATTCTTAGATGTATAAATTATTTATTAAAAAAACTAAATTAATTTGATAATTATAATTTATAATTTTATTAGATTTGTTAGGGAAAAAGATTAAATAGTTTATTTGTAAAATCCTTTGCTTCCATTTTGCCAAAAAATATTATCAAAACATGTAAATATTTTATGAAATCAATATGATTTTTTCATAGATGATTTATAAACATATTCAAACAAAATTAGTGATTTAAATTGTTAAAGTCAGCTGCGTAATAAGCGTAGAATACCCAACAGCACCCTCACGTACTTCGTGGACAGGAAAGAACCCACAATCTTTTCAATAATACATTCTCTAGGCCTTCTTTCTCTTTCTTAGTTATGGAATTCATTTTGGTTAGCTATGAAGCAAAAGAAGGAATCAATTAGATGTAGGGAAATATGCACCATATTATAAAAATGTGTAATTTTATTATAAAATTTTATAATGTTAATTATAAATTGGTAAAATAAAATGTCTAAAATTTTATCGTTGATGCTGTAAAAATTTGTGATTTGGTTACGACATTTTTTGTTATCTTAATTTGTGATGAAATTACGTATATTGCAATTGATATCACGAAATTTTATAATAAAATTACACATTTTATAATAAAAAACTTTAGGAATACACACCGTAATATTTCCCATATGACGATTTTTCATCTATAGCAAGTACTACAAGACTACTTAAATAATTTTCTTTAGATTGAATGTCATAGTTTAATTGAAAGTCTTACATTATAATTCAATTTGTTTATCTTTTACGATTTGAATGTAAATTATTCATCATAATAATAGCGGTATGATTTTGTCATACTTGTATTTAAATAAATAAATTATAATATGATGTGATAAAATTACATGATTACAATTATCAGATGTAATTACTTTTAAAAGTGATTTATACATTGGTACTTGCAAAATAAACAAACCTAATTATCGAATTGCCACTTGTGATGAGTTTACATGATCAAAACAAAACGATTCAATCTTCTCTCTTGTTGAATTTTCTCTCCTATTTGAAGAGGAGCTTGGACTATGGCTTCGTTTGGAAAGAAGTGTTGGGTTGGGTTTGAGGTTATTTTAGTCATAAAAAAATAAAATAAGCTTTTTTAACTCAATAAGACAAAATATCACATTCAACCCATAATCATTACATTCTTTCTCTCACAAAAAGTTAAGAAAGTCAAAAAATCCTTTTCAAATGAGACTTTTTAACCCCAAGTTAAAATAGTTAAAGGGTCAAAAAGCTAAAAAATCAACCTACTTCCCAAACAAACCCTATATGGGCATGTTTTGGTGCATGTCTTTTAAAGATGAAAGTTGTTAATTAGAAAGCAAAATTAAACCATCTTCCTCCAATTTATAGATATCAACTTAGCCATTGTTTGGGAAGTGGGTTTGGTTGGGTTTGAGGTTAAAATAGTCACAAAAAATAAAATAGGCTTTTTAGTCTCAATAAGATAAAACATCACATCTAACCTATAATCATTACATTATTTCTCTCACAAAAAAATCAAAAAAGTTAAAAGCTCTTTCCAAATCAGACTTTTTAGTCCCAAGTTAAAATAACTAAAAAAATCAAAAAGTTTAAAAATCAATTCACTTCTCAAACCAAGCCTTATAGTGTCAAATAATCTAGCACATATTTCCATAAAAATAAATAAATAAAACAAAACAAAACTATGAGCAACTTAAAAAAGCAATAAAAGGAGCCTAAAAGTACAATTTTGGAATTTGATAAATGTTTTTAATGACATTTATTATCAAAATAGTTGTATATGTTTTATAAAACAAAACTGATTAGGGGCTCGAAAATTTGGGGCACTAATGCCCCGAAATTCTCAAAAAGGCAAAACAGAAAAACAGTTAAGGCAAAAAAAAAAAAAAAAAAAAAAACAATTACCCAAATTAGAAATTAGGGGCATTAGTGCCCATTTTTTTAGTGTTACAAATCATTTTTTTTTATAAAAATACATGCTGTAAAAAAATATAATTATTATCATTATTTCGTAAAAAACAAGCGATGCCATAAATTAGGTAGAGCTTAGAATTTTGGAGTTTGGAACTTTCTAGGATCATCATACAATTGATTTGCAAAATACAAGTGGGGGAAATGATGAAGATGTAGAACCATCAATTGTATCATTTCCTTGATTTGCTTATGTATGCATGTGCCACTGGTTCACTTCTGGGTAGATATGATCAATTTTGTTGTTACTCTCAACCGGTTTCAGAATAAGTAGATTTTAAAATATTTTTAAATTTTTATTATGTTCTTTTAATTTTTTTTATGTAATTTGATTTTAAATTTAAATAAAAATCTTGATTTGATATGAATTATTTTAACATTTTCATTAAACTTTTATCAATTTTTAAAAGAATTTTTATTCTAATCCCAATTTTTTTTTCTTTTCACCAATTTTGATAAAAAAAAAAAAAAAAAAAAAACACAATCACTTTGCTAGGTTTGGGTTTTCTAAAAACAGTTTTTAGAAAATTCTACTTTTTTGCTTTCCGTATTTTTTTGTTTTTACTAATTTTTTTTTAATATTTTAAACAATTTTTGTAATTTTTAGACACACCTAACATAAATACACTTAAAAAGTATAATTTTCGGAAAAAAATTCACTAAATATAAAAAATACAAAGAAAAAAATACGAAAATTCAGTATATAGTTGGTATTTTTGTGTATTTATTAATTTTTTGAAATATTTTTTCACAAATATTTTATTTTTTAAATACATCTAAGTAAGGTGCATTTAAAAAAGTAAAAAAAAAATGCTTAAAATTTTAAAAATATTTACTAAAAAAAATACAAAAAATAAAAAACTCAATTTTCAGAAAACTGAATTCAGAAAACTGAAACCAAACACATTGAATAATTTTCAATGTTTCATCTTTTTAAATTTTTATCAACTTATAATTTGATCAAATAAAAAAAATATTAAGGTTTGAAGATTCTCTTAATTGGAATTATAATAAAATAACATCTTGAAATAGTCAAAGTTTGAGTAGGTGGTTGATTGAAATGTATAATTTAATTAATTTTCTTATCATATTTGTATAAAAATTGACACTTATGACTACATCATTATAAAAGTTGGATTATGAAAAAAAAAATTGAGGTGTAAAACATTTTCCATTTATAAATATCTTACATATTAAAAAAAGAAAAAGAAAAAAATGTGTAGGTTCTGGATATGTGTTTATCAATTTTGTTTTATGGACATAAACAATTGATGTTTCAATTTAAAAAATTAAAAATCAAAAAATAAAATAAAATAGATTGGGTTATTTAGAGATAAAAGAAGTCATTTAACTCTTCTATATACTATTTAAGATTGACTATTTAATCACATAAAAAATAAAAATTATATTTAGAGATTATCCCTATATAATATGCTATTATATACCACTAGAGCTATAACAAATTAACTATAATATATATGAAAAGTTATATTAAACTTTCATTTTCAATTAATTGAATTATAATTAATAAACTAACAAATAGTAATAATGGTATAATGAGATAGAAAGAGGATAAAAATAAAGAATACAATGATATTTAAAAGTTTTAAATTTATCAAGTTATACAAAAATCTAATGTTATAGTAAAATCTTGAATTCTCCATAAATTTTCACATTTTCTATAAAATAAAATGACAATAAAAAATAAAAATTTTGATACCCATTATTTTACTTCAATTTTATAGTCTTCATTGAAGAAAACAAAATTCAATCTAAATCCTTGGCACAGAACGTACATAGATATTTCGAATGCAACTATAATCATCAATAATTCTTCTCCACCATGCAAACCTGTAAACAAACACATAAACCTTACTAAAACCGAAACTGAAACCAAAACCAAACCAACAATGAAAATCGCACAGGAAAAAAAATAAAATTAAAAAACGAATAAATTTATGGAGTGGGAGAATGTTACCTCCAACAACTTAGATCTCACATAATCCAATCCGTTAGTTCATTCGTCAGTGCCCACGAAGTCTAGGAGTTGAGATGACTAATCAAATTATTTTTTAAATAAGACTTGAAAATTGATTAATTTGTCCTATTAAGTGATTTAAAATTTTGATGGATATACATCAGAAAAATAAATAATTATACTAAATCATAATTCAAATTTAGATATTATCATTTTTTTTTGAGATCCATATCTAAATTTTTATCTTTTTTTCATTATTATTATTTTAATTTTTGTGTGGTTTCTATTTGGTTTTTTTTTTTTTTTTTTCTCCCAATTTATTCAAGAGGAAGTTGTGGGTTTCTATGTTTTTTGTTTTTAAAAAAAAAATTTAATTTATTTGTGGTTTCTATTTAGGGAAGTTATGATGTGAGTTAGATATGTGATAGACATGTGAATATTATTGATTTAACAACAATGATAGAGACCACTAATTTTGGAGCTCTAAAAAGATCACTAATGATATGACACTCAATAAAAATAAAAATAAAAATACAACACCAAGGCCAAAACATCAAATCATTTATGGTGGGGCCCACTGCCACATCATTAGTGGTAGCACTAATTAGTGCTCTCACTCATTTAGATTTGTCTGGATAAACTTTAAAGATTTTAAAAATTAAAAATTAGACATTGAGATGCAAAAGAAAGATTTTAACTGAATAAATAAAAGTCAAATTTATTAATTTTATCTGTTTGTATATTTGATGTTTAGTTTTTTTATTTTTGGTTATGTTATAATATGATATATAAGATATAAATATATATCCACAATTTTCATGAAAAATATTATCTGATTTTTTGGAAAAGAGAGAAGGAAGGCAAATTTTAATATATATTTTTTTTCTTTTGAAAATCGGTGAGAAAGATTGGGATGGAAAGATTATGAAATATTTTTATTATATTTCCATTTGAAATCCATAAATTAAGAGATAATTATTATTTCTAAAATAATTAAATAAATAAATTAGTCAATAGTTTTTTTTTTTAATCTATTTTATAAATTGAAAAATCAATAATTTAAAAAAATTGATTAATTTGTCCTACTAAGTAATTTAAAATTTTGATAGATATATATCGAAAAAATAGATAATTATATTACTAAATCATAATTCAAATTTAGATATTGTTATATCTTTTTGAGATCTATATCTAAATTTTTATCTTCTTTATTTTTATGTAGTTTCTATTTGTTTTTTTTTTTTTTTTCAATTTATTTTAGATGGAGTTGCGAGTTTCTATTTTTTTTTTTAATTTAATTTATCTGTGATTTCTATTTTTTTTTAATTGTTATTATTTAGGTAAGTTATGATGTGAGTTAAATATATAATAGATATGTGAGTTTTATTGATTTAAAGTATGATAGTGGGAGATATTTTCAAATCAAATTTGCTTAGATAGACTTTATAGATTTTTTAAATTTAAAATTAGATATTGGGAGGCAAAAAAAATATTTTAACTGAATAAATAAAAATTAAATTTATTAATTTTATCTATTTGCATATTTGATTTTTTTTTGTTATGTTATAATATAATATATAAAATATAAATAGATACTCACAACTTTCATGAAAAATATTATTTGAATTTTTGGAAGAGAGAAAAGGAATGCAAGTTTTAATATATTTATTTGAAAATTAGTGAGAGATATTATGAAATATTTTTGTTATCTTCCCATTTGAAATCTATAAATTAAGGGATAATTATTATTTCTAAAATAAATAAATAAATAAATCAACCAATAGATTTTTTTAATCTATTTTATAAATTGAAAAATTAATAATTTTAGAATGAGAGTTTGGACCTCTTAGGAGGCTTCTCAATAGAAACTCCCTTTTTCTTTATCTATATATTTATATATTATATAAGGAAAATGGAGTTTCTAATGACGAAGTTTGTGAGAGTCCTAAACTCTTAAACTAAATTTTTTGATTTTTTGATTTTTGAATAATAAAAAACATTGTATTGGTTAAAATCTCATTTAATTATAACAATAAAACTCTAATTATTCTACAAATTACGATTTTTAAAAGGAAAGTATGCTCAACTATTTCAAAATTTAAATTTGAGTGCCACTATGTATGGAAGAAATTCACTAAAATCTAATTATTTTTTATTTTTAAAAAAGTCTATTAATTAACTCTAATTTAACCATAACAATTAAACTCTAATTATTCCATAAATTACGACTTCTAAAAGGAAAGTATGCTCAATTATTAATATGGAAGCGATTCACTAAAATCTAATTATAATCATAAAAAAAATTCTAATTATTTCATAATTTATGATTTTTAAAAAATTATATTTTTCCATTTCAAAATTTTAAATTATGTGTCATTAAATATGATATACAATTCAATAGAATCTAAAATTTATAAAAAAATAAAAAATAAAAAAACCTTTCAAATGGTCACGTTATTTATGCTACAACTAATATAGAAATCTTTTTCAAAATTTATAATAATACTTTTTTCAAAATTCAATATAGTAAGTTTTCAAAATTCAATATAGTAAGTTTTCAAAATTATTTTTATTTTTATTTATTTCCAAACCCACATACTAAATTTCTTCATTAATTTTTATTTATTATTAAAAATTTAAAAAAAATTCTATTGGGTAACACTTTTTCAACAATAAAAATATAACTATCTAATGATTTATGAAATTTAAAAAGAAAGTATGCTAACTCATTTCAAAATTCAAAAGTGTGCCATCTACCCATTAAAAAAAATAATAATAATAAAATCTAATTTTATCATAATTTATGACTTTTAAAAGGAAAGAACAGTAAATCAATTTTAAAATTTTAAAATTATGTATCACAAATTATGAGAAGCACTGCACATCTTTCATAAATTTTCTCTCTTGCATTTAAGGGGTGAGCAGCGGATATACCGACCCGCCAAAACCGACCGAACCGAACCGATCCGCCGCATTTTGGACGGATGCGTGATGACGAGCGGACGGTTGTGGATTGATTTTCTCCAATCCGCCAATTTGGCGGACGGATGGCGGATTTGAGGTTTCTTTGGCCGCAACCGAACCGCCAAACCGCGAGCATCCTTAGTAATTTATAAGATTTTGTGTTTTCAATTTGTTTAAATATTTTGTTTGTGTTTTCATTTGAAAAAGAGTTCAAATATTCTGTTGAAAAAAAGTTTTCAACTTGAATATATTTTTTGAATTGAAAAAAATAAACGTATTATTTGTCTATATTTTTTTGTTTTTAAATCTGACTCTAAAAGTAATAAATAGAAAATATAACATATGCTGGTTGGTTTTTGTTTTCAAAAACATATATAAATGTAACAATACAGAGACATATAATCTCTACTATTGCTCTGTTCATGGTTTTGATGGTTTGAATTGTTTTTATAGTTTAAGAATCACAGATTGTAATATTTTATGTGGATGAGGCATGCTGTGATTGTAATATGTGGATGAGGCATGCAGTGATTGTGATATTCTAAAGTTTCAAACTTTGTTTCTTTGGATGATGCATGCAGTAATTGTAATGCTTTTTTAAATCATTGACTGTAATACTTTTTTTTTTTTTTTTTTTTTTTTTTTTTGAGGAAGTGCACAAGTTGAACTACGTTGAAAATTTATAAAATTTCAAACCGCCAATCCGCTCAATCCACATCCGCCGGATTGGCGGACAGATGGCGGATTGGAGGTTTCGTGGCCGCAACCGACCTGCGCCCACCCCTAGCACTTATGGATTCAAGTCAAATTAGAGTCAGTGTTCATCAAGTGTTGTAATTGTTCGTGATAGGTGCAATTGTGAAGAATTCAGTTGATAAATATTTTCATTGTAAGTTTATGCTTTTTTATAAGATCAATTTCTAATCTTTAGTCTCCCGCATCCTTATTTCTATTATGCATCTAATAATTATGTTATTTTCTAAATATTTATTGCATGGTTATTTAATCTAAGTGTATTTTTATAAAAATCTCCAATCTCTTCGGTCGCTGTTCAATGGTTTAAAATCTATATTTATCAAGTGCATAAATATGGATGACAGAAACTATTAAGAAAATGTGCATATTTATTCGCAATATAGCCAGTAACAAATTTTCATTGTAAGTTACACATGGTTATAATTTTACTTATACATTTATGTTTTGTAATTTCTATGATTTCATATTTCAAAATTTCTATAAAATTTGTTTATAATTTTCAGATTTTATAGTTGGTGCATTTTTTCTTGAATAATGTTATACTTATTGTATTTTTATATTATATTTTATTGCATGACTAAGTTTATTTGAATGTAATTTTAAATAAGAATTTATTTGATATTTTTATAGCTTATTTGGTTAAACAATAGAGGTTTTTTAAAGTACAATTTGTAACTTTTTTTTTTTTAAAAAAAAAACTTATTTGAAATTTTTGAATACATATGAACATAAGAGTCTCATATATTTCAACTTAGTAATAACTTTTGAGGCATTATGAATATTTACATAATAAAAATGTCATATAGATTATCAAAAGCACTACACTACACCTAATAAATTTACAACTTATTTTAAATTAATAATTTAAAATTTTACTTACAATTTATAACCATTATATGGGTCATGCCAAACATTAAACAAATTTTGAGAAATACAAGGTACATTTAGGTTATGGCCTAAGTTACATAAGCTTAATAATGACCGTGAACATGGTGCACTAACATGTGGATAATTTTCCTAAATAAATATTTGTCAAAATTTTGAATGAGAAAATTTTGCTTAAAAAATAGGTTGATAATTAGATTTAGTTATTTGATAAAACTTAATTATTGATTTTGTAATATTAAAAGTTTTAATAAAGTATAAAATTTTTAAATTACATAAATTTATTCATAAATATTAAATGTGAAAAATGCTAGGAGTTTTGAAAATATTAAATTTTCAAATGCTAGAAGCAGTATTTGATTAAATACATAATTTTTTTTAATAAAAATAGTTTATTAATAATGTCATTTCATACATATTTATAATGTATCATGTCCATTTTATCTTTAAAATTGTTTGTGATTAACTCTTAAGAACTTATAAAATTCTTATTTGAAATATGGATTGTGGATAAATCTATTAACAAATGAGGAAAAAAATAAAATAAAAATCCATATATAGTATATGCGTTATCTTTTATTTAAATCATGCTAACTATAAGCCAAGTAATCATTCTGACGCAAGCTGCCCATTGTATAAATATCGAGGTTTAGGTACTAGCCATCAAAATGGTCTAACACATTTTCAATCAAATACACAATAAAAAACTTAGGCCTATGGATTAGAGTTAAGTTGCTTTATATACATATTCAGTTTAATTTATTTGTTTAGAATATTAGTTCTAAATTTTTTTTAATATAAAACAATTAAAAAATATAAAAATTTTAAAATTAGAAATGATATATAGTGGTGATCAAATTAAGAAAATGACATTAGGGTTTGTAAAATGTTCAATTGGTCTAATCTCTAAAAAAATAGTAAATATAATAAATTAATTGAAAATATCTGGCAAACCATTTAATAATAAAATTAACTAATGATTTAAAATACTAGATGAGTTACAAAAATAAAATTTATAACTCCACAATTAAATTAAAACTTTTAATTTGCAAGAATTACAAATGAACTTATTACACATTAAACATGTACATAATTATAGACAATTAACATGTTAATAAATAATTGTAGAAATTATAAAACAATTAGCATGCAAATTACAATATAAATTAGCAAGCAATTAGCATGCAAATTAGATCATAAAATTATAAAATAAAAAGATATGCAAATCATGGTAGAAATGATGAAACATGCTAATATAATTATATTAAAATCACAAAAGCATGCAAAAGTATATTATAGGTCTGAGATAAAAAGCATATTTATGAATTTACTAAACATGAAACTAAAGGGATGAAACAGAGGCATTTTATAAAGATTAGGTTAATGTCTAATCAAAAAACAATTCATAATAGTGGACGTAACAGTGCACATTAGAATTTCTAAATAGTTCTATTCTATGCAGAGTTGAATTTCTAGGAAAAAACAGTGAACTATTAGCCAAAAAATAGGTACCGAATTTCTGGACAAAACGGTAGCAAACAAATGTTGTTCTTTTGTTTTTTTGGTTAATACATTAAGCCTTATACCATGCAATATAGAAATTCATAGAAACAACACAGTAGCATGCAAGTCAAATTAATTTAAACTCATGTATTGTGATCTATAAGAACCAATGGCCTATATTAAGGAAGAACCTGCATATATATTAATTTAAATAAATTGGAACAGCGACCTATTCATATAAATCAATTGAATCTGTTCAAGTTCATCACCGTATCTAAGGGGAAAAAAACATGCTACAGTAAAATCATGACTTTCAAATTCTGCAGTAGTGTAAAAGTTGAATTCTATATGCATCTATTCGTTCAATTTTATGAGAAATATAAACTCTGTTTTACGACTGTTGTAAAAATTGTATACTTAAATAAGACAAATAGATTCATATTTAATCCTTTAAATTTCAGAACAAGAAAATATGTTGGAGTTTACAGAAATACATAACAAAATAAAATAGTAAAAAGAAGCAAATTGAAACCTGCACTATAGTTTTCTTAAAACAGATTCACCGCCTCACCAATTGGGGGGCTGGAGGTTATTCGACGTCTGTCTCCCAGGATACGACGGTTGGACCAACTACAACCTAGCACCTATGGTGTAGTTTCGGCGAACAGAACTTTAGTAGAACTCTCTCACTAGGAAGAATAAAAAAACTGGAGTAAACAAAACTTCTAGTGTACAAGAATGAAGGAGATGGGTCTCTTTTTATACACATGAAGAGAGAAAGGGGGGAAAAGGCTCCCCCGTAACAAATGTAGGATTTAATTTCTGCAAATTGATAGAGTAAAGTCCATCATGAATAGAGGAATTACCAGCTCTATTATACACACGTGTTTTGTGTATATATTCTTGCAAGCCACAGATCTGGCTTGGCCCAATCCAGTTCAGCAAGCCTCAAGACCCACGACCTCGGACCGGTCCGATTAGGGCGATGCGTGTGCGTGTGGTAATTTTTGCATAACCAACTTGAACCATAGTCTTAGCCCAAGTCCATCCTTGAAGCATTCATAACTCCTTTCATTTGGAAAATTTAGATGCCCCAAAGGGCTCACACCCTTAGGCAAAAAATGAGATTTAGGCCCCATTTGGGAACATGCTAATTTAGTAACTTTTTGACTATTTGGCTAAAATATGAGCTAAAAAAAACTAGTATGTTTGGGATGACTTTTTGGCTTTTTACGAAAAGATGTGCAAAAAGTAGAGAGAAAAGAGAATCTTTGACTTTTTGGTATGGGTTATTGGCTTTTGGGCTAATTTAGTAACTTTTTGACTAAAATAGAGGGTTCCCAAACGAGGCCTTAAATACATATCAATACTCTCTTCTACAATTTATGTGGGATAAAAGGTTTTACATATTTCCCAACACCTCTTTCATAAGGCCAAATTAATGAGTTAATTTCTCATTCAAATTTTAATGATTTTTTATCATTCTTTTTGTAGTGTAAAGACTTCACTACAAAGAATCTAAACCCACTTTAATCTACTTCAATTTAGGATTGACACCCACTTTAATATTGCATTAAAGTCACCAAAACCATTATCTTCCAACACTTTATCCTTCTCTCTTTCTCTTGCCTCTCATATCTCTGTTTCTCTCAAACCAGTTTCAGAGAGAAAAGAGAGGGGAAAGGAAAAAGGAAGGAAAAAAAAAATGTCAAAACGACGTCGTTTTGGCACTACCAAGATTCAGGGCATTCGAGCTCCTCCAATTTCGAATTACCAGGGATTTTTCTAAAAAAATTATTACACTATTAATAAAATCTGATTGTAGAGTAATTCATACAAAGAGGGAGGATTTGTACCAAGTACATAAAGGATCTGTTATAAAAAAAAAAAAAAAAAAGATGCATAAAAGATTTACACCATATAACAGAAAAATTGAACCGCCAGACAAAATGTAAATATTCCTTCACAATTTTTGGGTAAATTACAAATATATCTCCTGATATTTGATTAAAATACGAATCATTCCTTATAATTTTGAAAACTACATTTCACCCATTGAGGTTTCTAATTTTGTAACAAATTGCCAATTTTATTAATAAATCATGAAGTCAATTAACAGTTTTTAATGATATTAGAAATATGTTTCAATTAATAATTTAAATAATTTTATTATTGTATTAAAGAGTAATTATGAATTTTATTTTTTTAATTAATTTTGTTAAATAAAAAATTCTGATAATAGAGTATTTATAATTTTTAAACTCACACAAAACCATCTGTCAAAGAGTATTATATCGATTTCCACTCCATTCTTTTTATGATTACTTTCATTTGCTATTTCTAGTTACAATTTATATGTAAATTGAGTTTCTGTTGACTGTGGTGGGAATACTAAACTTTAAAGTGTATTTAGGTCTTAATTTGTAGGAAAGAAACAAAAATTACATATATTTTTTTAAAGATTTACTTAAAATATGAATTGCTTATTGTGGTTTGAAAAATTAAAAATATTTTATTACAAAAAATTTTATTTAACAAAGTTAATTAAAAAATAAAATTCTTAACTGCTTTTCTATATAATGATAAAATTACCTAATTTATTAATTAAAATAAAATTTTCACATCATTAAAAATTATTAATTGACTTGATATTTTATTAATAAAAAATGTCATTTGTTATGAAATTAGAAATTTCAAAATGCGAGATGTAATTTTTAGAATCATAAAAAACAAATCGTATTTTAAGCAAATTGGTATATTTTTAATTTATCCTAAGAAATAAAAGGGTAACCTTTAAGGATTATTAAAAATACAAGCTCCTTCATCACATTTGAGAAATTACATTTTATATAACAAATGAATCCCTCCATTAATCAACCGTTAAGTCAAATTAACCGAGCATATGTAAGTAACAATATTTTTATTTTTATTTTTATTTAAGTTTACCTATATTAAACTTTATGAAGTGAACACTTTATTTATTTATTTTTTGAGTCTACCAATATTAATCTTTTTGAAATGAACACTTTATTCCTCTCTTACCTTCTTTATTTTCCATTTTCTCTCAAATAGTAACATCACTTTGGCTAATCATAACACTGCCATTTCCCACTTTCAATGAGCACCGCAATCATTATTGTTTATAAATATTTGGTGTGTCATTAAAGAGGGTTGAAAAATATTGTAATGATGTAGGGAAAGGAATTTGGTGGTGGAGGGGATAAAAGTACTATCATAATTTTATTTTAATTTTAAAGAGC
>CM069910.1:77586666-77623893 GCA_036172215.1 Camellia granthamiana
CCTAGACCAGCTGCATCTTCTCTTTCTATACATCTTCTCTCTAGGGTTTCATCTATTTTTTAGTGTGTATCCTACCCTAAGTTCTTTGCAAGAAAGGTAGAGGGTGATTTGGGCTTCGTTTTAATCTGAACATTTGTGGATTTGGAGTACTTTGGGTTTTGGTCTTCATCTCCGTTTGAGCTCTAACTTCGAGATAGGGATACCCTACTCCATCTTATGAGCTTTGTCTTTGATTTTGGTCATTTTGAGTTGTTGGTGTTATTCTGCAATTTTTGGAAAAGTTGGGGTTATTGTGTAACTTATAAAAGAGGGGTTTTCAAGTATTAAAACTCATGTGTATGTGAGATTGTGAAAAGAATGAAAATTTGTATTGTGGATTGGTGAAATCAAACCTTAGGGTTGATATTGAGAAAAGGGAGAAAAACCACTAATTTTGTGATAAATTAATTTGTATAATTAATTTTGGGAAAATGTGGAAATTAAGTTGAAAATTCATGAAATTGAGAAAGTATGAGATTGTAAACAACCCTCATACTGTTTACCGATTAATTACTGATTACTGCTAAACTGAGAATGATTATGATTGGTAATTGAACTGACTGGATCACTGAATTGACTGACTGAAAATTGAAACTGATTGATTGAGTATATCTATTGTATTGCATATTCTTATCTGTTTGATTGAATATTTATCTGTTCATGTTTTAATGTTTAAACTGCTAATTGAAGGCCTTATCGGCGGCCGAATCGTAAATTGATTGATGTTCCATGATCAGTAGAATTTATGTGATTTATGGTGTAATTATCTGAAAACTGATTAAGTATGATTAAATTAGATTAAATGTTGATGTATGTCAAAGTTAGGCTTAATTACTAGAATGCCACTTAGTGGCCCATTACCTACAAAACATATGGATCCTATTTACACTTGATCAAAAAACATTTCATCAGCCCATTTTTTCTGTTCCTACCGTCCAAGAGAGCTATTGAGAGAGAAATTGAGTTTGTCTTGAAGAATTGCTTGAAGACTTGGTGATTTGGAAGGGTAATTTACATATTTGAGCTCCTACACTTCTAATTCCACACCTAAGGTAGATCATTCATCTTCTTAATTGTGTCTTTGAGTTGTTCTTGCATGGTTTTGAGCTAATTGGAAGTCTAGAGCCAAATTATGGCTCAAAGTGTTTGAATTAGAGCTAAATGTTGCATGCATGGCTACATTGTTGCATTTGAGGTTGATTACATGGAAATTGGTACATGATGCTCATATTGTTGTTATAGTCCATGTTTTCATCTTGTTTTGAAAAGAGTTGGCTCATTTGAGCAAGCTTTGAAGCTTTGAAATGGTTTGAAATCATGCATGTCTTGTTTGAGGATTGTTCTTGAAAAATGGTTTGAGATTGGGTTTGAATTAAACACCCTTGGGCCTTGATTTCTCAAAGTGAGTTTTGAATCATGCTTAACCATGGGTTTGCAAGAGTTTTTCCAGAAAATGGCCCAAGAGGATCGAAAATATTGTTTTTGAACTTAGTTTTGAGCTTGGGACTCAAATCTGGAATTTTCCAGATTTTGGTTGTCCGCTCGAGCGGGAAAATCGAGCTCCCAGCATCTTGCACTGTGCATCAGTTCCGCTCGAGCGGAGTATTGGACGCTCGAGCAGAGGACTGGGTTACACGCTCGAGCGGGTGTCGAGCGGAGATTTCACCTATCCAGTACTTTTTGGTCCGCTCGAGCGGGGATGTTGCCGCTCGAGCGGGGACCTTTTGTTTGCTTGTACGCTTGAGCGCGAAAAACCTGCGCTCGAGCGGGACTCTGTTTCACTGAAAATTCTGCAAATGTTTTCTAAGTGCATCTTTGCATCCTCATTCCATTCTAGGCATTCTTAGGCCTAGGTTTAAGACATCTTAATGAGGATATAGATGTAGAACACACCGAGGCAATTAGGGGTTAAGTTATTATCTTTCCCAACTGTATAGCTTAGTGTGTGTTTGATTTGTTAACTGTGTAGGGTTGGCGACTGGGGAAACACGCTCTAGCATACTGTAGCCCAAACTCTGTGAGTAACAATTGTGTAAAGATATGTTCAAATGATTATCTTCTGAAATACTGAACTGAACTGTTTACTGAATTGATATTGTTGACTGTATGAATGTATGTCCTATACTCTAAACTGTATTGTGGCATCCTTAAGAAACCATTGTTTACTGTTACTGCTACCGTTTGAGAAATCTCTGCCATCGACGGTCTGTGAACGGATGGCCCCACCGACGGTCTATGAACGGGTGGATTTTGTCTAATTGACTCGGTTCCCGTGTTGGAACCACTACTGTTTACTGATTGATGGCCATCATTTATTGTTCGGTCTTTTAAGACCTACCGTTTACTGTACTGTTATGCTAATGGATGTACCACATATCGTTGAATGACAGATATACTGAATCAATGAACTGTTTTCATTACTGTAAGGGACATTCATTCTTACCTCATTTACGCATTATGTTATTTACTGGGCTTTAGCTCACTGCTCATATATATATGTAGGTGTACAGGCACCGGATCAAAGCTAGAAGCGTCGGAGTAAACTCCAGTTTTGTCAAGCCAAACCAATGTGCCTCACTGCGAGGTTTCGAGCCTATCATGCTAAGGCTTAGGGGTGTTTTAGTATTTCCCCTTTTTGCATTGTCTCACTGCTTTGTAATAACCGAATGGATTGTATAGACTGAATGTTTACTGTACTGTTGAGTGGAGATTAAGTCCCCTGTTTCACTGAATGACATGTATATATATGTACTGTTCTGCAAAATATGTAATGAAAAAATCTTTTTGGCATACAGAACTGTCACAGCTCATTGACATTATTTTATTACTGTATTGGCTTCCGCCAGGCCTTGTACTCTGTTTTACTGTAATACTGTTAAGTAGGCCTTCGGTAATCTCGGATTACTGGCCGGTTACGGTGCTAAACCCATAGGGCGGGTTTTGGTCGTGACAGAGTGGTATCAGAGCGATACTTAACCACGAGTCATACCGCACACACGTGTCCAAATGAGCTATAGGGTGTCCTAGAAAAGTGATTAGGGCATTCATGAGCATGAAAAGTGTGTGGTTATGACATGACTGATTATGTTTTAATGTGTTAACCTGTTTAAACACATGACTGTTTATGTGATAAAACTGTTTAAGTACGTAACTGCTTATGATTGAAACTGTTATAACTGTTTTATAGAATAATGGATAATGCAAATGAATCTTGAATCCTCATCCACTGAGACAAGAATGGCAAGAATGGAAAGAATGATGAAACTGATAAATTGCTAGACTTGATCAACAACAGAACCAACAGCCCCCACCCCCTCCTCCGATACAAACCAGAACCGAATGTGAATGTAAACGATGGGGACATAATTGCTCTCACCCATAAGTTCAGCAAGATGAAACGCCATCCTTTCAGGGAGGCCTTGAAACCGTTGAAAGCTGAAGCTTGGGTACTTGAAACTGAAAAGCTAGTTGAAGTGTTTCCGTGCTCCGAGGCACATAAAGTACTGCTGGCCACCTTTACTCTGCAAGAAGAAGCTAGAAGGTGGTGGATGCTTATCCGAGATGAAAATACTGTTATGACTTGGGCTCAATTCAAAGGAGCCTTCTTTGAGAAGTACTTTCCTCAATGTGTCAGGGATAGAAAAGTGACAGAATTCGAACAATTGAAACAGGGCACAATGTCTGTTGCAGAATATGAAAACGAAATTTACCGAGCTTGCTAGATATGCACCACACATGGTGGACACCGACTATAAGAAGGCCAGAAAATTTGAGGGCAGCCTGAATGTTGCAATACTGGACATAATTAATGTTCTGAAACTCCCGACCTATGTAGGTGTTCTCGACCGGGCATTGATGGCTGAGTCGAACATCGAAGCAGTGAAACAATCTGAGACGCCGGTATCTGAATGGCGTAGTAAAAGACAGAATTTCAAATTCAAGAAAGGCAAGCACAATCAATCGAACAAAAAGCAAAATACAAGGTCAACGACTACTTCTAGTCAAGGAAACCGTCCCTTTCCGCCCTGTTCCGAATGTGGCAGAAACCACAAGGGAGTTTGTTACAAGATATCAGGAGCTTGCTACAGGTGTGGCAAAAATAGGCCACATGGTTAAAGACTGTCCCCTCTGCTCCACAAGCTAGTAGTAAAGCTACACCGAGTGCAGCAGCATCAACAGTTGCACCAAAGCCTAACCCCAAAGCTACCGGGAAAAGAGCCTATGAGGCAGGGCCGAGTGTTTGCCCTAGTACCGGGAGACGTGCAAAATACTGAGACCGTTGTGTCAGGTATCCTCTCTATCTGTGCTCAAAATGCATATGTACTGATTGATTCAGGGTCTACACATTCTTATGTGTCGCATGCTTTTTTCACGGAAATTGAATAGACCCTTAGAACCCATGAACTATCTGTTAGCTGTATCATCACCTGTTGGGGGATCCATGACATGTGCATATAATGTATCCTGCTTGTGAAATTATTGTTGGGGATATGCATCTGTTTATTGATTTACTGCCATTGAACATAGACCATTTTGATGTTATATTGGGGATGGACTGGTTAACGAAATATCATGCCACCATTGACTGTGTAACGAAACAAGTAGTTTTCCGTCCACCGGGTTTGCCTGAATTTGTGTTTAATGGGAGTGGAGTAGTGCCTCCACCGTATTTGATTTCTTCTGTGAAAGCTGTTAAATTGATTAGAAAATGGTGTAAAGGATATCTGTGTTTTATACTGACTGTATCTACTGATGATAATGTTAAAACTGATGTGAACTGTATTCCTATAGTCAGAGAATTCCCAGATGTTTTTCAAGATAATCTGCCAGGGGATTTGATTGACAGGGAAATTGAATTCACCGTTGATGTGATTCCGGGGACACAGCCAGTGTCTAAAGCTCCTTACAGAATGGCTCCAACTGAACTGAAAGAATTGAAAGTACAACTGCAAGAACTGTTAGATAAAAAGTTCATCAGACCTAGTACCTCACCGTGGGGCGCACCTGTTCTGTTTGTAAAGAAGAAAGGTGGCTCACTGAGACTGTGTATTGACTACCGTGAACTGAACAAGGTAACCGTGAAAAATAAATACCCATTAGCTCGTATTGATGACTTATTTGATCAGTTACAGGGTGCCCAAGTATTTTCCAAGATTGATCTCAGATCGGGATACCATCAATTGAAAGTTAAACCAGAAGACATTGATAAGACTGCTTTTAGAACAAGGTATGGACATTACGAATTTTTAGTTATACCTTTTGGAGTTACCAATGCACCTGCAGCATTTATGGACCTCATGAATAGAATCTTCAAATCGTACCTTGATGACTTCATTGTGGTATTTATTGATGACATATTAATTTATTCCAAAAGCGTAGAAGAACATGAACATCATCTGAGACTTGCCCTGCAGACCCTAAGAGAACAGAAACTGTATGGTAAACTGTCTAAATGTGAGTTTTGGCTTGATCATATTATGTTTTGGGGGCATGTTGTTAGCAAAGATGGAATTTCTGTTGATCCGCAGAAAATTGAAGCTGTAGTAAACTGGCCTAGACCGACAAATGTGACAGAAGTCCGAAACTTTTTAGGATTGGTTGGATATTACAGAAGATTTCTCAAAGATTTCTCCAAAATTGCTTTACCATTGACTCAACTGACTCAGAAGGAGATATCATTTGACTGGACTGACCAGAGGGAATCAGCATTCCAAGAGTTGAAAACTCGATTGGTGACTGCACCTGTCCTTACTCTACCTTCAGGTACGGACGGTTATACTGTATTTAGTGATGCTTCTCATAAGGGTTTGGGATGTGTTTTAATGCAGAATGGGAGAGTAATTGCCTATGCTTCCCGACAACTGAGGCCTCATGAAAAGAACTACCCGACCCATGACCTGGAACTTGCTGCAGTAGTTTTTGCACTGAAAATCTGGCGTCACTATTTGTATGGGGCAACATGTGAAGTATATACCGACCACAAGAGTCTGAAGTATTTCTTCACCCAGAAAGAATTGAACATGAGACAGCGGAGATGGCTAGAACTGATTAAAGACTATGACCTACAGATTCTGTATCATCCAGGAAAAGCCAACACCGTTGCCGATGCTTTGAGTCAGAAATCGATTGGGAACTTAGCTTGTTTGCTCACCGGGCAGAAAGAATTGCTTTGTGACCTTGAAAGATCTGGAATTGAAATTGTGCTACGGGAACAAGGTGGAACAATAGCTACTATTTCTGCTCAACCAGCATTGATTGAAGAGATTAAAGAGAAACAGCAACAGGATGACTTCTTGAAGAAGTTCATCGAAGAAAGAGAATCTAAACCGAAACCGGGATTCAAATTTGAAAACAATGTACTGAAATTTCAGGAAAGACTATGTGTACCGAATGACACTGAACTGAAAAGAAGAGTTCTGCATGAGGGCCACAATTCAAAATTTTCTATTCACCCAGGGAATACGAAAATGTATCAAGATTTGAAGTTGAATTTCTGGTGGCCGGGAATGAAAAAGGAAATTTCTGATTTTGTATCGAAATGTCTTCATTGCCAACAAGTCAAAGCTGAACATCAACGACCCGCAGGTTTATTGCAGCCCTTATCGATACCGGAGTGGAAATGGGAACATATTACCATGGATTTTATCGTTGGATTGCCTCGCTCCAGTAAAGGTATGGACTCAATTTGGGTTATTGTTGATAGACTGACTAAATCTGCTCACTTCTTACCTGTTAAGACAATTTATAATGCGGACAAACTGGCTATACTCTATATTGATGAAATTGTTAGACTGCATGGAGTGCCTGTGTCCATTGTTTCTGACAGGGATTCGAAGTTTACATCGAGGTTTTGGCAAAGCCTACAGACTGCATTGGGGACTGAACTGAGACTGAGTAGTGCCTATCATCCTCAGACAGATAGCCAGTCAGAGAGGACCATCCAGACTCTGGAGGATTTACTGAGAATGTGTGTTCTTGATTTTCAGGGAAATTGGGAAAGTCATTTGCCATTGGCTGAATTCGCCTACAACAACAGCTACCATTCGAGTATCGGTATGGCGCCTTTCGAGGCATTGTATGGCAGGAAATGTAGATCTCCGATTTGCTGGGCAGAAGTTGGAGATGGGCCTTTGCTTGGGCCCGAGATTGTGTATGAAACGACTGAGAAAGTGAAACTAATACAACAGAGACTGAAAACTGCATAGAGTAGACAGAAAAGTTATGCAGATGTTAGAAGACGGGACAGAGAGTATGAAGTAGGTGATCACGTCTTTGTGAAAGTGACACCAATGAAAGGCCAGACTCGTTTTGGAGTCAAGGGCAAGTTAGCGCTGAGGTATGTCGGACCGTATGAGATTGTTGAGAAAATCAATCCGGTGGCGTATCAAGTTGCGCTCCCTCCTGAAATGGAGCATATGCATAACGTCTTCCACATTTCGATGTTGAGGGATTATCTCCGGGATCCATTCCACGTGATTGAGCCTACTCGGATAGTGTTGAGTGATGACTACACTTACGATGAGAGGCCTATACATATTGTAAATAGACGGATCAAGAAACTGAGAAACAAGGAGATCCCGCTAGTGAAAGTTAACTGGCAGAACCATGGTGGCGTGTATGCCACCTGGGAAAGGGAAGATGACATGGCTAAACGATATCCAGAACTGTTCCCACTGAACCCTGTTTTCTTCCAGAATGAAGGTAACTCGAGTTTAGAGGACTAAACTCTTTTTAAAGAGGGGAGACTATAACAACCCTCATACTGCTTACCGATTAATTACCGATTACTGCTAAACTGAGAATGATTATGATTGGTAATTGAACTGACTGGATCACTGAACTGACTGACTGAAAATTGAAACTGATTGATTGAGTATATCTATTGTATTGCATATTCTATCTGTTTGATTGAATATTTATCTGTTCATGTTTTATGTTTAAACTGCTAATTGAAAGCCTTATCGGCGGCCGAACCGTAAATTGATTGATGTTCCATGATCAGTAGAATTTATGTGATTTATGGTGTAATTATCTGAAAACTGATTAAGTATGATTAAATTAGATTAAATGTTGATGTATGTCAAAGTTAGGCTTAATTACTAGAATGCCACTTAGTGGCCCATTACCTACAAAACATATGGATCATATTTACACTTGATCAAAAACATTTCATCAGCCCATTTTTCTTGTTCCTACCGTCCAAGAGAGCTAGTGAGAGAGAAATTGAGTTTGTCTTGAAGAATTGCTTGAAGACTTGCTGATTTGGAAGAGTAATTACATATTTGAGCTCCTACACTTCTAATTCCACACCTAAGGTAGATCATTCATCTTCTTAATTGTGTCTTTGAGTTGTTCTTGCATGGTTTTGAGCTAATTGGAAGTCTAGAGCCATATTATGGCTCAAAGTGTTGAATTAGAGCTAAATGGTTGCATGCATGGCTACATTGTTGCATTTTGAGGTTGATTACATGGAAATTGGTACATGCATGCTCATATTGTTGTTATAGTCCATGTTTTCATCTTGTTTTGAAAAGAGTTGGCTCATTTGAGCAAGCTTTGAAGCTTTGAAATGGTTTGAAATCATGCATGTCTTGTTTGAGGATTGTTCTTGAAAAATGGTTTGAGATTGGGTTTGAATTAAACACCCTTGGGCCTTGATTTCTCAAAGTGAGTTTTGAATCATGCTTAACCATGGGTTTGCAAGAGTTTTTCCAGAAAATGGCCCAAGAGGATCGAAAATATTGTTTTTGAACTTAGTTTTGAGCTTGGGACTCAAATCTGGAATTTCCAGATTTTGGTTGTCCGCTCGAGCGGGGGAAGTGCCGCTCGAGCGGGAAAATCGAGCTCCCAGCATCTTGCACTGTGCATCAGTCCGCTCGAGCGGAGTATTGGGCGCTCGAGCGGAGGACTGGGTGACACGCTCGAGCGGGCGTCGAGCGGGCGTCGAGCGGAGATTTCACCTATCCAGTACTTTTTGGTCCGCTCGAGCGGGGATGTTGCCGCTCGAGCGGGGACCTTTGTTTGCTTGTACGTTCGAGCGGGGAAACCTGCACTCGAGCGGGACTCTGTTTCATTGAAAATTCTGCAAATGTTTTCTAAGTGCATCTTTGCATCCTCATTCCATTCTAGGCATTCTTAGGCCTAGTTTAAGACATCTTAATGAGGATATAGATGTAGAACACACCGAGGCAATTAGGGGTTAAGTTGTTATCTTTCCCAACTGTATAGCTTAGTGTGTGTTCAATCTGTTAACTGTGTAGGGTTGGCGACTGGGGAAACACGCTCTAGCATACTGTAGCCCAAACTCTGTGAGTAACAATTATGTAAAGATATGTTCAAATGATTATCTTCTGAAATACTGAACTGAACTGTTTACTGAATTGATATTGTTGACTGTATGAATGTATGTCCTATATTCTGAACTGTATTGTGGCATCCTTAACAACCATTGTTTTCTGTTACTGCTACCGTTTGAGAAATCTCTGCCATCGACGGTCTGTGAACGGATGGCCCCACCGACGGTCTATGAACGGGTGGATTTGTCTAATCGACTCGGTTCCCGTGTTGGAACCACTACTGTTTACTAATTGATGGCCATCAATTATTGTTCGGTCTTTTAAGACCTACTGTTTACTGTACTGTTATGCTAATGGATGTACCACATATCGCTGAATGACAGATATACTGAATCAATGAACTGTTTTCATTACTGTAAGGACATTCATTCTTAACTCATTTACGCATTATGTTATTCACTGGGCTTTAGCTCACTGCTCATATATATATGTAGGTGTACAGGCACCGGATCAAAGCTAGAAGCGTCGGAGTAAACTCCAGTTTTGTCAAGCCAACCAATGTGCCTCACTGCGAGGTTTCGAGCCTATCATGCTAAGGCTTAGGGGTGTTTTAGTATTTTCCCTTTTTGCATTGTCTCACTGCTTTGTAATAACCGAATGGATTGTATAGACTGAATGTTTACTGTACTGTTGAGTGGGGATTAAGTCCCTGTTTCACTGAATGACATGTATATATATGTACTGTTCTGTAAATATGTATGAAAAATCTTTTTGGCATACAGACTGTCACAGCTCATTGGACATTATTTTATTACTGTATTGATTTCCGCCAGGCCCTGTACTCTGTTTTACTGTAATACTGTTAAGTAGGCCTTCGGTAATCTCGGATTACTGGCCGGTTACGGTGCTAAACCCATAGGGCCGGATTTGGGTCGTGACAGAGATTAAATGGTGTAGTTGAATAATTTAATCACTCACCTATGGGATTGTTGATATTTTATCTGTTGATAAATTTATTATCTGTTCAGAAATAACTGCTTTCGGCTATCAGTGGAGGATAGTCGTGATTGTTGTAGACATTGTATGTTGATTAGGGAAAACTGAAACTAATCACATTGAATAAGTCATTGAATATGAAAGTTGAATTAATACAGCAAATACGTGTATTGATTGGTTATTGTATATGACAAGTGTTGAATACATTGTATATACATATTGTTTGGGAGGAGATAGGGGATGTACTCCATGGTTTGAGAGGAGATAGGGGATGGACTCTCAAACCTGTTTGGGAGGAGATAGGGGATGAACTCCATTAGTACAGCATATATGTGTACTTATTGAATTATGGAAGTGTTTCATTTTGAGTTGTTATCTCATTTGAAATGGAAGTGCTTTAATATGAGCCTTGGTCTCAATTGAATTGTTGATATTGGAAGTAATTTTAATATGAGATGTAGTCTCACTTAATTGTCTGGCCAGGTTTTGAGCCATGTTCATGAAATGATTCGGATAAGTAAAAGAATGAGAAATGTAACATGGACACGATTGTCATGGAACTATATTGTGACATAATTTGGCTTATAAGTGTTAGCAACCTATCAAATGCTATTGTTTTAGTCATTACTTATAGTTGGTTTAGTATATCTCTACTAGGCTTTGGCTCACCCTTTATGGGACATCATTTTCAGGTTCAGGTGACATGCCACCTCCAAGGACATAGCTTCGGAGGTTCTGGGAGTTGAAGGCTCTTTTTGGTTGTTTACCTTTTTGTATATTACATGTAATTTCAAGTCAAGGGCTTAATGTGTATGAGTTAGTACTCCTTTTTGTAACCAAGTGTTAGCTTGGCAAGTTGTAAGCCCATAGGGCATTTACTTTTGTTGTCAACATGTAATACTTTTGTAATGAACACTCTGATAAATAGAAATGTACCTTATTCTCTCATGACTATGCATGTCAAGAATGATGGCTTTTATGTATTATTTTTGAGGGCGTTACAAATTTGCTTAGATAGACTTTATAGATTTTTAAAATTTAAAATTAGATATTGGGAGGCAAAAAAAATATTTTAACTGAATAAATAAAAATTAAATTTATTAATTTTATCTATTTGCATATTTGATTTTTTTTTGTTATGTTATAATATAATATATAAAATATAAATAGATACTCACAACTTTCATGAAAAATATTATTTGAATTTTTGGAAGAGAGAAAAGGAAGGCAAGTTTTAATATATTTATTTGAAAATTAGTGAGAGATATTATGAAATATTTTTGCTATCTTCCCATTTGAAATCTATAAATTAAGGGATAATTATTATTTCTAAAATAATTAAATAAATAAATCAACCAATAGATTTTTTTAATCTATGTTATAAATTAAAAAGTTAATAATTTTAGAATGAGAGTTTCGACCTCTTAGGAGGCTTCTCAATAGAAACTCCCTTTTTCTTTATCTATATATTTATATTTTATACAAGGAAAATGGAGTTTCTAATGACAAAGTTTGTGAGAGATCTAAACTCTTAAACTAAATTTTTTGATTTTTGAATAATAAAAAACATTGTATTGGTTAAAATCTCATTTAATTATAACAATAAAACTCTAATTATTCTACAAATTACGATTTTTAAAAGGAAAGTATGCTCAACTATTTCAAAATTTAAATTTGAGTGCCACTATGTATGGAAGAAATTCACTAAAATCTAATTATTTTTTATTTTTTAAAAAAGTCTATTAATTAACTCTAATTTAACCATAACAATTAAACTCTAATTATTCCATAAATTACGACTTCTAAAAGGAAAGTATGCTCAATTATTAATATGGAAGCGATTCACTAAAATCTAATTATAATCATAAAAAAATTCTAATTATTTCATAATTTATGATTTTTAAAAAAATATATTTTTCCATTTCAAAATTTTAAATTATGTGTCATTAAATATGATATACAATTCAATAGAATCTAAAATTTATAAAAAAAATAAAAAATAAAAAAACCTTTCAAATGGTCACGTTATTTATGCTACAACTAATATAGAAATCTTTTTCAAAATTTATAATAATACTTTTTTCAAAATTCAATATAGTAAGTTTTCAAAATTACATTTAAAAAAAAATCAAAATTATTTTTATTTTTATTTATTTCCAAACCCACATACTAAATTTCTTCATTAATTTTTATTTATTATTAAAAATTTTAAAAAAAATTCTATTGGGTAACACTTTTTCAACAATAAAAATATAACTATCTAATGATTTATGAAATTTAAAAAGAAAGTATACTAACTCATTTCAAAATTCAAAAGTGTGCCATCTACCCATTAAAAAAAAAAAAAAAAAAAAAATCTAATTTTCTCATAATTTATGACTTTTAAAAGGAAAGAACACAAAATCAATTTTAAATTTTTAAAATTATGTATCACAAATTATGAGAAGCAATGCACATCTTTCATAAATTTTCTCTCTTGCACTTATGGATTCAAGTCAAATTAGAGTCAGTGTTCATCAAGTGTTGTAATTGTTCATGATAGGTGCAATTGTGAAGAATTCAATTGACAAATATTTTCATTGTAAGTTTATGCTTTTTTATAAGATCAATTTATAATCTTTAGTCTCCCGCATCCTTATTTCTATTATGCATCTAATAATTATGTTATTTTCTAAATATTTATTGCATGGTTATTTAATCTAAGTGTATTTTTATAAAAATCTTCAATCTCTTCGGTCGCCGTTCAATAGTTTAAAATCTATATTTATCAAGTGCATAAATATGGATGACAGAAACTATTAAGAAAATGTGCATATTTATTCGCAATATAGCCAGTAACAAATTTTCATTGTAAGTTTCTTCTTCTTCTGGAGGATACATATGGTTATAATTTTACTTATGCATTTATGTTTTGTAATTTCTATGATTTCATATTTCAAAATTTTTATAAAATTTGTTTATAATTTTCAGATTTTATAGTTGGTGCATTTTTTCTTGAATAATGTTATACTTATTGTATTTTTATATTATATTTTATTGCGTGACTTAGTTTATTTGAATGTAATTTTAAATAAGAATTTATTTGATATTTTTATAGCTTATTTGGTTAAACAATAGAGGTTTTTTAAAGTACAATTTGTAACTTTTTTTTTAAAAAAAAAAAAAAAAAAAAAACTTATTTGAAATCTTTGAATATATATGAACATAAGAGTCTCATATATTTCAACTTAGTAATAACTTTTGAGGCATTATGAATAATAAAAATGTCATATAGATTATCAAAAGCACTACACTACACCTAATAAATTTACAACTTATTTTAAATTAATAATTTAAAATTTTACTTACAATTTATAACCATTATATGGGTCATGCCAAACATTAAACAAATTTTAAGAAATACAAGGTACATTTAGGGCATGGCCTAAGTTACATAAGTTTAATAATGACCATGAACATGGTGCACTAACATGTGGATAATTTTTCTAAATAAATATTTGTCAAAATTTTGAATGAGAAAATTTTGCTTAAAAAATAGGTTGATAATTAGATTTAGTTATTTGATAAAACTTAATTATTGATTTTGTAATATTAAAAGTTTTAGTAAAGTATAAAATTTTTAAATTACATAAATTTATTCATAAATATTAAATGTGAAAAATGCTAGGAGTTTTGAAAATATTAAATTTATTCATAAATATTAAATTTTCAAATGATAGAAGCAGTATTTGATTAAATACATAATTTTTTTTAATAAAAATAGTTTATTAATAATGTCATTTCATACATATTTATAATGTATCATGTCCATTTTATCTTTAAAATTGTTTGTGATTAACTCTTAAGAACTTATAAAATTCTTATTTGAAATATGGATCGTGCATAAATCTATTAACAAATAAGAAAAAAAATATATATATACATCCATATATAGTATATGCATTATTTTTTATTTAAATCATGCTAACTATAAGCCAAGTAATCATTCTGACGCAAGCTACCCATTGTATAAATATCGAGGTTTAGGTACTAGCCATCAAAATGGTCTAACACATTTTCAATCAAATACACAATAAAAAACTTAGGCCTATGGATTAGAGTTAAGTTGCTTTATATACATATTCAGTTTAATTTATTTGTTTAGAATATTAGTTCTAAATTTTTTTAATATAAAACAATTAAAAAATATAAAAATTTTAAAATTAAAAATGATCTATAGTGGTGATCAAATTAAGAAAATGACATTAGGGTTTGCAAAATGTTTAATTGGTCTAATCTCTAAAAAAATAGTAAATATAATAAATTAATTGAAAATATTTGGCAAACCATTTAATAATAAAATTAACTAATGATTTAAAATACTAGATGCGTTACAAAAATAAAATTTATAACTCCACAATTAAATTAAAACTTTTAATTTGCAAGAATTACAAATGAACTTATTACACATTAAACATGTACATAATTATAGACAATTAACATGTTAATAAATAATTCTAGAAATTATAAAACAATTAGCATGCAAATTACAATATAAATTAGCAAGCAATTAGCATGCAAATTAGATCATAAAATTATAAAATAAAAAGATATGCAAATCATGGTAGAAATGATGAAACATGCTAATATAATTATATTAAAATCACAAAAGCATGCAAAAGTATATTATAGGTCTGAGATAAAAAGCATATTTATGAATTTACTAAACATGAAACTAAAGGGATGAAACAGAGGCTTTTTATAAAGATTAGATTAATGTCTAATCAAAAAACAATTCATAATAGTGGACGTAACAGTGCACATTAGAATTTCTAAATAGTTCTATTCTATGCAGAGTTGAATTTCTAGGAAAAAACAGTGAACTATTAGCCAAAAAATAGGTACCGAATTTCTGGACAAAACGGTAGCAAACAAATGTTGTTCTTTTGTTTTTTTGGTTAAATACATTAAGCCTTATACCATGCAATATAGAAATTCATAGAAACAACACAGTAGCATGCAAGTCAAATTAATTTAAACTCATGTATTGTGATCTATAAGAACCAATGGCCTATATTAAGGAAGAACCTGCATATATATTAATTTAAATAAATTGGAACAGCAACCTATTCATATAAATCAATTGAATCTGTTCAAGTTCATCACCGTATCTAAGGGGAAAAAAACATGCTACAGTAAAATCATGACTTTCAAATTCTGCAGTAGTGTAAAAGTTGAATTCTATATGCATCTATTCGTTCAATTTTATGAGAAATATAAACTCTGTTTTAAGACTGTTGTAAAAATTGTATACTTAAATAAGACAGATAGATTCATATTTAATCCTTTAAATTTCAAAACAAGAAAACATGTTGGAGTTTACAGAAATACATAACAAAATAAAATAGTAAAAAGAAGCAAACTGAAACCTGCACTATAGTTTTCTTAAAACAGATTCACCGCCTCACCAATTGGGGGGCTGGAGGTTATTCGACGTCTGTCTCCCAGGATATGACGGTTGGACCAACTACAACCTAGCACCTATGGTGTAGTTTCGGCGAACAGAACTTTAGTAGAACTCTCTCACTCGGAAGAATAAAAAAACTGGAGTAAACAAAACTTCTAGTGTACAAGAATGAAGGAGATGGGTCTCTTTTTATACACATGAAGAGAGAAAGGGGGGAAAAGGCTCCCCCGTAACAAATGTAGGATTTAATTTCTGCAAATTGATGGAGTAAAGTCCATCATGAATAGAGGAATTACCAGCTCTATTATACACACGTGTTTTGTGTATATATTCTTGCAAGCCACAGATCTGGCTTGGCCCAATCCAGTTCAGCAAGCCTCAAGACCCACGACCTCGGACCGGTCCGATTAGGGCGGTGCGTGTGCGTGTAGTAATTTTTGCATAACCAACTTGAACCATAGTCTTAGCCCAAGTCCATCCTTGAAGCATTCATAACTCCTTTCATTTGGAAAATTTAGATGCCCCAAAGGGCTCACACACTTAGGCAAAAAATGATATTTAAATACATATCAATACTCTCTTCTACAATTGATGTGGGATAAAAGGTTTTACATATTTCCCAACACCTCTTTCATAAGGCCAAATTAATGAGTTAATTTCTCATTCAAATTTTAATGATTTTTGATCATTCTTTTTGTAGTGTAAAGACTTCACTACAAAGAATCTAAACCCACTTTAATCTACTTCAATTTAGGATTGACACCCACTTTAATATTGCATTAAAGTCACCAAAACCATTATCTTCCAACACTTTATCCTTCTCTCTTTCTCTTGCCTCTCATATCTCTGTTTCTCTCTCTTTCTCTCAAACCAGTTTCAGAGAGAAAAGAGAGGGAAAAGGAAAAAGGAAGGAAAAAAAAAATGTCAAAACGACGTCGTTTTGGCACTACCAAGATTCAGGGCATTCGAGCTTCTCCAATTTCGAATTACCAGGGATTTTTCTAAAAAAATTATTACACTATTAATAAAATCTGATTGTAGAGTAATTCATACAAAGAGGGAGGATTTGTACCAAGTACATAAAGGATCTGTTATAAAAAAAAAAAAAAAGATGCATAAAAGATTTACACCATATAACAGAAAAATTGAACCGCCAGACAAAATGTAAATATTCCTTCACAATTTTTGGGTAAATTACAAATATATCTCCTGATATTTGATTAAAATACGAATCATGCCTTATAATTTTGAAAACTACATTTCACCTATTGAGGTTTCTAATTTTGTAACAAATTGCCAATTTTATTAATAAATCATGAAGTCAATTAACAGTTTTTAATGATATTAGAAATATGTTTCAATTAATAGTTTAAATAATTTTATTATTATATTAAAGAGTAATTATGAATTTTATTTTTTTAATTAATTTTGTTAAATAAAAAATTCTGATAATAGAGTATTTGTAATTTTTAAACTCACACAAAACCATCTGTCAAAGAGTATTATATCGATTTCCACTCCATTCTTTTTATGATTACTTTCATTTGCTATTTCTAGTTACAATTTATATGTAAATTGAGTTTCTGTTGACTGTGGTGGGAATACTAAACTTTAAAGTGTATTTAGGTCTTAATTTGTAGGAAAGAAACAAAAATTACATATATTTTTTTAAAGATTTACTTAAAATATGAATTGCTTATTGTGGTTTGAAAAATTTAAAATATTTTATTACAAAAAATTTTATTTAACAAAGTTAATTAAAAAATAAAATTCTTAACTGCTTTTCTATATAATGATAAAATTACCTAATTTATTAATTAAAATAAAATTTTCACATCATTAAAAATTATTAATTGACTTGATATTTTATTAATAAAAAATGTCATTTGTTATGAAATTAGAAATTTCAAAATGCGAGATGTAATTTTTAGAATCATAAGAAACAAATCGTGTTTTAAGCAAATTGGTATATTTTTAATTTATCCTAAGAAATAAAAGGGTAACCCTTCAGGATTATTAAAAATACAAGCTCCTTCATCACATTTGAGAAATTACATTTTATATAACAAATGAATCCCTCCATTAATCAACCGTTAAGTCAAATTAACCGAGCATATGTAAGTAACAATATTTTTATTTTTATTTTTATTTAAGTTTACCTATATTAAACTTTATGAAGTGAACACTTTATTTATTTATTTTTTGAGTCTACCAATATTAATCTTTTTGAAATGAACACTTTATTCCTATCTTACCTTCTTTATTTTCCATTTTCTCTCAAATAGTAACATCACTTTGGCTAATCATAACACTGCCATTTCTCACTTTCAATCAGCACCGCAATCATTATTGTTTATAAATATTTGGTGTGACATTAAAGAGGGTTGAAAAATATTGTAATGATGTAGGGAAAGGAATTTGGTGGTGGAGTGGATAAAAGTACTATCATAATTTTATTTTAATTTTAAAGAGCATTTGGATAATTTTTTTTTTTTTTCTATTAAGCTATATGCAAAAGAAAAAAAAAAATTATGATGGGGTATTTGTGATTTTCGGAGCGTGAGGAGAGGATCTATATATTTTACAAACCCCTACGTATATTTATAATTTACTCAAAAAATAAAAACAAGATAAAAATTGCTTCTTTTATTCTTCTTCTTCTTCTTCTTCCAATTTCTTAAATTTAATATCCAAACAATGCCTTACGTTTTGTATCTCTCAATGCAATCACAGTTGCCCCTCAACTCATCATCTAAGAAGACACCAAAATTATGGGGATTTGATTTAATGCATTCATTTAATTAACTCTCTTTGCTTATATAGCATGCGTTTCAAGAACAAAGCACGGTGGCATCAAAGATTCTAACATACACATTTATGCAACCATGTTTCAAGCTTCATCAGATCAAAATTATGGGGATTTGATTTAAGATTAGTTTAATTACAAATAATTAAGCCATATATATATATATATATAGAGAGAGAGAGAGAGAGAGAGAGAGAGAGAGAGAGAGAGAGAGAGGCCATTTGAATGCATATGGGCTGGATTTTTAACAATCCGAAAGTTCCGAGTGGGCTGGACCATTACTTAAAGATGGATGGGTAAATTATACTTTGCACCCCTATATTTTACATCAAATTGCACTTTAGTCCTTAAAAAATATATTGTGACAGTCAACCTCCAGTACTTCTAATTAAATCACATTTTGATCACTATTTATGAAATTATAACAGTTAACCCCCTTTAATGTTGGTCAAATCCTACATTAGTCACTGTACAAGTATCAATTTCTCCTTTTGCTGTTGCATTGTTTAAGTTTTTAACAATATCCAGTCATGTGATAAGTATATAATTACAAAATTAGGGTAAAAGAAAAAAATATTTAATTTTTCTATCAATACATGCTTTGTCTCACGTGATAAGCACGCGAGAGTATCAAATTAAGGTTTAGGATTTATCAAACAATGATTGTAATAGGCTTATCATATGAGACAAAGTGTGTATTAATAAAAAATTGGGATAATTTTTTTATTTTACTATCATTTCATAGACACATACTTGTCATATGATTGGAATCATTTAAAGACTTAAACAATGTGGTAACAGAAGGAGGACATTAACATTTTTGCATGGAACAAAGTCAGATTTGACCAGAAGTTAAAGGAGTTGATTACCACTATTTCATGTGTAGGGATCAAAGTAAGTTTTGATTAGAAATGTAGGAGTTTACTGTTATACAATTTTATGTATAAGGATTAAAGCGAAATTTGATATAAAATATAGAAGTTAAGTGCAACACACCCGAGATAGATTTATAAGAGCATCTCCAACGGTGCATTTCTTTTTTTATCAAATCTGAGTAAAAAATGACTCATTTCACCAAATCTGATATCGCTACCTCCAACGGTGTGCATCAAATCTCGTATCAAATCCCGTGGGTCAACCGGTTGGTCGACCAGTGGGTCGACCGGTAGGTCGACCGGTAAGTGTAAATATATATATATATATATTTTTGCAGAGTACCCAGATCGGCCATAGCTATTACCAATGTGTTGATCGTCCAAGGAATCAAATAAGTATGCTCCACCTTTCCATTCCTTGTTTTGTAAAATCTGATACAGTTTGATGAATCTAGACATAAGAGAATTTTATTTTTTTATTTTTTTATTTTTTTATTTTTTTATTTTTTTATATCTCACTACACTGTAATTTCTCCAAAACCAAATGGTGAATCAATCAAAACTTTTTTTTTTTTTTTTTTTTTTCTGATTTTAAGCAATCAATGCGCAATACTGGTTGGGCCTTAAAACGGCTGCTCTGGTTCTAAGTGCTATCAAAATATATATATATATATATATATATGTGTTGTTCAGTATGCTCCAACTTCTTTCAGGGGACAGGTTCTGCATTTGGGTTGACCGGTTGGTTTACCGGCCGGTCAACCGGCAAGGGAATTTTTTTTTTTTTTTTTAATCTGTTTGAACCTTTTTTGACCGGTTTGAACCTACTTATTTTAAAGGAAACCGGTCGATCGGTTGGTCAACCGGCCGGGCAACCGGCTGGTCGACCGGTTCCCCCCTCCAACGGTCACCAACAGTGTTTTGGTGAAATCAATATTTGGTCATCAGTTTGATGAATTATTTGATGAAATCTCAATTTGATATTCATTTGGTACAACCGTTGGAGCTGTGAACAGTGACCTTTTCATCAAAATTTAAATTTGATATTACTTTTAATGAACCATTGGAGATGGTCTAAGTTGGGAAAAATGGTGAAATCCTTCAAATGATATAAGCATTTGTGTAAATTTGTGTAAATTTTACTTATTACTCCCTTACGCTTTCCATTGAGTTCCATACCACTTAACCTCGAATTATCTCAATTAGTCATGCAGACGTAGAGTTAAGTTACAATTAATGTCATCTTGAAAATTAACAAGAACAAGTACATGATAGATTTATGGGAGCATTACAAATGTATCTCCTCAAATTTACTTATAATAAAATTGTCTTTTATGATTTTAAAAATTATATATATTTTTTTGTCAAAATTTTTTATTTAACAAAATTAACAAAAAAAACTAAAATTAATAACTACTCCCTTATAAATTAGTAAAATTATCAAAATTATTAATTAAAATATATTTTTGGCATCATTAAATTTTTTTATTGACTTAATGATTTATTAATAAAATGAGTAATTTGTTATGCAGTTAGAAATTTCAAAAGGTGAGATGTAATCTTCAAAATTATAGGGTCAATCCATATTTTAAGCAAATCTCAAGGGATATATTTGTCATTTATATTAGAATTAATTACATTTAGCACCCCTATGCTTTATCAAAATCCCACTACTCTTCTAATTTTACCAAATTCTTACATTAATCCCTCAACTTTAGCTCATCTGTCAATTTTGGGAACGACATTGTATGTCTCAACACAATTATAACTTAACTTAAAATCTATAGAATTGATTGAGGTGATTATTGAGAGGGTAATTTATGAGTAGCTTGGGCTGAGCTAAGTCCAGATGTTGAAATGGACCGAGCTAGTGGTCTACGTAGCTTTGTCCTTGATCCCGTCAGTTCGGTCAGAGGTGGCTACTAGTGGCCTGGTCTATAGACCGAGATATCGGTTGAAGAAGAACCGAGCTAGAGGATAGCATTACAGGGCATAATCTCAAGACTGACTGTTTTGCCCAAGATAACGCCGAGCTGAGTGAGCCCAGTTAAGTCTGGTGTAAGGCAAGGCTATGCTAGCTCGGTTGTGCTGTTACCAAACCATGGTATAGGGTTTGAACCATCTCACTTGGTTAAGCAGTGAGGAGGGTGTTAAAAGATAAGCATTATCTTTTAAGAGATGTGATTCCTAGGAGGATTCTATATTGGAGAATAAGAGTCCTACTAGGATTGTGCCACGCGGAATCTACAAAGGCTCATATCGGACCTATGTACAAGTATCACAATTCTTACTCTAGAATACACAGACCTTTTGTGTCTATTGTCTACTTGCTAACTTAGGCATCGGAGAGGTTTCCGGCACACAGAAGCCGGCTAGCTCACGTTTGTGCTTTCAGGAAGCAAAGCGACGACATTTGGAGGAGTGCAAACTTGATCAACAGGATTATACGAGAAGATTATTTCATGCTCGTACAATTGGACGAGGCAGACGAGCAAAAGTCAACACGGTTGAACAATCAAGCAAAAATGGGCGAGGCAGACAAGCCAACAGGAAGGACCCCCAAGCAAGGAAGTTGAGAGTCCGCACTGCCATCACCACGGTATTCAATAAACCTATCTACCGGATTTTTAGTGAGATACGCGATGAACTCTTCGTTCTGCGGCCAGCTAAGTTGGGAGAGACGCAGAGGGGCTATGATGAGAGGTACCATTGCACCTTCCATGATGAAAAGGGGCACCGAACTGAAAACTGTACGCCATTATGGCAACATCTAGAGGAGCTAGAGGGCACAGGCCACCTGGACCAGTATATTGAAGGGGGAACACCGCTCGCCCCCCAGGACCGTAATAGGCCGGATGGGATGCTGGTCGACGGCCCGCCCCAAGGCATAATCAATGTAAAACATGGGATCGTCGAACCTGAGCGGGTATGTGAACTCAAAGGGATGATCAAAAAGGCTTAGCACATGAGAGAGGTACTAAGTGCACAACCTACCTTCAAAAGGGAAAAAACAGAGGAAACGAACGTCATCTCCTTTTCTGACAAGGACCTAGCAAGGTTACAAATGCCCTCACAACGACACACTGGTTTACTTTGCGCGTTAAGAGCTTTGACATCAAACGGATCCTAATTGACCAAGGGAGCTCTTGCGAGATAATGTACTACGAGACCTTCAAGCAACTAAAATTAGACGATAGAGACTTGGCACCCGCAACATCCTCCTTAGTCGGTTTCAACTCAATGCCAGAATAGCCGGTGGGCAAGATAATTCTGCCAGTCAAGGCAGGAATGATGACGAAGCAGGTGGAATTTTAGGTATTGAAAGTTCCTTCCACTTACAACATAATCTTGGAAAGAGCATGGTTATCAGTGGTATCAACCTACCATTAGGTGTTATGGTTCCCCAACGAAACTTGAGTGATTAAAAAGGTCTTAGAAGACCAAATCATGTCAAAATAGTGCTTTGTCACAGTAAATGGTAGCCGGGCTGCAAAAGGGTTTGTACAAATGGTAGAAGAGCTAGAAAGCAATGAGCTATTTGTAAACGTTGGCAAGGCAGCCGAACAAAATGCGGTAGAAGACTTAGTAGAGGTAGGACTAGATGAAAAGAACCTAGAAAAGTTCTTTTTGCTCGTCTCGTCTCTGTCCAGCACCAAGAGAATAGAGATCATGGAATTTTTGACCTCTAATATCGAAGTGTTCGCCTGGACACTATATGACATGCTTGGCATTGACCTAAACTTTATCTGCCATCAATTAAAAGTCCATCCAACTGCCAGACTAGTGATATAGCGAACCCGCCGATCGGCACTCCACCACGCAGAGATAGTGGCAGAGGAAGTGGGAAACCTACTGGAGGCAGGAGCAATCAGAGAAGTATACTATCCCAGGTGGATTTCCAACATTGTAGTGGTACTGAAAAAGAACGGCAAATGGCGCGTTTGCGCGGACTACAAAATAGTCAACAAAGTGTGCCTAAAGGATAGCTTCCACCTACCAAGAATAGACCAACTGGTGAACCTAATAGCAGGGCATAGCCGGCTTAGCTTTCTTGATACGTATTGTGGTTACCATCAAATCGCTATGTATGAACCGGATCAGGAGGTCACGTTATTTACAACACCCAGAGGACTATATTGTTGCAAGGTCATGCCTTTTGGCCTAAAGAACGCTGGGACTACATTCCAACGGATGGTCACTAAAATGTTTGAACCATTGTTAGGCAGAACAATGGAGGCTTACATAGATTACATGTTGGTCAAAAGCAGAGATGAGAAGGACCATCTTAGGGACCTAGATGAAATGTTTAAATTTTGAAGCCCCACAAGTTATGTCTGAACGCATCTAAGTGCGCATTCGGCGTAGGGTCAGGCAAATTCCGGGCTTTCTAGGTACCAACCGGGGTATAAAAGCTGATCCCTCTCAGATCAAAGCCCTCCAAGATCTCGGGAGGCCCAACATAGTCAAAGAGGTACAGCATCTCACCGGTCTAGCAGCCGCGCTCAACCGATTCATAAGTCGATCGTCAGACAGGTGTCGACCATTCTTCTAGGAACTAAAGGCCAAGTTTGAGTGGGATGATGAGTGCGACTGCGCCTTGGAAAGCTTGAAAGACTGGATGACCTTTCCTCCATTATTAGTAACCCCAGTACTAGGAGAAAAGCTCTTTTTGTACTTAGCAGTTTCCCAGCATACAGTTAGCGCAGTGTTGGTCAGAGCGGAGAGAATACAACACCTGTCTATCTTTTATGTTATCAAGACATTGCTGGGGGTTGAAACAAGGTACCTGCCATTTGAAAAGATGGCCTTAGCTTTGATAATGGCTTCAAGAAAGTTGCACTATTTCTATGCCGACACCGTGATTGTCTTAACTGTTTTCCTTTTAAAAGCCTTGTTTGAGAGGGCGGATTTTTTTAGACGAATCTTGAAATGCGCAGTGGAGTTGAGCTAGTTTGACGTTAAGTTTCAACCCAGAACTGCAATAAAGGCGCAAGCTTTGGCAAACTTCGCGGCTGAGTTTGCACCAGGAAGTCATTATGTTTGCCCGATCGATTTGATTGAAGCAACCTAAAGAAGAGGGGTCAGTGCCGCCGAAATGGCGCAGGCCCCAAAGTAGGGGCTACATTCCAACGAATGGTCACCAAAATGTTTGAACCATTGTTAGGCAGAACAATGGAGGCTTACATAGATGACATGGTGGTCAAAAGCAGAGATGAGAAGGACCATCTCAAGGACCTAGATGAAATGTTTTAAATTTTGAAGTCCCACAAGTTACGTCTGAACCCATCTAAGTGCGCATTCGTCGTAGGATCAGGCAAATTCCTAGGCTTTCTATTTACCAACCGGGGTATAGAAACTGATCCCTTTCAGAACAAAGCCATCCAAGATCTCAAGAGGCCCAACATAGTCAAAGAGGTACAGCATCTCACTAGCCTAGTAGCTGCGCGCAACCGATTCATAAGTCGATCATCAGACAGGTGTCGACCATTCTTCTAGGCACTAAAGGCCAAGTTTGAGTGCGATGATGAGTGCGACCGCGCCCTGGAAAGCTTGAAAGACTGCATGACCTCTCCTCTGTTGTTAGTAACCGCAGTACTAGGAGAAGAGCTTTTTTGTACTTAGTAGTTTCCCAGCATGAAGTTAGCGCAGTGTTGGTTAGAGCGGAGGGAATACAACACCTGCCTATCTTTTATGTTAGCAAGACATTGCTGGGCGCTGAAAAAAAATACCTGCTGTTGGAAAAGATGGACTTAGCTTTGATGATGGCTTCAAGAAAGTTGTCACACTATTTCCATGCCCACACCGTGATTGTCTTAATTGTTTTCCCTTTAAAAGCATTGTTTGAGAGGGCAGATTTTTCTAGATGAATCTTGAAATGGGCAATGGAGTTGGGCTAGTTCGACGTTAAGTTTCAATCCAGAACCGCAATAAAGGCGCAAGCTTTAGCAGACTTCGGCCAAGTTCGCACCAGGAAGTCATTATGTTTGCCAGATCGATTTGACCGAAGCAACCGAAAAAACAGGGGTCAGTGTCTCAAGAATGGCGCAGCCCCCAAAGCAGGGGCTACATTTCAACGGATGGTTACCAAAATGTTTGAACCATTGTAAGGCAGAACAATGGAGGATTACATAGATGACATGGAGGTCAAAAGCAAAAATGAGAAAGACCATCTCAAGGACCTGAATGAAATGTTTCAAATTTTGAAGTCTCACAAGTTACATCTGAACGCATCTAAGTGCGCATTCAGTGTAGGGTCAGGTAAATTCCTGGGCTTTCTAGTTACCAATCGGGGTATAGAAGCTGATCCCTCTTAGATCAAAGCCATCCAAGATCTCGAGAGGCCCAACATAGTCAAAGAGGTACCGTATCTCAATGGCCTAGCAGCCGCGCTCAACCGATTCATAAGTCGATCGTCAAACAGGTGTCGACCATTCTTCTAGGCACTAAAGGCCAAGTTTGAGTGGGATGATGAGTACGATCATGCCTTGGAAAGATTGAAAGACTACATGACCACTCCTCCGTTGTTAGTAGCCACAGTATTAGGAGAAGAGCTCTTTTTGTATTAAGTAGTTTCCCAACATGCAGTTAGCGCAGTGTTGGTCAGAACGGAGGGAATACAACACCTGCCTATTTTTTATGTTAGCAAGACATTGCTGGGTGCTGAAACAAGGTACCTGCCATTGGAAAAGATGGCCTTAGCTTTGATGATGACTTCAAGAAAGTTGTCACACTATTTCCATGCCCACACTGTGATTGTCTTAATTTCTTTCCCTTTAAAAGCCTTGTTTGAGAGGGCAAATTTTTTTGGACGAATCTTGAAATGGGTAGTGGAGTCGGGCAAGTTCGACGTTAAGTTTCAGCCCAGAACCGCAATAAAGGCCGAAGCTTTGGTAGACTTCTCGGCCGAGTTCGCACTAGGAAATCGTTATGTTTGCCCGATCGATTTGACTGAAGCAACCTAAAGAAGAAAGGTTAGTGCCGTAGGAATGGCACAGCTCCCAAAGCTGGGGCTACATTCTAACAGATGGTCAACAAAATGTTTGAACCATTGTCAAGCAGAACAATGGAGCCTTACATAGATGACATGGTGGTCAAAAGCAGAGATGAGAAGGACCATCTCAAGGACCTAGATGAAATGTTTTAAATTTTGAAGGCCCACAAGTTACGTCTGAACGCATCTAAGTGCGCATTCGGCTTAGGGTCAGGCAAATTCCGGGGCTTTCTAGTTACCAACCGGGGTATAGAAGCTGCTCCCTTTCAGATCAAAGCCATCAAAGATCTCGAGAGGCGCAACATAGTCAAAGAGGTACAACATCTCACTAGCCTAGCAGCCGCGCTGCATCGATTCATAAGTTGATTATCAGGCAGGTGTCGACCATTCTTCTAGGCACTAATGGCCAAGTTTGAGTGGGATGATGAGTGCGATCGCGCCCTGGAAAGCTTGAAAGGATACATGACTTCTCCTCCGTTGTTAGTAACCCCAATACTAGCAGAGGAGCTCTTTTTGTACTTAGCAGTTTCCCAACATATAGTTAGCGTAGTGTTGGGCAGAACGGAGAGAATACAACACCTGTCTATCTTTTGTGTTATCAAGACATTGGTAGGGGTTGGAACAAGGTACCCACCGTTGGAAAAGATGGCCTTAGCTTTGATGGTGGCTTCAAGAAAGTTGCACTATTTCCTTGCACACACCGTGATTGTCTTGACTGTTTTCCCTTCAAAAACCTTGTTTGAGAGGGCGGATTTTTTTGGACGAATCTTGAAATGCGTAGTGGAGTTGAGCTTGTTCGACGTTAAGTTTCAACCCAGAACCGCAATAAAGGCGCAAGCTTTGGCAGACTTCGCGGCCGAGTTTGCACCCGGAAGTCATTATGTTTGCTTGATCGATTTGACCGAAGCAACCTAAAGAAGAGGGGTCAGTGCCGCAGAAATGGCGAAGCCCCCAAAGCAGGGGCTACATTCCAACAGATGGTCACCAAAATGTTTGAACCATTGTTAGGCAGAACAATGGAGGCTTACATAGGTGACATGGTGGTCAAAAGCAGAGATGAGAAGGACCATCTCAAGGACCTAGATGAAATGTTTTCAATTTTGAAGTCCCACAAGTTACGTCTGAACCCATCTAAGTGCACATTCGTTGTAGGATTAGGCAAATTCCTGGGCTTTCTAGTTACCAACCGGGGTATAGAAGCTGATCCCTTTCAGAGCAAAGCGAACCAAGATCTCGAGAGGCCCAACATAGTCAAAGAGGTACCGCATCTCAATGGCCTAGCAGTCGCGCTCAACCGATTCATAAGTCAATCGTCAAACAGGTGTCGACCATTCTTCTAGGCACTAAAGGCCAAGTTTGAGTGCGATGATGAGTACGACCGCGCCCGAGAAAGCTAGAAAGACAAAAAGACCTCTCCTCTATTGTTAGTAACCCAAGTACCAGGAGAAGAGCTTTTTTGTACTTAGTAGTACCCAGCATGCAGTTAGTGCAGTGTTGGTCAGAGCGGAGGGAATACAACACCTGCCTATCTTTTATGTTAGCAAAACATTGCTGGGCTCTGAAACAAAATACCTGCTGTTCGAAAAGATAGACTTAGCTTTGATGATGGCTTTAAGAAAGTTGTCACACTATTTCCATGCCCACACCGTGATTGTCATAATTGTTTTCCCTTTAAAAGCCTTGTTTGAGAGGGCAGATTTTTCTAGACGAATCTTGAAATGGGTAGTGGGGTTGGGCTAGTTCGACGTTAATTTTCAACCCAGAATCGTAATAAAGGCACAAGCTTTGGCAGACTTCGGCCAACTTCGCACCAGGAAGTCATTATGTTTGCCCGATCGATTTCACCGAAGCAAGCAAAAAAAGAGGGGTCAGTGCCACAGGAATGGCGCAGCCCCCAAAGCAGGGGCTACATTCCAACGGATGGTCACCAAAATGTTTGAAACATTGTCAGGAAGAATAATGGAGGATTACATAGATGACATGGTGGTCAAAAGCAGAGATGAGAAGGACCATCTCAAGGATCTGGATGAAATGTTTTAAATTTTGAAGTCCCAAAAGTTACATCTGAACGCATCTAAGTGCGCATTTGGTGTAGGGTCAGGTAAATTCCTAGGCTTTCTAGTTACCAACCGGGGTATAGAAGCTGATCCCTCTTAGATCAAAGCCATCCAAGATCTCGAGAGGCCCAACGTAGTCAAAGAGGTACCGCATCTCAATGGCCTAGCAGCCGCGCTCAACCGATTCATAAGTCGATCGTCAGACAGGTGTCGACCATTCTTCTAGGCACTAAAGGCCAAGTTTGAGTGGGATGAGGAGTGCGATCACGCCTTGGAAAGATTGAAAGACTACATGACCTCTCCTCCGTTGTTAGTAACCACAGTATTAGGAGAAGAGCTCTTTTTGTACTAAGTAGTTTCCCAGCATGCAGTTAACGCCGTGTTGGTCAGAACGGAGGGAATATAACACCTGCCTATCTTTTATGTTAGCAAGACATTATTGGGCACTGAAACAAGGTACCTGCCGTTGGAAAAGATGGCCTTAGCTTTGATGATGACTTCAAGAAAGTTGTCAAACTATTTCCATGCCCACACTGTGATTGTTTTAATTTCTTTCCCTTTAAAAGCCTTGTTTGAGAGGGTGAATTTTTTTGGACGAATCTTGAAATGGGCAGTGGAGTTGGGCAAGTTCGACGTTAAGTTTCAACCCAAAACCGCAATAAAGGCCGAAGCTATGGCAGACTTCTCGGTCGAGTTCGCCCTAGGAAGTCATTATGTTTGCTCGATCGATTTGACTGAAGCAACCTAAAGAAGAAAGGTCAGTGCCGCAGGAATGGCGCAGCTCCCAAAGCTGGGGATACATTCCAATAGATGGTCAACAAAATGTTTGAACCATCGTCAGGCAGAGCAATGGAGGCTTACATAGATGACATGGTGGTCAAAAGCAGAGATGAGAAGGACCATCTCAGGGACCAAGATGAAATGTTTTAAATTTTGAAGTCCCACAAGTTACATCTGAACGCATCTAAGTGCGCATTCAGCTTAGCGTCGAGTAAATTCATGGGCTTTCTAGTTACCAACTGGGGTATAGAAGCTGTTCCCTTTCATATCAAAGCCATCGAAGATCTTGAGAGGCGCAACATAGTCAAAGAGGTACAGCATCTCACTAGCCTAGCAGCGCGCTCCACCGATTCATAAGTCGATCGTCAGACAGGTGTCGACCATTCTTTTAGGCACTAAAGGCCAAGTTTGAGTAGGATGATGAGTGCGACCGCGCCCTGGAAAGCTTGAAAGACTACATGAGTTTTCCTCCGTTGTTAGTAACCCCAGTACTAGGAGAAGAGCTCTTTTTGTACTTAGTAGTTTCCCAGCATGCAGTTAGCGCAGTGTTGGTCAGAGCAGAGGGAATATAACATCTGCCTATCTTTTATGTTAGCAAGACATTGCTGGGCGCTGAAACAAGGTACCTGCTGTTGGAAAAGATGGCCTTAGCTTTGATGATGTCTTCAAGAAAGTTGTCACACTATTTCTATGCCCACACCGTGATTGTCTTAACTGTTTTCCCTTTAAAAGCCTTGTTTGAGAGGGTGGATTTTTCTAGACGAATCTTGAAATCGGCAGTGGAGTTGGGCTAGTTCGACGTTTAAGTTTCAACCCAGAACCGCAATAAAGGCGCAAGCTTTGGTAGACTTCGCGGCCGAGTTCGCACTAGGAAGTCATTATGTTTGCCTGATCGATTTAACCAAAGCAACCGAACGAAGAAGGGTTAGTGCCGCAGGAATGGCGCTGCCCCCAAAGCAGGGGCTACTTTCCAACGGATGGTCACCAAAATGTTTGAACCATTGTCAGGCAAAACAATGGAGGCTTACATAGATGACATGGTGGTCAAAGGCGGAGATGAGAAGGACCATCTCAAGGACCTGGATGAAATGTTTTAAATTTTGAAGTCCCATATGTTACGTCTGAATGCATCTAAGTACGCATTTGGTGTAGGGTCAGGTAAATTCTAGGGCTTTCTAGTTACCAACCGGGGTAGAGAAGCTGATCCCTCTTCGATCAAAGCCATCCAAGACCTCGAGAGGCCCAACATAGTCAAAGAGGTACTGCATCTCACTGGCTTAGCAAGCCGCGCTCAACCGATTCACATGTTGATCGTCAGACAGGTGTCAACCATTATTCTAGGCACTGAAGGGAAGTTTGAGTGGGATGATGAATGCGATCACGCCCTGGAAAGATTGAAAGACTACATGACCTCTCCTCCATTGTGAGTAACCCCAGTACTTGGAGAGGAGCTCTTTTTGTACAAAGCAATTTCCCAGCATGCAGTTAGCGCAGTGTTGGTCAGAACGGAGGGAAAACAACATCTGCCTATCTTTTATATTAGCAAGACATTGCTGGGCACTGAAATAGGGTACCTGCCGTTGGAAAAGATGGCCTTAGCTTTGATGATGACTTCATGAAAGTTGTCACACTATTTCCGTGCCCGCACTGTGATTGTCTTAATTGCTTTCCCTTTAAAAGCCTTGTTTGAGAGGGCGGATTTTTCTTGATGAATCTTGAAATGGGCAGTGGAGTTGGGCTAGTTCGACGTTAAGTTTCAACCTAGAACTGCAATAAAGGCCGAAGCTTTGGCAGACTTTGCTGCGGCCGAGTTCGCACTAGGAAGTCATTATGTTTGCTCGATCGATTTGACTGCAGTAACCTAAAGAAGTGGGGTTAGTGCCGCAGGAATGGCGCAGCCCCCAAAGCAGGGGCTACATTCCAACGGATGGTCAGTAAAATGTTTGAACCATTGTCAGGCAGAACAATGGAGGCTTACATAGATGACATGTGGTCAAAAGCAGAGATGAGAAGGACTATCTCAGGGACCTAGATGAAATGTTTTGAATTTTGAAGTCCCACAAGTTACGTCTCAACGCATCTAAGTGCGCATTCGGCGTAGGGTCAGGCAAATTCCTGGGTTTTCTAGTTACCAATCGGGGTATAGAAGCTAATGCCTTTAAGATCAAAGCCATCCAAGATCTCGAGAGGCCCAATATAGACAAAGAGGTACGGCATCTCACTAGCCTAGCAGCTGCGCTCAACCGATTCATAAGTCGATTGTCAGACAGGTGTCGACCATTCTTCTAGGCACTAATGGCCAAGTTTGAGTGGGATGATGAGTGAGACCATGCTCGGGAGAGCTTGAAAGACTACATGAGGTCTCCTCTGTTGTTAGTAACCATAGTACTAGGAGAAGAGCTCTTTTTGTGCCTAGTAGTTTCTTAGCATGCAGTTAGCGCAGTGTTGGTCAGAGCGGAGGAAATACAACACCTGCCTATCTTTTATGTTAGCAAGACATTGCTGGGCGCTGAAACAAGGTACCTGCCTTTGGAAAAGATGGCCTTAGCTTTGATGATGGCTTCAAAAATGTGGTCACACTATTTCCATACCCACACCGTTATTGTCTTAACTGTTTTCCCTTTAAAAGCCTTGTTTGAGAGGGCGGATTTTTCTAGACAAATCTTGAAATGGGCAGTGGAGTTGGGCTAGTTCGACGTTAAGTTTCAACCCAGAACCGCAATAAAGGTGCAAGCTTTGGCAGACTTCGTGGCCTAGTTCGCACCAGGAAGTCATTATGTTTGCCCGATCGATTTGACCGAAGCAACCTAAAGAAGAGGGGTCAGTGCCGTAGGAATGGCGCAGCCCCCAAAACAAGGGCTACATTTCAATGGATGGTCACCAAAATGTTTGAACCATTGTCAGGCAGAACAATGGAGGCTTACATAAATGACATGGTGGCCAAAAGCAAAAATGAGAAGGACCATCTTAGGGACCTAGATGAAATGTTTTAAATTTTGAAGTCCCAGAAGTTACGTTTGAACGCATCTAAGTGCGCATTCGGTGTAGGGTCAGGTAAATTCCTTGGCTTTCTAGTTACCAACCGGGGTATAGAAGCTGATCCCTCTTAGATCAAAGCCATCCAAGATCTCGAGAGGCCCAAAATAGTCAAAGAAGTACCGTATCTCAATGGCCTAGCAGCCGCGCTCAACCGATTCATAAGTCGATCGTCAAACAGGTGTCGACCATTCTTCTAGGCACTAAAGGCCAAGTTTGAGTGGGATGATGAGTGCGATCATGCCTTGGAAAGATTGAAAGACTACATGACCACTCCTCCGTTGTTAGTAGCCACAGTATTAGGAGAAGAGCTCTTTTTGTATTAAGTAGTTTCCCACATGCAGTTAGCGCAGTGTTGGTCAGAACGGAGGGAATACAACACCTGCCTATCTTTTATGTTTGCAAGACATTGCTGGGCGCTGAAACAAGGTACCTGCCGTTGGAAAAGATGGGCTTAGCTTTGATGATGGCTTCAAGAAAGTTGTCACACTATTTCCATGCCCACACCGTGATTGTATTAACTGTTTGCCCTTTAAAGGCCTTGTTTGAGAGGGCGGATTTTTCTGGACGAATCTAGAAATGGGCAGTGGAGTTGGGCTAGTTCGACGTTAAGTTTCAACCCAAAACCGCAAAAAATGCCCAAGATGTGGCAAACTTCGTGGCCGAGTTCGCACCAGGAAGTCATTATGTTTGCCAGATTGATTTGACCAAAGCAACCTAAAGAAGAGGTGTCAGTGTCGCAGGAATGGCGTAACCCCCAAAGCAGGGGCTACATTTCAACGGACGGTCGCCAAAATATTTGAACCATTGTTAGGTAGAACAATGGAGGCTCATATGGATGACATGGTGGTCAAAAGTAGAGATGAGAAGGACCATCTCAGGGACCTAGATGAAATGTATTAAATTTCGAAGTCCCACAAGTTACGTCTGAACGCATCTAAGTGCGCATTCGGCGTAGGGTACCCCAAATTCCGGGCTTTCTAGTTACCAACCGGGTAATAGAAGCTGATCCCTTTCAGATCAAAGCCATCCAACATCTCGAGAGGGCCAACATAGTCAAAGAGGTACAGCATCAAGCTAGCCTAGCAGCCGCGCTCAACCGATTCATAAGTCGATCGTCAGATAGGTGTCGACCATTCTTCTAGGCACTAAAGGCCAAGTTTAAGTGGGATGATGAGTGCGACCACGTCCTGGAAAGCTTGAATGACTACATGACCTCTCCTCCGTTGTTAGTAACCCCAGTACTAGGAGAAGAGCTCTTTTTGTACTTAGTAGTTTCCCAGCATACAGTTAGCGCAAGTGTCGGTCAGAGCGGAGTGAATACAACACCTGCCTATCTTTTATGTTAGCAAGACATTGCTGGGCGCTGAAACAAGATACCTGCCGTTGGAAAAGATGGTCTTAGCTTTGATGATGGCTTCAAGAAAGTTGTCACACTATTTCCATGCCCACACCGTGATTGTCTTAACTGTTTTCCCTTTGAAAGCCCTGTTTGAGACGGCAGATTTTTCTAGACGAATCTTGAAATGGGCAGTGAAGTTGGACTAGTTCGACGTTAAGTATCAACCCAGAACCGTAATAAAGGCACATTCTTTGGCAGGACTTCATGGCTGAGTTCGCACCAGGAAATCATTATGTTTGCCAAATCGATTTGACCGAAGTAACCGAAAGAAGAGGGGTCTGTGCCGCAGGAATGGCGCAGCCTCCAAAGCAGGGGCTACATTCCAACGGATGCTCACCAAAATGTTTGAACCATTGTTAGGCAGAACAATGGAGGCTTACATAGATGGCATGGTGGTCAAAAGTTGAGATGAGAAGGACCATCTCAAGGACCTGAATGAAATGTTTTAAATTTTGAAGTCCCACAAGTTACGTCTGAATGCATCTAAGTGCGCATTCGGTATAGGGTCGGGTAAATTCCTGGGCTTTCTAGTTACCAATTGGGGTATGGAAGCGGATCCCTCTTAGATCAAAGCCATCCAAGATCTCGAGAGGCCTAACATAGTCCAGGAGGTATCGCAACTCGCTGGCCTAGCAGCTGCGCTCAATCGATTCAAAAGTCGATCGTCAGACAGGTGTCGACCATTCTTTTAGGCACTAAAGGCTAAGTTTAAGTGTGATGACGAGTGCAATCACGCCTTGGAAAGATTGAAAGACTACATGACCTCTCCTCCGTTGTTAGTAACCACGAGTACTAGGAGAAGAGCTCTTTTTGTACTAAGCAGTTTCCTAGCATGCAATTAGCTTAGTGCTGGTCAGAGCGGAGGGAATACAACACCTGCCTATCTTTTATGTTAGCAAGACATTGCTGGGCGCTGAAACAAGGTACTTGCCGTTGGAAAAGATGGCCTTAGCTTTGATGATGACTTCAAGAAAGTTGTCACACTATTTCCATGCCCACACCATGATTGTCTTAATTGCTTTCCCTTTAAAAGCCTTGTTTGAGAGGGCGGATTTTTCTGGATGAATCTTGAAATGGGCAGTGGAGTTGGGCAAGTTCGACGTTAGGTTTCAACCCAGAACCGCAATAAAGGCCGAAGCTTTGGCGGACTTCACGGCCGAGTTCGCACTAGGAAGTCATTTTGTTTGCCCGATCGATTTGACTGAAGCAACCTAAAGAAGAGGGGTCAGTGCCTCAGGAATGGCGCAGCCCCCAAAGCAGGGGCTACATTCCAACGGATGGTCACCAAAATGTTTGAACCATTGTCAGGCAGAACAATGGAGGCTTACATAGATGACATGGTGGTCAAAAGCAGAGATGAGAAGGACCATCTTAGGGACCTAAATGAAATGTTTTAAATTTTGAAGTCCCACAAGTTACGTCTCAACGCATCTAAGTGCGCATTCGGCGTAGGGTCAGGCAAATTCTTGGGCTTTCTAGTTACCAACCGGGGTATAGAAGCTGATCCTTTTCAAATCAAAGCCATCCAATATCTCAAGAGGCCCAACATAGTCAAAGTGGTACAGCATCTCACAAGCCTTGCAGCCGTGCTCAACCGATTCATAAGTCGATCGTCAGACAGGTGTCGACTATTCTTCTAGGCACTAAAGGCCAAGTTTGAGTGGAATGATGAGTGCGATCGCGCCCTAGAAAGATTGAAAGACTACATGACCTCTCCTCCGTTGTTAGTAACCCCAGTACTAGGAGAAGAGCTCTTTTTGTACTAAGCAGTTTCCCAGCAAGCAGTTAGCGCAGTGTTGGTCAGAGCGGAGGGAATACAACACCTGCCTATCTTTTATGTTAGCCAGACATTGCTGGGTGCTGAAACCAGGTACCTGCCGTTGGAAAAGATGGCCTTAGCTTTGATGATATCTTCAAGAAAGTTGTCACACTATTTCCATGCCCGCACCGTGATTGTCTTAACTGCTTTCCCTTTAAAAGCCTTGTTTGAGAGGGCGCATTTTTTCTAACGAATCTTGAAACGGGTAGTGGAGTTAGGTTAGTTTGACGTTAAGTTTCAACCCAGAACCGCAAAAAATGCCCAAGATTTGGCAGACTTCGCAGCCGAGTTCGCACTAGGAAGTCATTATGTTTGCCCGATCGATTTGACTGAAGCAACCTAAAGAAGAGGGGTCAGTGCCGCAGGAATGGCGCAGCCCCCAAAGCAGGGGCTACATTTCAACGGATGGTCGCCAAAATGTTTGAACCATTGTTAGGCAGAACAATGAAGGCTTACATAGATGACATGGTGGTCAAAAGCAAAGATGAGAAGGACTATCTTAGGGACCTAGATGAAATGTTTTAAATTTTGAAGTCCCACAAGTTACGTCCGAATGCATCTAAGTAAGCATTCGGCGTAGGTTCAGGCTAATTCCGGGGGCTTTCTAATTACCAACTGGGGTATAGAAGCTGATCCCTTTCGGATTAGAGCCATCCAAGATGTCGAAAGGCCCCAACATAGTCAAAGAGGTACAGCATCAAACTGGCCTTGCAGCCGCGCTCAACCGATTCATAAGTCGATCGTCAGAGAGGTGTCGACCATTCTTCTAGGCACTAAAGGCCAAGTTTCTGTCGGATGATGAGTTTGACCGCGCCTTGGAAAGCTTGAATGACTACATGACCTCTCCTCCGTTGTTAGTAACCCCAGTACTAGGAGAAGAGCTCTTTTTGTACTTAGTAGTTTCCCAGCATGCAGCTAGCGCAGTGTTGGTCAGAGCGGAGGGAATACAACACCTACCTATGTTTTATGTTAGCAAGACATTGCTGGCGCTGAAACAAGGTACCTGTCGTTGGAAAAGATGGCCTTAGCTTTGATGATGGCTTCAAGAAAGTTGTGACACTATTTCCATGCCCACACCGTGTTTGTCTTAACTGTTTTCCCTTTAAAAGCCTTGTTTGAGAGGGCAGATTTTTCAAGACGAACCTTGAAATGGGCAGTGGAGTTGGGCTAGATCGACGTTAAGTTTCAACCCAGAACCGCAATAAAGGCGCATGCTTTGGCAGACTTCGCGGCTGTGTTCACACCAGGAAGTCATTATGTTTGCCAGATCGATTTGACCGAAGCAACCGAAAAAAGAGGGTTCAGTGCCGCAAGAGTGGCGCAACCCTCAAAGCAGGGGCTACTTTCCAACGGATGGTCACCAAAATGTTTGAACCATTGTCAAGCAGAACAATGGAAGCTTACATAGATGACATGGTGGTCAAAAATAGAGATGAGAAGGACCTTCTCAAGGATCGGGATGAAATGTTTTAAATTTTGAAGTCCCAGAAGTTACGTTTAAACGCATCCAAGTGCGCATTCGGTGTAGGGGTCAGGTAAATTCCTTGGCTTTCTAGTTACCAACCGGGGTGTAGAAGCTGATCCCTCTTAGATCAAAGCCATCCAAGATCTCGAGAGGCCCAACATAGTCAAAGAGGTACAGCATCTCATTGGCCTAGCAGCCGCGCTCAACCGATTCATAAGT
>CM069910.1:77624093-77880761 GCA_036172215.1 Camellia granthamiana
ACTAAAGGCCAAGTTTGAGTGGGATGATGAGTGCGATCACGCCTTGGAAAGATTGAAAGACTACATGACCACTCCTCCGTTGTTAGTAGCCACAGTATTAGGAGAAGAGCTCTTTTTGTATTAAGTAGTTTCCCAACATGCAGTTAGCGCAGTGTTGGTCAGAACGGAGGGAATACAACACCTGCCTATCTTTTATGTTTGCACGACATTGCTGGGCGCTGAAACAAGGTACCTGCCGCTGGAAAAGATGGGCTTAGCTTTGATGATGGCTTCAAGAAAGTTGTCACACTATTTCCATGCCCACACCGTGATTGTATTAACTGCTTGCCCTTTAAAGGCCTTGTTTGAGAGGGCGGGTTTTTCTGGACGAATCTAGAAATGGGCAGTGGAGTTGGGCTAGTTCGACGTTAAGTTTCAACCCAAAACCGCAAAAAATGCCCAAGATGTGGCAGACTTCGTGGTCGAGTTCGCACCAGGAAGTCATTATGTTTGCCCGATTGATTTGACCGAAGCAACCTAAAGAAGAGGTGTCAGTGTCGCAGGAATGGCGTAACCCCCAAAGCAGGGGCTACATTTCAACGGACGGTCGCCAAAATATTTGAACCATTGTTAGGTAGAACAATGGAGGCTCACATAGATGACATGGTGGTCAAAAGCAAAGATGAGAAGGACCATCTCAGGGACCTAGATGAAATGTATTAAATTTCGAAGTCCCACAAGTTACGTCTGAACGCATCTAAGTGCGTATTCGGCGTAGGGTACCCCAAATTCCGGGCTTTCTAGTTACCAACCGGGTAATAGAAGCTTATCCTTTTCAGATCAAAGCCATCCAACATCTCGAGAGGGCCAACATAGTCAAAGAGGTACAGCATCAAGCTAGCCTAGTAGCCGTGCTCAACCGATTCATAAGTCGATCGTCAGACAGGTGTCGACCATTCTTCTAGGCACTAAAGGCCAAGTTTAAGTGGGATGATGAGTGCGACCACGCCCTGGAAAGCTTGAATGACTACATGACCTCTCCTCCGTTGTTAGTAACCCCAGTACTAGGAGAAGAGCTCTTTTTGTACTTAGTAGTTTCCCGGCATGCAGTTAGTGTAGTGTCGGTCAGAGCGGAGGGAATACAACACCTGCCTATCTTTTATGTTAGCAAGACATTGCTAGGCGCTGAAACAAGATGCCTGCCGTTGGAAAAGATGGCCTTAGCTTTGATGATGGCTTCAAGAAAGTTGTCACACTATTTCCATGCCCACACCGTGATTGTCTTAACTGTTTTCCCTTTGAAAGCCCTGTTTGAGACGGCAGATTTTTCTAGACGAATCTTGAAATGGGCAGTGGAGTTGGGCTAGTTCGACGTTAAGTATCAACCCAGAACCGTAATAAAGGCGCATGCTTTGGCAGACTTCACGGCCGAGTTCGCACCAGGAAGTCATTATGTTTGCCAAATCGATTTGACCGAAGCAACCGAAAGAAGAGGGGTCTGTGCCGCAGAAATGGCGCAGCCTCCAAAGCAGGGGCTACATTCCAACGGATGGTCACCAAAATGTTTGAACCATTGTTAGACAGAACAATGGAGGCTTACATAGATGGCATGGTGGTCAAAAGTTGAGATGAGAAGGACCATCTCAAGGACCTGAATGAAATGTTTTAAATTTTGAAGTCCCACAAGTTACGTCTGAACGCATCTAAGTGCGCATTCGGTGTAGGGTCGGGTAAATTCCTGGGCTTTCTAGTTACCAATTGGGGTATGGAAGCGGATCCCTCTTAGATCAAAGCCATCCAAGATCTCGAGAGGCCTAACATAGTCCAGGAGGTATCGCAACTTGCTGGCCTAGCAGCTGCGCTCAATCGATTCAAAAGTCGATCGTCAGATAGGTGTCGACCATTCTTTTAGGCACTAAAGGCTAAGTTTAAGTGTGATGACGAGTGCAATCACGCCTTGGAAAGATTGAAAGACTACATGACCTCTTCTCCGTTGTTAGTAACCACAGTACTAGGAGAAGAGCTCTTTTTGTACTAAGCAGTTTCCCAGCATGCAATTAGCTTAGTGCTGGTCAGAGCGGAGGGAATACAACACCTGCCTATCTTTTATGTTAGCAAGACATTGCTGGGCGCTGAAACAAGGTACTTGCCGTTGGAAAAGATGGCCTTAGCTTTGATGATGACTTCAAGAAAGTTGTCACACTATTTCCATGCCCACACCGTGATTGTCTTAATTGCTTTCCCTTTAAAAGCCTTGTTTGAGAGGGCGGATTTTTCTGGATGAATCTTGAAATGGGCAGTGGAGTTGGGCAAGTTCGACGTTAAGTTTCAATCCAGAACCGCAATAAAGGCCGAAGCTTTGGCGGACTTCACGGCCGAGTTCGCACAAGGAAGTCATTTTGTTTGCCCGATCGATTTGACTGAAGCAACCTAAAGAAGAGGGGTCAGTGCCGCAGGAATGGCGCAGCCCCCAAAGCAGGGGCTACATTCCAACGGATGGTCACCAAAATGTTTGAACCATTGTCAGGCAGAACAATGGAGGCTTACATAGATGACATGGTGGTCAAAAGCAGAGATGAGAAGGACCATCTCAGGGACCTAGATGAAATGTTTTAAATTTTGAAGTCCCACAAGTTACGTCTCAACGCATCTAAGTGCGCATTCGGCGTAGGGTTAGGCAAATTCCTGGGCTTTCTAGTTACCAACCGGGGTATAGAAGCTGATCCTTTTCAAATCAAAGCCATCGAATATCTCAAGAGGCCCAACATAGTCAAAGTGGTACAGCATCTCACTAGCCTTGCAACCGTGCTTAACCGATTCATAAGTCGATCGTCAAACAGGTGTCGACTATTCTTCTAGGCACTAAAGGCCAAGTTTGAGTGGAATGATGAGTGCGATCGCGCCCTAGAAAGATTGAAAGACTACATGACCTCTCCTCCGTTGTTAGTAACCCCAGTACTAGGAGAAGAGCTCTTTTTGTACTAAGTAGTTTCCCAGCAAGCAGTTAGCACAGTGTTGGTCAGAGCGGAGGGAATACAACACCTGCCTATCTTTTATGTTAGCCAGACATTGCTGGGTGCTGAAACCAGGTACCTGCCGTTGGAAAAGATGGCCTTAGCTTTGATGATATCTTCAAGAAAGTTGTCACACTATTTCCATGCCCACACCGTGATTGTCTTAACTGCTTTCCCTTTAAAAGCCTTGTTTGAGAGGGCGCATTTTTCTGACGAATCTTGAAACGGGTAGTGGAGTTGGGTTAGTTTGACGTTAAGTTTCAACCCAGACCGCAAAAAATGCCCAAGATTTGGCAGACTTCGCAGCCGAGTTCACACCAGGAAGTCATTATGTTTGCCCGATCGATTTGACTGAAGCAACCTAAAGAAGAGGGGTCAGTGCCGCAGGAATGGCGCAGCCCCCAAAGCAGGGGCTACATTTCAACGGATGGTCGCCAAAATGTTTGAACCATTGTTAGGCAGAACAATGAAGGCTTACATAGATGCCATGGTGGTCAAAAGCAAAGATGAGAAGGACTATCTTAGGGACCTAGATGAAATGTTTTAAATTTTGAAGTCCCACAAGTTACGTCCGAATGCATCTAAGTAAGCATTCGGCGTAGGTTCAGGCAAATTCCGGGGCTTTCTAATTACCAACTGGGGTATAGAAGCTGATCCCTTTCGGATTAGAGCCATCTAAGATGTCGAAAGGCCCAACATAGTCAAAGAGGTACAGCATCAAACTGGCCTTGCAGCCGTGCTCAACCGATTCATAAGTCGATCGTCAGAGAGGTGTCGATCATTCTTCTAGGCACTAAAGGCCAAGTTTATGTCGGATGATGAGTTTGACCGCGCCTTGGAAAGCTTGAATGACTACATGACCTCTCCTCCGTTGTTAGTAACCCCAGTACTAGGAGAAGAGCTCTTTTTGTACTTAGTAGTTTCCTAGCATGTAGCTAGCGTAGTGTTGGTCAGAGCGGAGGGAATACAACACCTACCTATGTTTTATGTTAGCAAGACATTGCTGGCGCTGAAACAAGGTACCTGCCGTTGGAAAAGATGGCCTTAGCTTTGATGATGGCTTCAAGAAAGTTGTGACACTATTTCCATGCCCACACCGTGTTTGTCTTAACTATTTTCCCTTTAAAAGCCTTGTTTGAGAGGGCAGATTTTTCAAGACGAACCTTGAAATGGGCAGTGGAGTTGGGCTAGATCGACGTTAAGTTTCAACCCAGAACCGCAATAAAGGCACATGCTTTGGCAGACTTCGCGGCTGTGTTCACACCAGGAAGTCATTATGTTTGCCAGATCGATTTGACTGAAGCAACCGAAAGAAGAGGGTTCAGTGCCGCAAGAGTGGCGCAACCCTCAAAGCAGGGGCTACTTTCCAACGGATGGTCACCAAAATGTTTGAACCATTGTCAAGCAGAACAATGGAGGCTTACATAGATGACATGGTGGTCAAAAATAGAGATGAGAAGGACCTTCTCAAGGATCGGGATGAAATGTTTTAAATTTTGAAGTCCCAGAAGTTACGTTTAAACGCATCCAAGTGCGCATTCGGTGTAGGGTCAGGTAAATTCCTTGGCTTTCTAGTTACCAACCGGGGTGTAGAAGCTGATCCCTCTTAGATCAAAGCCATCCAAGATCTCGAGAGGCCCAACATAGTCAAAGAGGTACCGCATCTCATTGGCCTAGTAGCCGCGCTCAACCGATTCATAAGTCGATCGTGAGATAGGTGTCAACCATGCTTCTAGGCATTAAAGGCCAAGTTTGAGCGGGATGATGAGTGTGATCCTGCCCTGGAAAGATTGAAAGACTACATGACCTCTCCCCCATTGTTAGTAACCACAGTACTAGGAGAAGAGCTCTTTTTGTACTAAGTAGTTTCCCAGCATGCAGTTAGCACAGTGTTGGTCAAAGCGGAGGGAATACAACATGTGCCAATCTTTTATGTTTGCAAGACATTGCTGGGCGCTAAAACAAGGTACCTGCTGTTGGAAAAGATGGGCTTAGCTTTGATGATGACTTCAAGAAAGTTGTCACACTATTTCCATGCCCACAACGTGATTGTCTTAATTGCATTCCCTTTAAAAGCCTTGTTTAAGAGGGCGGATTTTTCTAGACGAATCTTGAAATGGGTAGTGGAGTTAGGCTAGTTCGACGTTAAGTTTCAACCCAGAACCGTAATAAAGGCCGAAGGTTTGGCAGACTTCGCAGTCGAGTTTGTACTAGGAAGTCATTATGTTTACCCGATCGATTTGACCGAAGCAACCTAAAGAAGAGGGGTCAGTGCCGCAGGAATGGCGCAGCCTCCCAAAGCAGGGGTTACATTCTAACGGATGGTCACCAAAATGTTTGAACCATTGTCAGGCAGAACAATGGAGGCTTACATAAATGACATGGTGGTCAAAAGAAGAGATGAGAAGGACCATCTCAGGGACCTAGATGAAATGTTTTAAATTTTGAAGTCCCACAAGTTACGTCCGAACGTATCTAAGTGCGCATTCGGCGTAGGGTCAGGCAAACTCCTGGGCTTTCTAGTTACCAATCGGGGTATAAAAGCTGATCCCTTTCAGATCAAAGCCCTCTAAGATCTCGAGAGGCCCAACATAGTCAAAGAGATATAACATCTCACTAGCCTAGCAGTCGCGCTCAACTGATTCATAAGTCAATCGTTAGACAGGTGTTGGCCACTCTTCTAGGCACTAAAGGCAAAGTTTGAGTGGGATGATGAGTGCGACCACGCCCTGAAAAGCTTGAATGACTACATGACCTCTCCTTCGTTGTTAGTAACCCCAGTACTAGAAGAAGAGCTCTTTTTGTACTTAGTAGTTTCCCAGCATGCAGTTAGCGTAGTGTCGGTCAGAGCGGAGAGAATACAACACCTGCCTATCTTTTATGTTAGCAAGACATTGCTGGGCGCTGAAACAAGGTACCTGCCGTTGGAAAAGATGGCCTTAGCTTTGATGATGGCTTCAAGAAAGTTGTCACACTATTTCCATGCCCACACCGTGATTGTCTTAACTGTGTTCCCCTTAAAAGCCTTGTTTTAGAGGGTAGATTTTTCTAGACGAATCTTGAAATTGGCAGTGGAGTTGGGCTAGTTCGACGTTAAGTTTCAATCCAGAACCGCAATAAAGGCACATGCTTTGGCAGACTTTGCGGCCGAGTTCGCACCAGGAAGTCATTATGTTTGCCTGATCGATTTGACCGAAGCAACCGAAAGAAGAGGGGTCAGTGCCGCAGGAATGGCGCAGCCCCCAAAGCAGGGGCTATATTCCAACGGATGGTCACCAAAATGTTTGAACCATTGTCAGGCAGAACAATAGAGGCTTACATAGATGACATGGGGGTCAAAAGTAGGGATGAGAAAGACCATCTCAAGGACCTAGATGAAATGTTTTCAATTTTGAAGTCCCACAAGTTACATCTGAACGCATCTAAGTGCGTATTTGGTGTAGGGTCAGGTAAATTCCTTGGCTTTCTAGTTACCAACTGGGGTATAGAAGCTGATCCCTCTTAGATCAAAGCCATCCAAGATCTCAAGAGGCCCAACATAGTCAAAGAGGTACCGCATCTCACTGGCCTAGCAGCCGCCCTCAACCGATTCATAAGTCGATCGTCAGACAGGTGTCGACCATTCTTCTAGGCACTAAAGGCCAAGTTTGAGTGGGATGATCAGTGCGATTGCACCCTGGAAAGATTGAAAGACTACATGACCTCTCCTCCGTTGTTAGTAACCCCAGTACTAGGAGAAGAGCTCTTTTTGTACTAAGCCGTTTCCCAGCACGCAGTTAGCACAGTGTTGGTCAGAGCGAAGGGAATACAACACCTGCCTATCTTTTATGTTAACAAGACATTGATGGACGCTAAAACAAGGTACCTGCCGTTGGAAAAGATGGCCTTAGCTTTGATGATGGCTTCAAGAAAGTTGTCACACTATTTCCATGCCCACACCGTGATTGTCTTAACTGTTTTCCCCTTAAAAGCCTTGTTTTAGAGGGCAGATTTTTCTAGACGAATCTTGAAATGGGCAGTGGAGTTGGGCTAGTTCGACGTTAAGTTTCAATCCAGAACCGCAATAAAGGCACATGCTTTGGCAGACTTTGCAGCCGAGTTCGCACTAGGAAGTCATTATGTTTGCCTGATCGATTTGACCGAAGCAACCGAAAGAAGAGGGGTCAGTGCCGCAGGAATGGCGCAGCCCCCAAAGCAGGGGCTATATTCCAACGGATGGTCACCAAAATGTTTGAACCATTGTCAGGCAGAACAATAGAGGCTTACATAGATGACATGGGGGTCAAAAGTAGGGATGAGAAAGACCATCTCAAGGACCTAGATGAAATGTTTTCAATTTTGAAGTCCCACAAGTTACATCTGAACGCATCTAAGTGTGTATTTGGTGTAGGGTCAGGTAAATTCCTTGGCTTTCTAGTTACCAACTGGGGTATAGAAGCTGATTCCTCTTAGATCAAAGCCATCCAAGATCTCAAGAGGCCCAACATAGTCAAAGAGGTACCGCATCTCACTGGCCTAGCAGCCGCCCTCAACCGATTCATAAGTCGATCGTCAGACAGGTGTCGACCATTCTTCTAGGCACTAAAGGCCAAGTTTGAGTGGGATGATCAGTGCGATCGCACCCTGGAAAGATTGAAAGACTACATGACCTCTCCTCCGTTGTTAGTAACCCCAGTACTAGGAGAAGAGCTCTTTTTGTACTAAGCAGTTTCCCAGCACGCAGTTAGCACAGTGTTGGTCAGAGCGAAGGGAATACAATACCTGCCTATCTTTTATGTTAGCAAGACATTGATGGACGCTGAAACAAGGTACCTGCCGTTGGAAAAGATGGCCTTAGCTTTGATGATGGCTTCAAGAAAGTTGTCACACTATTTCCATGCCCACACCGTGATTGTCTTAACTGTTTTCCCCTTAAAAGCCTTGTTTTAGAGGGCAGATTTTTCTAGACGAATCTTGAAATGGGCAGTGGAGTTGGGCTAGTTCGACGTTAAGTTTCAATCCAGAACCGCAATAAAGGCACATGCTTTGGCAGACTTTGCGGCCGAGTTCGCACCAGGAAGTCATTATGTTTGCCTGATCGATTTGACCGAAGCAACCGAAAGAAGAGGGGTCAGTGCCGCAGGAATGGCGCAGCCCCCAAAGCAGGGGCTATATTCCAACGGATGGTCACCAAAATGTTTGAACCATTGTCAGGCAGAACAATAGAGGCTTACATAGATGACATGGGGGTCAAAAGTAGGGATGAGAAAGACCATCTCAAGGACCTAGATGAAATGTTTTCAATTTTGAAGTCCCACAAGTTACATCTGAACGCATCTAAGTGCGTATTTGGTGTAGGGTCAGGTAAATTCCTTGGCTTTCTAGTTACCAATTGGGGTATAGAAGCTGATCCCTCTTAGATCAAAGCCATCCAAGATCTCAAGAGGCCCAACATAGTCAAAGAGGTACCGCATCTCACTGGCCTAGCAGCCGTGCTCAACCGATTCATAAGTCGACCGTCAGATAGGCGTCGACCATTCTTCTAAGCACTAAAGGCCAAGTTTGAGTGGGATGATGAGTGTGATTGCACGCTCTGGAAAGATTGGAAGACTACATGACCTCTCCTCTGTTGTTAGTAACCCCAGTACTAGGAGAAGAGCTCCTTTTGTACTTTGTAGTTTACCAACATGCAGTTAGCGCAGTGTTGGTTAGAGCAGAGGGAATACAACACCTGCCTATCTTTTATGTTAGCAAGACATTGCTGGGCGCTGAAACAAGGTACCTGCCGTTGGAGAAGATGGCCTTAGCTTTGATGATGGGTTCAAGAAAGTTGTCACACTATTTCCATGCCTACACCGTGATTGTCTTAACTGCTTTCCCGTTAAAAGTCTTGTTTGAGGGGGCAGATTTTTCTCGACGAATCTTGAAATGGGTAGTGGAGTTGGGCTAGTTCGACATTAAGTTTCAACCCAGAACCGCAATAAAGGCCCAAGCTTTGGCAGACTTCGTAGCCGAGTTCGCACCAGGAAGTCATTTTGTTTGCTCAATCAATTTGACCGAAGCAACCTAAAGAAGAGGGGTCAGTGCCGTAGGAATGGCGCAGCCCCCAAAGCAGGATGCTCAACTAAAGAGCTTCAGCCCTAAAGAATGGAAAGAAGGAACAGACCATGGTGTTCCCAGCAAAGACTCACCAAAAAGTAAAGACTTGAGACAGTCAGATAGTGAAGATCAAAACGCAACGGCAAACATTAACCTGGAAGAAGACATCAACAACACCCCTGATCTCAAGACTTCATCCGATCCCTTCACTTGCTGGAAGCTATTCGTCCGAGAGATATAGAAACTGTTCGTGGATGGAGCATCCAACAGGCACGGTGCAGGACGTGGCATAGTCCTCATCTCACCGGATGGCCTAACAATTGAACAGAAAGTCAACCTTGGCTTCCCATCATCCAACAACGAGGCGGAGTATGAAGCATTGCTAGCAGGTTTATAGTCAGCACTTCACTTGAAGGCCACTAAGCTGATGGTGTACAGTCACTCCCAACTGGTAGTTAACCAGATTTCAATCGACTACGAGGCAAAGGATAATAGGATGAATAAGTACCAAGAGTTGGTCAGAAAGGAGATCATGAAGTTCGAAGTAGTCCGGATAGAGCAAATCGGTCAAGAGGAAAATAGCAGAGCGAATGAGCTGGCCGATTTTGCGTCAATGGTAGATACATCTATCCCACACCCATTGCTAATCGACTTCCTACCCAGACCAACTATTGAAGAACCCGAAGCAGCCGAAGCATGTTGTGCTGAACTTGGCCCTTCCTGGATGGACCCCACCATAGAACTTTTAAAAGATGGCATCTTATCTGAAGAAAAGAAGGAAGCCAACAAAATTAGAGCAAAATCACAACGATTTTGGCTCTCTCTATCACTAGCATTGTACAAAAAATCCTTCACATGACCTTACTTGAAGTGTGTCCATCCCAGTAAGGTCGAGGCATTTTTGTTCGAAATACATGAAGGCGCCTGCAGAAGCCACCAAGGGGGAAGATCATTGGCCTACAGGGTAATTTCACAAAGATATTGGTGGCCATATATGCAAGCAGATTTAGAGAAATATGACAAGAAGTGAGAGAAATGCCAGAAGTTTGCGTACTAAATACATCAACCAGCCAGAGAGCTTCTACCATTGACCAGCTTGTGGCCCTTTGCAATGTGGGGCCTAGATATAGTAGGACCACTCCTAATTGCGCCCGGCAATAGAAAGTTCTTCCTCGCAGCAATAGACTATTTCACAAAGTGGGTGGAGGCACAAGCACTCGCATCTATAAGAGAAAAAGACGTTAAGAAATTCGTCTGGCAGAACATCATAACTCGGTTCGGCTTACCCAAGGCTCTAATATCCGACAACGGCACTCAGTTTGATGGAAAAATCTTTAGGGGCTTTTGCGAAGAATACAAAATAGAATTCTATAACTCTACACCGGCGTACCCCCAAGCAAATGGCTAGGCTGAAACTTCCAACAAAGTCATCTTAGACGGTTTGAAGAAGAGGTTGGAAAGAGCAAAAGGCAAGTGGGTGGAGGAGCTTCCTCATGTTTTATAGGCTTACCGTACCACACCTCGGCGGTCAACTGGAGAAATACCTTTTTCCTTGGCCTATGGCATGGAGGTGGTAATCCCACTAGAAGTAGGCCTCCCCACTATTAGAAGCGAAAATTTTGATCCAAACTTGAATGGTGAAGCCATAACCTTCGAACTCAATCTTATAGAAGAAAGAAGAGAAAGGGCATTAGTACACATTGCCTCATACCAACAAGAGTTATCCTAGAAATATAACAAAACAGTGCACCTAAGGCAATTCAAGATTGGAGATTGGGTACTGCACAAAGTAATGGGCAATACTTTGGTACCTGGAGATGGCAAGTTAGGACCTAACTGGGAAGGACCATACAAAGTGATTGGTTTAGTAGGAAAGGGGCATATCACTTGGAAGATACGGACAACAAAGCTATTCCTAGGCCATGGAACACGGCCAATCTCAAACTATTTTATTTTTAGCTTTTCCTTAAAACACTTGTAATTTTTCTTTTTTCAAATAAAATAAGTAGTTTTTTCCAGTACAATTCTTTCTATTGTAAAAGTTGTTCATAGTTATTGCCAACTAGGGGCAATCAACAAGGTTGACAGGTTTGACTAACACTTGGTTCTCTTCTTCATCTAAGATCAAGATCTAGGCTGAAGAAGGTTGGCAAGTTTGACCAACAATATTTCTCCTTCAGCTGAGATAAGGATCTAGGCTGAAGAAGGTTGGCAAGTTTGACCAACATTTTTTCTTTTTCAGCCAAGATGATGATCTAGGCTGAAGAAGGTTGGCATGTTTGACCAACACTTTTTCTTCCTTCAACTGAGATAAGGATCTAGGCTGAAGAAAGTTGGCAGGTTTGACCAACACTTAGTTCTCTTCCTCAGCCGAGATAAGGATCTAGACTGAAGAAGGTTGAGGTTTGACCAACATTTTTTCTTCTTCAGCCGAGATAAGGATCTAAACTGAAGAAGGTTGGCAGGTTTGACCAACACTTTTTCTTCCTTCAGCCGAGATAAGGATCTAGGCTGAAGAAGGTTGGCAGATTTGACCAACACTTTTCTTCTTCAGCCGAGATAAGGATCTAGGCTCAAGATAGTTGGCTAGTTTGACCAACACTTTTTCTTCCTTCAGCTGAGATAAGGATCTAGGCTCAAGAAGGTTGACAGGTTTGACCAACACTTTTCTTCTTCAGTCGAGATAAGGATCTAGGCTCAAGATAGTTGGCAGGTTTGACTAACACTTTTTCTTCTTTAGCTGAGATCAGGATCTGGGCTAAAGAAAGTTGGCAGGTTTGACCAACACTTAGTCACCTTCTTCCGCCGAGATAAGGATCTCGACCCAAGAAGGCTGACAGGTGATTTTAGTTAGTTTGTTGTTCAACTGAGAGAAGAGTCCTGGCTCACGTAAACATGGCAGCTTTAATGTAAACTATGCCAACATAATAATCTAGGCACACACCCCAGTTACAAATATTTTTGAAGTCTCCAAAGTTGTGTTTTAGCTAGGATATGTATCTCGGCTGAACAAATGGAGGCATGATAAAGGCACAACTGAGCTAACTAGGCAGGCTGGGTATACAAAGAGAAAAAATGATGTGAACTGAACAAAAAGATGTAAAAAGGAAAGTTTCTTTCATTTCATTAGTAAGTAAATACAAGAGGAGGGACTTGTAGCCCGGTTACATTTTCTTAAAGAGAAAAAGAAAAAGAAAAGGAAATCAGGCAAACAAGTCATCCAGTTTGGTGTCCAAATCGACCCAGACTTCGCCCATAGGAAGGCCGGTTATGGCATCAGCCCCGTGGTTGGGCTCGGTCATGGGCACTTCGTCAACTACCGTGTGCAAGACTTGGCTGGAGTCTACCGGAGTAGGAGATAAAGATTGATGACTGAGCTGAGTGTTAGAAGCAGGGGCGTTAAGTGGAGCAGAGACCTTATCCTCCTTCCTCTCCTGAAGGAACTTCTGTTGGACCGTATTAGCATAGTCCGTTATATATCCCGGTATGAAGTGAGGGGGGGATTCAGGAAGATCTCGGAGTCATGTCCATAACAGAGCTTTTCTGTAGCGGCCTTCCAACCACATTTAAAGAAAATATCCTTCGCAGCTTCACATTGTTGGACATAGGTCTCCTCTCCTTCCTTGAAGCCTCGGTCCTCTGCGTCCTCCATCTTTTTCCTCACCTCCTCCAGCTCGGCATTCTTTTTCCTCTCCAACTTAGCTAGCTCCCGCAGGTAGCAGTCTTTTTTCTCGGCTAAAACTTTTTGTTTGTCAACCTCTGCTGTGCTGACCAGTTCGGCTAGCCTTGTGTTTTCGGATTCTAGCTCGGTCAACTTGGCCTTAGCTTCTTTTAGTTCGGCTGCCTTAGCGTTTGCATCAACCACAGCTGACCGTGCCATCTTCCGCAACTCAAGCACTCATTTGTGAGCCACTTGGCTCTTTTGTAGGGCTTGTACAACATTCAAAGCGGTTATAGGAAAACTGAGCATTGGGTCCACAAAGGTATCATTTGTTGAGTTATAGGGATTTAGAGCTTACTAGTACCGTAGACTTGGACGCCAAGCGAATGGCCTTCAGCTTGGTCAAGCCCTCATGCCGCTCCATGTCAGCAGGCAGGCAGACGCTCTTTGCCAAGTTGAAGGCTAGAAAGTGATCCTTCTCAGCACTAATAGAGTCAGAGGCCGTTATTGCGTGACCCTTGAAGGAGACAGTTAGTACCCACACCGGAGGGGATGGTGGGCTTGGCTGGTTGCGACCTTGGGGCAAAGAGGCCTCTAGCAGTTCAGTTTTCGGTGGCTCGGTGTCGTCTTTGTCTGTTAGGCGCTATGGCGCAAAACCAGTGAGGGGCTATTTGTTTGGCTGAGATAAAGCAGCGTGGGTAGTTGGAAGGGCTACCATAGCATCGCGTGATTGGCCGGCCCGTGGTGTCTTGATTTGGACCTCGGTCGTGGAAGTTGAGGTCTGCTCAGTGATAAGGGCACGAACGGCTCAACGCTTGGCCATTTCTTGCTCTTCGGTCAGAGGAATGAGATTGATTTAGGGCAAGTTTGGGTCTGGCTTGGTGGAAGGTTCTAGGAGGAAGTCGGTGACTCTGGTCTTCCTCTTTCCACTGTACCAGTAGGTTGACTTGAAGTTTAGTAGCTCAGCCCAGTCACGATGACGGTATCGAAGTGCGGTACGAAGGGCGTCTTGATTTGCATAAGTGTAATATGACTTAAGTTGGTTTAAGTCTATGAAGAGAGACAAGGAACGCAATAGGTTAGCACGGTGGGAATTGGAATGGTAAAGAAAATTGAACTGAAGTATTCTTACTAGCAATCCCTTTATTCCGGCATATGTTATAACTCGGTTATTGGGCTTCTTGATCTTCAAAATTGCTAGAAACCCAGAAGAAATCGTCATCATTTAAGTCTTTGTTCGATGTGTTTTTTATAATTTTTTCTCGGCCTCTTCTTACTCTGAGGTAGTACACCCAACCGTCGTCATTTTGGCTGAGCAAATTTTGATGAAATAGCTTGGCCAATCTGAGGTTGAGGCTGAGCCAGCGGCTTAGCTCGGCGATGCCATTTATTATTCTATAAGTGTTTGTGGAGAGTTGGGTTGGGCACAATCTTGTTTGCCTGAGGAATTCACATATAAGGGGCTGTACGGGGAACCGAAGCCCGGCTTTTACAATTGATATCACTGTGAACGAGACGAAGCCCTGTTTGCCCCAAGGCGTGGTGTCTAGCTCAGCTAAAGAGAGGTGGACGTCGTCAGGGATTTGGTAGTCTTTTCGAAATTCGGCCATGGCCCCAGGCGAGTTTACTAAGAATCGATATTTGCCCATTAAACTTAAAGGTGGTTGTGTAAAATTGAGTATGGCAGCCTAGCTTGGCACTGATGTGGCTTTGGGTGGCTCGGTTGAGCAAAATCACCCTGGGGTAAGGTGCAGGGGTGTGCTTGGCTAACCTAGTCAAGTCTGCAAAGTGAACATAAGAGGTGTTATGCCCAGATAATTGGACTGGGCTAAGTAAATAGGCAAAAGGTAAAAATAGTATAAGCCTAGCTCGGCTGCATCTGGGGTACAACAAGTTTCTAGTTCGGTCGTCAAACAGGTACAACTCAAGTTTTATAGCACGGTTAGAGATCAACGCACAAGGTTATAGCGTGCTTCTAGTTCGATCAGGTATAAGCTTAAGGGTCGCAAACAAGTTCCTAGTTCGGTCACAGCACAATTTTGGATCAAAAACACTGTTTTTACAAATCCAGCTAGTGTGTTTCTGGGCTTGAGCATGAGGCTTTGGGTTTTTAGACTCAAAATGTTCTAGTGTGTATAACACGTTTGTGTGGGGATTAGGTGTTGGAATTATAAAAATTAAAATGAAAAGGAACACCAGTAAAAGGAGGAAAGGGCATAAGGAACTTACAGATTGAAGGCGTGAAGGCTGAATCCAACAGAATGAGCTGCTGTGTTTGGAATGAGCAAATTAATGGGTTGGAAACTTGGTAGTAGAAAGTGAGGATTTGGGGTTAAAGAATGCGAGAGTTTTTTTTAGAAAGAAGGTGAACAGTGACGGTGAACGTTTGAAGATAGTAGGAATAGGTGTAAAATGGAGGTAAAAAGGCGGGACTGTTCAAATTTTGGAGGTATGTTTGACGGCTGTCGCAGCAGTAGGGGCAATCAAGAGACGCCATGTGTCCCAGTGAGGACATGGTGTCAGCAGCATGGGAAAGTGGGCTGTACTACGTCAAGGATGTGGCAATCGAGTGGGTATTTTAGCTTGGCTAGCTGAGGGACTTCACCTCAGACAATATTTTAGCGCAGCTTGAAGATAATCCCAAATCATGCATTGCAGATAGAATTAAGGGGCAATTGAGAGGGTAATTTATGAGTAGCTTGGGCCGAGCTAAGTCCAGATATTGAAATGGACTGAGCTATGGGCCGAGCTATGGGCCGAGCTAGTGGTCTACGTAGCTTTGTCCTTGATCCTGTCAATTCGGTCAGAGGTGGCTACCAGTGGCCGGGTCTGGGTGCCCTGGACTGAGATATCGGTTGAAGAAGAACCGAGCTAAAGGATAGCACTACAGGGCGTAATCTCAAGACTGATTGTGTTGCCCAAGGTAACACCGAGCTAAGTGAGCCCGGTTAAGTCTAGTGTAAGGCAAGGCTGTGCTAGCTCGGTTGTGCTCTTACCAAACCGTGGTATAGGGTTTGAACCATGTCACTTGGTTAAGCTGTGAGGAGGGTGTTAAAAGATAAGCATTATCTTTTAAGAGATGTAATTCCTAGGAGGATTCTGCAATGGAGAACAAGAGTCCTACTAGGATTGTGTCACGCGGAATCTACAAAGGCTCGTATAGGACCTATGTACAGGTATCACAATTCTTACTCTAGAATACACAGAGCTTTTGTGTCTATTGTCTACTTGCTGACTTAGGCATCAGAGAGGTTTCTGGCACATACCCGCCAGCTAGCTTACGTTTGTGTTTTCAGGAAGCAAAGCGACGACGTTTGAAGGAGTGCAAACTTGATCAATAGGATTATATGAGAAGATTATTTCGTGCTCGTACAATTACAAAATTAAAAGATAAAATAAGATTGGGTGAAAGCATATAAATGTAAAATAAAATTGATCCATACAAATATCATTTTTGTTTACTACATATGAAACACGAGAAGCTTATAATTATATTGATATAATTTATTTGTACACACCTATTATAAACCTTACATTTTGAACAGAATTCTTGTGTATGTATAATAAATGTATAAAGAAATTTAACGAGTATATTTAGAAACTCTAACAACCTTTTAACAAGGGGTGTAAATTTGGTTCGGCTCGGCTTGGCCTGGCCCATGTCGGGCTTCGCGGGCTTTTTCCAAAATTTGAGCTGGGCTGGGCCGGCCTACGGGCCAAAAAATTATGCCAAGACTCAGGGGATAGTCGGGCCTTGGGCGAGCCGGTGGGCCTAGGCCTGGGCTCGGGTTTGGGTGGGCCTAAACAAATTTTTTTCTTTTTTTCAACTAAAACTTTATTATTTTTCACTAAAAATGACACTAAGCCTCGGGCAGGCTGGGCTGAGTTTTAAAATGATGGCCTAGGCCCAAGGTCTCGGGTTGGGCACAAGCCCAAATAGGCCTAAATGGGTCGAGCCCACTCCAGGCCGTGGGCGAGCTTCGAGCTACCCATAAGCTGAGGACCATTCTTACACTCTTACTTTTAACCTAATCAAAATATATACCAACTTTTTTGGCACACTATTCACGACGCATAGGACAACTTTTTATTGTGGTTAGCAGGCCAGATTGTGTACATGAAATTACTTGTGTAGCAAGTTTTATGGAGTAGTTTGAAGTCTATTATGTTGTGTTATTAATTAATGATATAACAAAAAAAGTTATGAATTTATTTTAGTTATTTTAAATTAATAATTAAAAAAAATAATTTATAAGGGATATCAAATGGAGATAAGGTTCGAGTTTCGATTTTGTTTTTAATTTTTTTTTTAATTAGTTATGGTTACAATAATCAAAGTTGAATAAGATGATGAGTGATGATTATCTATTACAAGCACATAAACTCTGCATGTGACCAGAACTTTAACCTCGATCAAATATGTGCTTAGATAGGATAAATTATCAATAGTTCATAATAATTAAACTTAATTTTCATCAAATTTTATCAAAAATAAGTTTTAATGAAATTGTTATTAAAAATAATTTTTTGCGACGATTTTTTGGGTAAACTCCCAAAACAGTAATACATATCTTTTCTCTATATCAAATGTATGATATATCTTTGCAGATAGAAGTGGAGTTGTAAACTCCAACAACAACTTAAACACTTCATTAGATAATTCCTTAATTATCTTATTTATTAAATAGTGTGAATTATCTACAACTCATGTGGACACTCCATGAGTTATGGGTCGGGTCAAATCCGACCCAATTTCCAACATCTCCTGCTCGTCTACATCATTGGTTACACTAATAACCGTCATTTCTCAACCTCTCATTCAGTCAACTCCTCATATGAAAAAATGAAATGTGTGACCTGACGAGAAAATATAAAGGTAAGAGTGCTATATTAAGCCACTATAAACTAACATAGCATATCACTCGAAATATCTTGTCTACCCCAGATTCATTGGATCACACCAGATCAAACATTTTAAAACCCCTCAGGAGTAGGGCTAGGCATAGGGTAATCCGAACCGCACAACCCCCCCAATCTAAACCAATCCGCATACAAATGGGCGGTTTCGCAAACACAATGCGGACGGATGCGGTTTGGAATATGACATGATTGCGGGTTGCGGACGAGTTGCGGGTTTAATCTGCACCCGCAAGAACACACCCGCACTTACACTTTTTGTTTTTAAAAATAGAATTTGAACCGTTGTTATTTTATTATTGCATTTTGGATGAATATAAAGTTAATGAAGAATTACTTTTAGGTAAGCTTAGGATTTTGAATGATTTTACTTTAATTATAGGGTAAATTATGCAAATAGTTCCTGTACTTTACACGATGTGTCAATTTGATCCCTATAGTTTCAATTTGCTCGATTTTGCCCCTTAATTTAAAGGATTATGTCATTTTAGTCTAACAAATAACGGTTGTTAAATTAATTTACCGGAAGGTCAAATAATGTGTCAATTTGGTCCCTGTGTTTTACACGATGTGTCAATTTCATCATTATAGTTTCAATTTTCTCGATTTTGACAGGGACTAAATTGACACATTGTGGAAAATACAAGGACCAAATTGACACATTGTTTGACTTTTCGTTAAATTAACTTAACAACCGTTATTTATTGGACTAAAATGACATAATTCGTTAAATTACAGGGAAAAATCGAGCAAATTGAAACTACAGTGACCAAATTGACACATCGTGTAAAGTACAGGGACTATTTGCATCATTTTCCCTTAATTATATTGTTGGGTAGTAGATAGTTAATGAGATTGATGATCTTGTTTAGGATTTTGAAAGATGTGCTTGTGTTAGCTTATGATTTGATTTAAAAGTTTAAGATTTTGAATGATTTGTTTGTGTTAGGAATTGATTTTGTTGTGTTTTTAATTTTGTAAGTTTTAATTCGTTAATTATTAATGTTGGAGTATTTTAGAAAATGAGGGAAAATGGCCCAAAATAAATATTTACAAAATGGGAAAAAAAAGGCTCCAAAATAAATTTTTAAAGAAAAAGTCCAATCCGCAAACTGCCCGCACATCCGTGAACTCTATCCACACAAACAGCAACTCACACTGCAGGCGGTTGCGAGTTGAATTTTTCCCAAACCGCATATATGCGGGCGGATCCAAACCAATCTGCAAACCGTCCAAAATTGAACCGCGACCACCCCTACTCACGAGTCATAGCTCATAAACATGCTTGACCTTAACACTATATCTGTACCCATGATTATATTGTGATCTCAAATCCAACACAATCGGCTAAGCAATGAGCCACAATACAAGGGTATGATTTTCAACAATCTTCCCTAGCTACTCATGTCAATTCACTTAAACTTGACTGCTTTCCTAGACATGGTCCTCTGGATTCATCATGACGACATGCTAAAATAGCGTCATCAAATCATCACTTCATGACATAGTTCCAGGTTCAAGAGCATAGTGTAGGCCTATTATTGGCCTAACAAGGCTCACACAGTGTTAGAGCAGAGATCCATCTAGTCACTTCCTTAAGTGGTTGACGGTAGCACATATAGTATGATATGTATGCCATGGTGGAGCTCTTGGAGCTCCCACTAGATTGGGTCTATTACTCTCTAATGCCATATGAATCTTAGTCTAGTCGCTATACAAGCGCCTAACTTGAGTTTCTTAGCATATTCGCTCATCAAGCACCTATCTAAGACCTCCTATTCGATTATATTCAGTCTTCATGAAGCTGTGGATAACTTCATGTAGACCCGACTTTCTTCGCATGCCCCCCATTTCGGAGAGGGCACGAATTGGTCTTACTACAGTTCAGACTCCTGTCATGGTTCTGAATCTAATCTTACAAAGTGCAATGTGAGATTGATAAACACCAAAGAGTCCAATCCGACAAATCATTTTGAAAAATCAGATTTTAAATCAAATAATGCCAAAACTGGACTACTTTTCCAGATTACAGAATCTCCACCTAAATATTTTATTTTTGGAAAATTTAGGAAACCCTGACTTGTGCCAAAGTCCACGTGTCCATCATCACCAAAGTTGCCTCGGCTCGGGAACTTGGGTACGAGAGGGGAAGATCTTGAAATGAGCACCCCCGCTGGCCCGATCAAAGATTGGCCTCTACTAACATGATATGTTGTTTTATAAACCTCATGTGTTCTTATCCAGTTATTAATCTAACTTTACTACGTGATGCGCACAGCATACAAGTATAGACTAAATCACGAGAATTGAAACAAAACAACTTATGTTTGTTTTCGAAAATGGTTTGAAAGTGCTATTCGCAAGTAGGCAAAAGCGCGGATTTGCCACCCTCAAGTGGGCTTAAAAACATGATGATTTGCCACTTCGCAAAGTGGGCTTAAAAAACTCACATTTGTCGAGTTGTTCCAATTCAGGCAATCAAGCCTTTACCTACAGGCATTCAAGCAGTTAAGCACTTAAGCAAATAGCCTCATGGCAAGCATGCGAAACATGGCAACACTCACACTCATGCAAGTATGCTAAAGTGTAACACTTACAGTGTACTTCGAGCCAAAAACAAAAGCTAGTTAGAAATCATGTATGATCCTAGCTATGTGAGATGCCTAATGTAACACATGCAGTAATGCAACTAAATAGGCTCGGCTATCTAAGATGGCATATGAATGCAACAATTGATACACGTATTCAAATAAGTATTGAAATACGATGTTGTTTGAATAATGCGCCGAGTCCGGTGCATGTAGTACAAATGAATGATGCAAACATGCAAGCATAAGGTATGCTAATCAAAATGTGCCCTAAAACTAACCATCGAAAGTGGTTAAGTAAAAGGGAGAAAGAAGTGGGGTTGGAAGACATGCACACACACTCGCACCCTTATTACAACATTGCGCCCTCTCGTAGGAGGGTCCGAATAAATGAGCTAAGCTAATCTAAGCTAAGCTAATCAAACTAATCTAATTAAACTAATTAGACTAATTATTACAGAACAAATTGAAGAACTAGTAAACTACTTACTAATTATTACAACACTTAACTAATTAACAAATTAATTAATTAAATTACAAATTCATGCTATCTAACAAGAAAAGCTTTAAACAATTCTGCCTCAGCTTCGCTCTAGGAAGTAGACATGCATGCATTCGGTTTCTCGCCCCGAAAAGCCTTCCGGTTTGCTCTTGAGAGGCTCTGTTTGCAGGGTGTCTCCAAGAAATTTTTGCACCATTTTACCAAATCACTGCTGGGAAGTGCACCAGTGGCCTATCGGCCATGAGAAGCTGTTGCTAGCCACCTGTCGGCCAAAGATGTGTACTGCCGGCAAAGGATGAAGCAGTGTCGGCCATCAGTGTGCCACTGCCGGCCACTGGTGTGCAGTATCACCATTCTGCAACAAAGCTCAAACAGAGAAAAATGGAGGGTCTCCCAAGGGTATGTTTGTACTGCACCCTCTCCTTATCATCTCAAAACATCAAAGGAGAGGAGCTATTGGATCTAAGACCACCAATCAAGCATTTTCAATGTATGATGGCCAAGGATCCAACTTGTACACATTCAATCAATGCACAAAAACAAGACTCAAGAACCACTACCCTATCATGCATAATCAAGGGCAATGGAGACAAAGGAGATTGGCACATTTTCATCACTTTGAGTATGAAATGGACCAATCTACCTTGTGTTTAATCAGACGTTTGATTGAACACAATGCAATGCACACAACAATCCTTATCTTGGCATGTTTTACTTGATTCAATTCTTGTTTACACATTTTAAGTTACCAAACCATTCATTAATTGATTTGTCCAATGTGAAAGTCCTCTAATGGGAAATAGGTCAATCCAAAGATGACTTAAGACATGAGAGAGACCATGCCTTTGACTAGGAGGAACCCTCAAAAGAGGGTTAAAGCCATTTAAGCATAAGCCTCAATCCCAAGCTTAAACACAACTTTAGGACCAACCAACCCTCAAATCAAATCAAAAGTAAAGAAATGAGGGAGATGGTAGATATTTCAATGCTGATATGGCATGAAAAACAAGACTCTAACATGCAAACAACTCATGTACAACATGTTAGGAGACTTAAGCATTAAAGCTAGTGAAGAGCTTTACACTAGAACCATGCAACATCAATCCCAAATGGCCAAACCAACTATGGACAGACCTCAAACTTGCCAAAACAATGGCTAAATTGTGCTGAGATGGTAGCATGAAAAGCAAGAAAATCATGCTCATGTATTGGCTCATAAACAAGGCACAAAGCACGCCTCTCAAAAGTGATGAAAGAGTGGAATATGTGAGAGTGTGACAAGGCTACATGCACTGAAATCATGTGGAAATGATGCTATGACATGCAAATGACCCAAGCAAAGCATGCTTAAAGACCTTGAAACTCAAAGCTAGTCAAGGGCATTTACACTATAGCTATACAAAGCAAGCCTCATATGATCAAGACCATTCAAAACAGAGTTTAATCATGTCAAAGCAAGGCCAAAAACATGCTGGAGTGGAGCCAACACATGTTAGAATAATAGGTTAAAACATCAAGTATGTTAAGCTAGTAAGCATGATTACACTACAAGTGTAAGAAGCAAGCAAGGAGTGACTCAACTAGCCAAAAACAGAGCTCAAGCAGGTCATAAAAGTCACAAAAACATGCTGAGATCAAGCCATGAGATGATATAAAAACATGCTCAACTATTAAGCCATCAACACATGCAAACAAGATATGAGGAGGGGGGACCACCCCCTTCTATTTTAGTCCTCAAAACCAACTTTCTATCACTGAAAAACCTCTGAGTTCTAGTGGTAGAAAGGCCAAATAAAGGGTTGTTTTAAAGGCTTTAAAAGATGGCATAAAGCTTAGCAAATAAGCCTCAAAAGAAGGGGGAACACCCCTAACCCCAAAAGGGCCTCAAACTACCATTTTCAACACTTAAAAAAAGAGGTTTTTGCAGTTGAAAACCACCCCAAAAACAGCACAAAAGGATGGAAAAAATAAGTATGAAAACAAGCTTAAAGGGTGAGTCTTATACCTCTTGAAGGGAAGACAACACTTAAGCAACAAAACGAAGCAAAACCACCTTAAGGAGCTCCAAGGAGGCTTCCAGAGAGCTTCAAGAAATCTCAGCCCAAAGATGAACCACTCTTGTTAAGGGTTGATAGGTTGAAGATGGATGTATGCACGTTTCTAAGCACAAAAGCTTTAGAGAGAAAGGAATCTAGAGTGAGAGGATTTAGAGAGAGAGGCTCCCAAATCTTTGCTAAATTGTTCTAACCCTTTAAAACAATAGAGAAGCCTCTCTATATATAGTAAAATGCAGCTTCAGGTCGAAAATATCCCAAAAGGGACAGCTGTAACAGCTGGAACAAAAATATCTGTCAAAAATTGACTTTCTACATCAATGGCTGGCACTGGATCACTGATGGCCGGCACATACACATTGTTGGCTGGCATGGGACACTCTTGGACGGTAGGGGCCCGGCATAGGCCATTCATGGCCGGCACATGGCCAAAAAATCCCATTTATGGCCAGCATTCTCTACTTCTGGTTGGCCAGAAAAATCTACTTTTTGGGCCCAACTTCAAATGGGAATATCTCCTTCATTGGAACTCCTTTGCAGGTCATTCTTGAGCCTCAATTGAAGCCCTCAAAGTCTTCTTTCCAATGGTGTTAGCCTTACATCAAAATTACAACTGTGCAAAAAGTTATGCCTATTTGAGTAAAGACTACTCAATTTTAATCCTTCCCGGATTCATGCCAAACTGCTCCTTATCTAGTTTTCTTCTCTCCTCTCCTCTTTTCTTCAACCCCAAAACCCTAAATAATGTGTTTTGAAAGATTTTTCAGAGATTTCACCTCTCTTTCATTCATTTCCACTTTGTCTTTGCTCGGTTTACCGAAAAGCGCAACATTTAACGAAATGTGAGCCTCGGAACATCGTAGAATCATTTTCAAAAACTATTTTGAAAGAGAGGGTTTTAAGGTCTAAAAATCATTTTGGTCAAAATCATTTTGGTCCAAAAATGGGATGTGATGTTGGGATTTGACACTCTCAGTGCCAAAGAAGTCAAACCTTTTCACAACATAGCCTGCACCATCGAGTAAGCAATCAGTGGCGCCCAAGTCTTAAGGGCGGTCAAAAATGGGGTGTCTACACTTCATATTCGAATTTTTAAAGTCTCATCTTAGCCAATGCTAAGGTGACATCTAATAATAAATCAATTTTGTTCACTTCTCAAGTCACAAAACATTTACCTCGCTCACTAGCTAAGCGCTAAGATAATTAATGTCTCACCTCGCTCACTATACAAGTGGCAAGGTGATCGCAAGTGTGAGAAGGCCGATCTAAGCCTAGTGACATCATATACAATGTGTGCTAATAGTATCAATTACGCCATAAAACCACATGGATAAATGATTATGCATGAGATACTCATAAAATATCCGACAAAGTCAATAAGGTATCCAAGATATATCAAATCCTGCGAAGTTCTAAACTTCTAACATGAGTTTGGAAAGTATCTCTAGCAGTAGATCAACCACCATCCTGCTAGTAGAGATATAATGTAGGACTACCTCCCCTTGTGCAATCACACCTCGAATAAAGTGAAAATTAATGTCGATGTGTTTGGTCCTAGCAAGACACTTAGGATCCCTAGAATATGCCAAAGCTGCCATACTATCAATATGGATCATAATGATTTCATCTGCAAGAGCCACGATCCCATGGCGCCATAGGAATCTCCTCAACCAAACAACCTCAAGTACTTTTGTTGAACAAGCAACGTACTCTAACTCCATTATGGACAAAGATGGCGAAAAAATCATCTTCACTGCTTACTAGTGAACAAGTCCTGTGTTACTCTAGTAACGGCTGACCACACCCACTACAAAGCATATATCCGGTCAAGTACGCACCCTATTGTACATTAGACTACCAACTACACTCGCATAGGGAACCTTTGCCATTTGATTCTTGTCCTTATCTGTTCTTAGGGCAAGAGTCAATACTCAAATTACGTCCCTTCTCAATTGGATTGTCAATGGGTTTGGAATAGTACATCTGAAACCGTTCTAAGATCCTATTAATGTAAGTCTCTTGAGACAAACAGAGAAGTCTCTTAGAGTGATCTCTCAGGATCTTAACTCCAAGCACATAATTTGCCTCTCCCATGTCCTTCAGTTCAAAAGTAGAGAACAACCACTTCTGAGTGGCGACAATCATTTCCATGTCATTTCCAACTAACAATATGTTGTCAACATACAACAATATAATGGTCTTCCTCCATCATCTTAAATCTAGTCGAAACGATGATTTTTATGGAATCTAAAATACCATTATCTAGATGATTATTTTAGGCCATAAATGGAACATTTGAGAGGGCATGCTTTGTGCTCTTGTCCATTGACCTTAAAGCCTATTGGTTGATCTCTATAGATCTTCTCGCCTAGTTCTCTATTGAGAAATGCAGTCATAACATGCATTTGGAAAAGTTCCAAATCTAAATGTGCGACAATGGCTAGAATTTAGGCGAATGAGGGAAAATCTCACCACTAAGGAAAATGTCTATATCCTCTCTTTGGGTATATCCCTTCGCCATGAAACGGACTTTTGACCCATTAGCCTTGCGCTTAACTTTTAAGACCCACTTGTTGCCAATGGTCTTGCGCCCAGGTAGAAAGTCAACCAACTCCCAAACTTGGTTCTGAGCCATAGAACTCATTTCATTCTTCATAGCGGTCATCCACTCAGTAACATTCGGTGAAACTAACGCTTCCTCATAGGAACCAGGCTTGTCAAGATTCAACGGAGCATACATGAAAGATTTCCGTTCAATCTCACAAGACAATGATGAATGATTCCACGTTCACCTCTACGTAAGTAGGATCTTTATTGAGTCATTTTCTCCCACTAGAAGGTAAATCACTCCCACTATCTTTGGCAATTTTAGGATGAGTCTCTAATTCTCCACCATCGCCAAAAGATGGTGTAACGTCCTCAGACTCCTGCAACTCAATTATTGAAAAATCTTTCTTTATTTCGCTAATACTAGAAAATTCACTCTCAATGAAATTGACATCTTGTGACTCACTTTCAGTCTTTCCACTATAAGGATGTTCACTATACTTTACATAACCCCGTGAGCATTCTGAGTATCTAACAAACACTTGTTTATTTGCTCTAGGGACTAACTTCCCATGCTTATGAGAAGTTGTAGCTCGGCTTTTTCGCACCCTCTTTTGGAAGGTTTGATAGAAATCTCTACAGTTCGGACCCCCGTGGTTCTGAATCTAATCTTACAAGTGCAATGTGAAACTGATAATCACTAACGAAATTGATAATCACCAAAGAGTCCAAATTCAGAAAATCTTTTGGAAAATTGATTTTAGGATAAAAAATGCCAAAATTAGACTACTTTGCCAGATACAGAGTCGCCACCTAAATATTTTATTTTTGGGGAAATTTAGGAAACCCATGACTCGTGCCAAAGGCCACGTGTTCGTCATCACTAAAGTTACCTCGGTTCGGGAACTTAGGTACGAGAGAGAAAGGTCATGAATTGAGCACCCCCGCTCGCCTGATCAAAGATCGACCTCTATTAATCATGATATGATTTTTATCAACATTATGCGCTCTTGTTCTGGTTATTAAGCTAGCTTTACTACGTGATGCGCATAATCAAGTATAGACTAGTTTGCTCAATTTGAAACAATTCAACTCATGTTTGTTTGCAAAAATGGTTTGAATTTGCTACCTCAAGTGGGCTTAAAGATTGCGGATTTGCCACCAAACATAGTGGGCTTAAAACATGATTTGCCACTCAACAAAATGAGCTTAAAACGCGCATTTGTTGAATTGTTCCAATTCAAACAACAAGCCTTTATCTACAGGCATTCAAGTAGTTTAGCAAGTAAGCACATAGCCTCATGGCAAGCATGCTAGACATGGCATCATTCACATTCATGCAAGTATGCTAAAGCATAAAAACTCATCTAGTACTCCAAGCTAAGAAGATATGAGTTAGTAAAATATGTATGATTCCTAACTATATAAGATGTCTAATGCGACACATGCAATATGCAATTAATAGACTCGACTAATAATATGACATATGATTCAATTTGAACAACACGCGATTAAACATGTATTCAAAGAATTATTGAAATGGCAACGCAGTTTGAATGATACGCCGAGCCTTGATGCATCCAAGACAAGATGAATGGATGCAAGCATGCGATATGCTAATTAAAACATGTCCCTAATCTAACCATCAAAAGTGATTAAATAAAAGGAAGAAAGATGTGGGGTTGGAAAACATGCACACACGCACGCACACTTATTACAACATTACGCCCTCGCGAAGGAGGGTCCGAATAAATAAGCTAACCAACTAGCTACGCTAATTAAGCTAACTAGTTATTACAAAACTCGAATTAATTAACTGTTCTAGTTAACTAATTACAAACGAAATCAAATAACTAGTTAAACTAACTAATTAATTACAACTCTTAATTAGCTACAACTAATTAATTACAACACGTATTTAAGCTAGACATTTAAACGTTAAATAAGCTTGGAATGTAAGAGAGGCTCATGCATGTGCTCGATTTCCACCCGAAAAGCCACCGTTTTGCTATTGTAAGCCTCTGTTTGCACATTTGAACACTGACAATGCTGCCCACTTCCAGAATACCTCTGCTCCACCTTACCAACATACTGCTCAATTTTCATGGATGGCTGACAGGGAGCCGGTCGGCTATTAATGGTTGCCGGTTGGCTACCACTGGTGGCCGGTCGGCTACTGGTGGTGGCTATCGGCCACTGATAACCTGGTCTTCCTTGCTACAACAGAGAGCAAACAGAGCAAAACAGTGTATTTCTCAAGGGTTGTTTGCACACTTTGCCTCTTCTTTTCATGGAGAAATCAAAGGAGGGACAAAATTTGGTTCATAAACCATCAATCAAGCAATTTCATTGCATGATGGCTTGTGAAATCAATTGTGCAAGTTTAATAAATGCAAAATGAGACCAAAATGACCATCACCCTATCATGCATGATCAAGGGCAATGGAGACCTAGGAAAATGGCACCTTTCATGACTTTTGAGTATGAAATGTCCCATTTTCCTTGTATTCAAATTAACGTCCGATTTGAACACATGTAATGCAACACAAAGAAATGCTTATCTTGCCACTTTTACTTGCCAATTTTGTTCACACATTTTAGTTACCAAACCATTCATTAATCAATTTGTCCATTGGTGGGTGTTTTCTAAGATGAAAGAAGTGTCAACCAAGGGAGAGTTTAAGGCATGAGAGAAGCTTCATGCCATTGGTAATGAACCCTCAAAGGAGGATTAAACCATTAAGCATGAAACTCAATCTCAAGCTTAAACAACCTTAAGGTTGAAACAACCCTCAAAACAAATGAAAAAGTGAAGAAATGAGGGAGATTGCAAAGATTATAAGTGCTGAAATTAGGTGAGAAAAAGCACTAAAACATGCAATCAACTCAAACCAATGGTGGTTAAAGCCTTAAAACACCAAGCTAGTGAAAGGACTTACACTACAACTATGCAATACACGACTCAAATGACTTAACCAGCCAAAAACAGAGTTACAACAATCCAAAAAAAGAGCTTAAATCATGCTAGAATTAAGCTACAAATTGCTAGAAAAGTAGGCTAACACATAGAGCTATCTAGGCTAGCAAACATGACACAAGGAGAGGAGGCTAACCCCCTCATATTTTGAACTTCAAAACATGATTTTTACCATTGAAAATACTCTGAGAATCAGTGTTTAAAAGCTTGAAAAAAGATAGTAAAAGGGTGGGAAACACAAGGGCAAAAGCCTTCAAAATAAGGTACAAAGAAGGGTTATCAACCCCTCAACCTTTAATGGCCTTAGGACCCAAGCTTCAGCCCCAAAACACAGAGTTTTTATAGCCCAAAATCAGTTGGAAAACATGATGGAATGAAGACAAAAGTAGCTAAAACAATAAGCTAAAACATAGAGCTTTTGATTTAGTAAACAAACATAAAGAGGGTGGCTAACCTCTCCATTTTTGGGACCTCAAAACAACATTTTTAGCCTCTGAAAACCTCTGAAAATCAGTGGTAAAAATCTCAAAAAAAGTTGAAAAAAGAATGGGAAACACAAGTGTAAAGGCTTAGAGAACAAGGTTTAAAGAAGGATGATTAACCCCTCAACCTTTAATAGCCTTAAACTTCTAACTTCAGCCCATAAAAATAGTTGAAAAACACTTCTAAATCAGCAAGAAAATATAGAAAATAAGTAGTGTAAAGGTGCTCAAAATTATACCTCTTCAAGAGGAACAACACTTTTGTTCACAAACCAAAAAATTCCCACTCTCAAGGGCTGAAATTTAGACTCAATAGTCTCAGCAAGGAGAGCTCCAATATTGGTTTAGGAAGTATAGAGAGAGGGTGTATAGGTTGCAAGATAGAGATAGAGAGAGAATTCCAAGAATTGAAGCTTTTGGAAATTTTTTAAACCTTAAATCAAGAGGTTTGGCTTGGCATATATAGAAAAACAGCCTAAGAGGTTGAAAATATCAAGCCTTGAACAACTGGAGCTTGTGGGGGACAGCTGGCCAAAAATATCTTAGTTTTTCACCAGTGGCCGACTGGCCAGAAGTGTGGATTGTAGGCCATAAATGGTGGCCGGTCCGGTCAAAAATCTGCTTCTAGGCCCAACTTCAAATGGGCATATCTCCTTCATCCAGACTCCTTTGTAGGTCATTCTTGAGTCTAAATTGAAGCCCCTGAAGTCTAATTTCCAATGGCAGAAGCCTCACATCTAAATTCTAAGTGTGCTAAGAGATATTCCTATTTTAGTGAAGGTTGTTCAATTGCAGCTGAACCGGATTGATGCCTAACTTCAACCAACCATATCTCCCTCATCTGAACTAGGCTTTAGGAGATTCTTGAGTGTAAAATGAAGCCCGGAAGTCCAATTTCTAATGGTGGTGGCCTCACAACTTAAGTCTAAGTGTATAAAAGGATAGACCTGATTTAGTGAAGGCTGCCTGGTTCTCTCTAAATGATTTATGCCCAACTTCTTCCCCAACTAGGTTTCTTCCCTCTCCTCCAATTTTCTTTAACTCCAAACCTCTAAATAAGATGTTTTAAAATATTTTTGAAAGAGTTCACCTCTTTTCCATTTATTTCCACTTTGTCCTTGCTTGGTTTACCGAAAAGTGCAATTTTTAACGAAATGCGAGCCTCAGAAGATTAGAAACTTTTGGAAAAAATATTTTGAAAAAGGGGGTTTTAAGGTCTAAAATGATTTTGGCCAAAATCGTTTTGGTCCAAAATGGGGTGTAAGGTTGGGATTTAGAGCTCCTCTTGCTGAAGAAATGGAACGTTTGTACAGCATAACTTTCATCATCGAGTAATCAACTTGTGGCACCCAAGTCTTAAGGGGGGTAAAAAATGGGGTGTCTATAGAAGTAATGTGAACAAAACCCACACAACTCCAAGCAAATGCTCCAAATCAGGTTTTATGCCTTTCCGTAATTTATATGGGAGTCGTTGGAACTGACTTTGAAGATACACGGTTAACGATGTAGGCAGTAGTTACAAGAGCATCCCCCCAAAAGATGTAAGGAGGCTGACTTGTGCCATCATTGATCTAACCATTTCAAGCAAAGTGCGATTCCGTCTCTCCACTACACCATTTTGTTGTGAAGTGCTTGGAATTGTTAACTACCTGTATATCCTATTTTCCTCATATAGTCCCTAGAATTAATGTGATAAATATTCACACCCTTGATCCATTCGAAGGATGCTTAGTTTCTGTCTGTTTGACTCTCAACCAGAACAATAAAGCGCTTGAAGCAATCCAATGCCTCAAAAGCAATGTGAAATCAAGTAGACATAATTGAACCATGAACAATTAACAAATGTAAGGAAATAAAAAGCACCATGGCGTGCCTTTATATTTGTAGTTCCACAAATGTCAGAGTGAACTAACTCTAGAGGATCTAAAGCCCTAGGTGCCCTTCCAAAAGGCTTCCTACAGGCCTTTCCTGCCATACAAGGCTCACATACAGGTAGACTTACATTAGCAAGATATCCTAACAGGCTTTCTTTAGTTAATCTAGTCATTCTATCTTTTCCTATGTGACCATGTCTAGCATGCCAATATCACAAGACACATAAGAATATGAGGAAAAGTCCAAATCCAGCATAATAAACTATTGGAAAGAAAACCTTGTCCATACAAGCCCTTATTAAAATAAAAATCCAACTAACTACCACTAAAACCAAAGCCTAGCAAAGTAATAAGTGATAAAAAAAAATTACGTTAGACACCAAGAGCATAAAGCACATCATGGAGGAGTAAAGTGCGCCCCAGATGCATCTTGAGCTGATAAGAACCAACTCCAAAGATATCCTCTTGAGTTCCATTACCCAAAGTAACGTATTGCTTGCCCATATGTATCTTTCTGTAATTCATGAACTCAACTCTTTCTTTGACTATATGGCGGGTTGCTTATGAGTTCTACAATCCAATTCTAGAAAGAATTAGCAATACATACATGTGAACAAACACAAGTATTTAAAGAGTTAAGTCAAATGTCTACCTTCTTTGCATCAAGGATTCTGAGCAAAGTGACCTCGCTTCCCACAATTATAGCACTTGACCTTGGTCTTGTTTTTATTTCCAGCACGTTTGCCTCGACAACACTTCCTCATATTACCTCTCTTAGGACCAATGTTACTAGCTGCACCACCACATTTTCCTTGTTTGTTGCTGTAGACACCCTATTTTAACTGCTCCTAAGACTTGGGTGCTTTAATCCGAACACTTAATGATGAAAGTTACATTATGAAAATTGTTCGAATCTTCAGTAAAAGAATTCAGTTTCGAGCTTTAAAACCAAGCCTTCCACCTCATTTGGACCAAAACCCTGTTTTTAGCCTAACCACTTAGTGAGTAGCGGGGCCAAATTAATTGGCTGGCTTGCCAATTAATGAACAGGCCATACAATTAATTGGTCGGCCAACTATGTTTGCTGACAGAAGATATTTTGCAACAGCTAGTTGTCCCCATGTGCATGCTTTGAACTAGCTGTCTCTTTTGCAGATATTTGCATTGAAAGGCAGTGGAAACTCTATAAAAATACCACATTCCCTCATGGTTTAGGGTTAGAACATTTTCCCAAAGGCTTAGAGGTTTACCAAAAGTTGTTCTATACCCTCTTAATATAGATACACTATAGATACACCATTAAAGCATTGAACTTGAAACTTTTTTTGCTAAGATTTTGAAAACAAATTTAGATACTTGAGAGTATTTAGATTGTGGTTTGTAAACCAAGAAGTTCTTCATCTTCTCTAGAGGTTAATCTTTCAACTCTTTTCATTACTTAATTTCTTGTTCTTCATTTCAATACTGTTTTTCAAATGATTTTGGCTTTAAAAAAGTGATATGAAATCTTATTTAAAGGTGGAAGGGTTAGCCACCCTTCCATAGGCTTGTTCTTTAGCTTTTCTCTCTTGTTGTTATTCATATTTAGGCCTCATTTCCTTCATTTCCAGCACTGTTTTGGTTATATTTTGATTAAATTTGAGCTGTTTGTATGTGTTTAAAGCTTACATAAACAGCTTCATTCTTGTCTCATATCTCTCTTATTTGAAGATATTGCATAACTCTCTTCTAGTTGTTTCTTTGTAGAATGGAAATGGATGTTTCATCCATGTTACATAAGTAGGAAGATGAGCTTGCAATTATCTCTCCATAGTTTTTATTTCTTGCTTTTACTTAGTCTAGTTTTGTCTTTGTTTTAAAGCTACATGAGAGCTTTTCATCAAGGCCATTAGAGACTCTCTTCTATATCCTTTGAAGCATGGAAATGGAGGTTTTAATCCATCTTCCATGAGTAGGAAGATGAGTCTCATTGGTCTTCTTAATAATGAAATCTCTTGTGTATATGCTTTGCCTTCAAGAATGACTTCTTTTAAACCGATTATCTCTAAGCTTGAGTATTCACTTGCTCTTATTTACCATGAGATTCAATAGGTTTTGACCGTGTCTTTGATTGTATCTTTCATATTTAGCCTTAGTTAGCTTTGCTTCCATTAATTGCCATCTCTTTGCTTCACTAATCATCATTTAAATTCCCTTAGGATGTTTGATGATTTATGAAGCAAACCTACTCTCTCCTTAAGAAATTTTCATGACAGGAGAGAGAAGGAAGAACAAACATCTTTTGGAAACCCCATGGTTTTGCTCTGTTCTAGTTCTATTGCAATAGGTATTTCACAATCAATAATGGCCGACCGGCCACCCTTTTTGTATGGCAGTGGGTGCTTTTCAGTGAAACAGAACAGATCATGAAGCCCAAAACAGAGTCATTTTCAGACTGTGAACAGAGCAGCTTCTAACAGTGAGCAATGGGGGTTTCTGAAGGACGTTCTTGCCCGTGTCCACATGACTCATCGCCTCTCATTTGATCCCTTTAATTTAGCTACTTCAATTCATACTTTGGTATTAAATTAGTTAGCCAATTCATTTGTGTTTGTAATTAAGTAGTTCATGTAATTAATTAATTCATACTTGTAATAATTAGTTAGTAATTAATTAATTAGTTCATTCATTCGGGTTTGTAATAATTAGTTAATTAGGACATTCATTCGGACCCTCTTATGCGAGGGCAAACTTGTAATATTTGTATGTCTTCCAATCCCTACTTCTTTCTCCCTTTTATTTACATGTTTACCATAATTGTACAAAACATCACGTTTTTCTTTCCATCATTCTCATGCATCGCATCCATTTTAGCATGCATTAAAATTTGGCTCATCATGCATAATGTTTTACTACTTCCAAAATGATTATGTGCGCTATATCATGCTTTGAGTTGTTTTACATATCATGTTAGTAGCCGAATTTAATAATGGCATTTTGTATGTGTTGCATTAGCCACTTGCATATTAGGAGTATGCATTTTTCTAACTACTTTCATTTTCTTTGGCTTACCTCGGAGTACTAGGTGAGCATTTTTAGCTTTAGCATATTACATGTGTGTTCATGTTGCCATGTCAAGCATACTACCATGAGGCTACATGCTTATTCGAAATAACTATTTGAATGCCGATGGATAAATGTTATTTTACTTGCATTGGAGATGATTTTGATCAAATGTATGTACAAGCTCATTACTTTCCTTTTGAGTTGTGTAAACTCAAAAACCCTTTCAAAAGTCACATAAAATTAAGTCATTTCCCAAGCAAGCAAAATAGTCTATACTTGTGTGTCTCGCATAGTAAGTTAGCATTATTAATCGGAACAAGAGCATATAATGTACATAAAAATCACATCATGATTAGTAGAGGACAATCTTTGATTGGGTGAGTAGGGTGCTCAATTCATGACCTTCCTTTCTCATACCTAAGTTCCTGAGCCAAGACACTTTGGTTTTGACGGACAAGTGGCCTTTGGCACGAGTCATGGGTTTCCTAAATTTTTCAAAAATATTTAGGTGGCTACTTTGAAATTTGGCAATATAGTTCATTTTCCACATCGCTAATAATAAATGGATTTTCTAAGATTTGTCAGATTTGGACTCTCATTTGTTTCTTTCTGTTTCACATTGCACTTGTGAAACCAGATTCAGAACCACAAGAGTTCAAACTATAGGGCTATCGTATCTGAGGAGACTAAACCCTTCTGAGGAGCATGAAAAACCATCTGCAGTTGCGCTTAGGCTTGAATACCTGACGCTGCCCTACTTGGGTGATAAGGACGGTGCTATGGTGTGACCCCAAGCGCTTCGCTTCAAGCCCAAATTGCTCAAATTTCAAAGCAAGGGCATGCAGCTCGGTTGCAGGTGTGGTCCCTGTAGACACCCCATTTTGACCGGTCTTAAAACTTGAGCGCTTTCTTCCGAACATCTGATGATGAAAATTGGAATGTGCTATATTACGAATTTCTTAGCAGAAAAGTTGGGATTAAGCTTTAATTCCAACCTTATACTCGTTTTGACCAAATTATTTTAGACCTATTCAAAAATATTTTTTGAATTTTTCCTTTTCCGAAAAATTCAACAGTTTTGGAAAATTAGCTCTCACACCACATGGCAAGCTACATGATTTTGGGATATCACACGGCAAGCTATGTGTTTTTGGAAATACCACATTGCTAGCCATGTATTTGGAGTGTTTTTCGAATTCTATAAATATCCCCTCATTTTGTTGTTTTGAAAAAGGAGGGAAAAAAAAGGGAAGAAAATATTTTGAGAGAGAAAATTTTGTTTCAAAAAAGGGAAAAATTTTGGGAAAGAAAATTTTGGAAGGAGAAAAAATGGAGAAAATTTTGTTTCAAAAAGAGATAAAAGTTCGAATTTTTTTTTTGTTTCAAAAGTCTTGGGAAAAGAAAATTTTAGTTAAAAGAATTTTTGTTTTAACAAATTTTAAACATTTCTATCCACTGATATATACCACTTGAAAATTCTATTAAAGTTTAAACTGGCAACTTCTTGCTAAGAGCTCAAAGTATACTTCAAGGGTGTTAAGAAGAAAAGTTTGGTAATTAGAAAATTCATATTTTCCTCCAAATGTGAGTTTTCGCACTTTTCTCATTTATTTTCTTTTTTTTTTTCTATTGTCTTTAACTATATAATACAACATGGTAGAAATGGTTTCCTGATTTACTTGAAGTAATTTCTTTATTTTCTTGCATTTTTTTTACTATTTGAAATATGTAGGTTTTTTTTTTAATATTTTATTTTAATAATAATATAAATAATGTAACAATAATATATGTTTTCCGTGCGGTAATGGATGAAACCACTACGTACACTTCTCTCAAATATATTATTATTATTATTACTACTACTACTATATCTGTATTTGTGGGTTTAATCAATCTCTATGTGATTTTGCGTGTCATCCCTTATATTGGCAGTTGAATATTTAGTTGCATTTTTGTATATGTATATATTGCATTAGAATTTTGCATCTAGGATCGTGCATATTTTCTAATTTTGTTTTGCAGCTTCTTGCGGGCCGTTAGTAAATACCATGTGAGTGTTATGTTTTAGCATCCCACTTATGTGTTTTTTATTTTATTTATTATGTCGAGTATCCTACTATGTGGTTACTTACTTAACTGATATATCTCTATGAATGCCAGTAGATGGAGGTTGTGTTGTTCAATTTGAAAAAAAATTTATTTTCATGTTTGTAAACTAAATTTTTTGTGTTTTGTACACTATTCAAAACTTTTTCAAAATATATGAAATCAAACTGTTCCAAAATAAATGACATAGTCTATACTTGTTTACTTCACATAGTAATTTTTAGAATTATTTAATAATCAGAATATAAACATATAAACTCAATAAAACTTGTATCATGGTTTAATAGGGGTTAATCTTTGATCGAGTGAGAGGGGGTACTCAATTAATGACTTTCCTTCTTTATACCTAAGGTTCTGAACCAAGACATATTTGGTTACGATGAACAGTGGCCTTGGCATGAGTCACGGGTTTCTTAGTTTTTCCCAAAAGATATGGTGACGACTCTAAAATTTGGTGATGGAGTCCATTTGGAAAAGATTTTGCAATAAAATAAATTTTCTATAAAAGTCGTTGGATCTGGAGTCTCATCTATGTTTCGCATTGCACTCGTGAGACTAGATCAAAGAAATCGAGGGAACTGTTTAGCTCGCTCGAGTACCCCCCGGGCATGCGACAATGCCATAAATAATATTCAGTTGATTCCACTTGCCATGAGCAATGAGGTTTGTCTCAAACTCCCCTGTGAGATCATTGTGCAGGTTGCTAAGCATAGTATAGCGCTTGCATCGATCTCCCTTGACTCAATTCTGATGGGTCTCTGTGTCACGATGGTGTTTGGCAGTGGTCCTTTCTTCAGATCGGATCTTAAGGGTTGCCAATTTTTCTATGACTTCTGGTTCATTAACCAAATATTGGATTTCATCTTTGATGAGGTTAGTAACAATATTCTTAGGAGCTATTTCACTACATTGATTGCACAGGGTTTGACATTAGCACACTTTAAAAATTTTATTCCCAAAAATACAATTGGCATACAATATTTCCACTTATATAGGGAGATCAAAAAATTTCGCTAAGCTTATAATCATCTCTCCCTATGTGAGCTAAAATATGACACCCAATTAATTTTGAATAAAATTATTTAAGAGACAAAAACATCTCTTAATTCCACCACATCAAATCATGCATAATATATATGAGTTCAAAAAATGCGTTATACAATTTTGCACGTGAGCTCCACTTGAAGCGCTCTAGGTAATATGGTGTAACATGTTAAGGCAACCTTCAAATATATTGGTGACAGTGAAACACATCCCCTTACATGGCTATAGAAAAATACATCCAAAAATAAATAAATAATTACAACCCAAAAGAATCATAATTCATTGATTCTAATAAAAAAATAACACGGGGATGCCACTTCACGAATACATTTGTAGGGTCTACCTCTAACAATATAAAATAAATAAATAAACATATGTACAAAACAATTACCAACATTACCTCCATCTATCCAAACATACAACACCAATGAATAAATAAATAAATAAATGGCCAAAGGATAAAAGTCAAACTACAATTCCAACTAAGGAAAAGAGCATAGTCATGAAAACTAGGACTCAATATATATATATATATTAGTTCACAACTAATATATATTAAACAATTAACAAATTAATTCCACAATTTAATAGCACAAAAAATAAATGCTAAAACAACCAAAAGAAATTAAGAAATTATGCATGATAATTAATAAAAGAGAAAAATAATTTTTCAAAATTTTCTACAATTTTGAGCATTATATTTTTAATTTTTGTAATTTTCATAATTAATATATATATATATATAACATTGTGAGAATATCCAAAGAAAATTCCAAATAAATAATTCTGAAAAACAGTGGCCAAACAAATTACACAGAAAAATAGAGCAGGCAGTCATGATTCCCCACACGCTGCGCATGTAAACACATGCCTAAAGAAACGTGTCCACCCACCCTTACGTGCTGGGTTGCTGCCCTACACATGTGATAGACAGGTGTCGCGCTCCAACGTACGCTACGTGGCACGCTCACACACCGCCCGTATGCGTGTTGCTGACGTCAGCTGCGTTGACCCAAACTGCGCCGGTGTGCCATCAAGTGGCGCCGCTAAGCTGCTGTGTTTTGTTGATGTCATGATGACGTCATCCGACTTCCTAGAATTTCTAGAAACAACGATTTTGACCCAAAAATATTTGAAAAGTCATAACTTTTTCAATATAACTCCGATTATAGCCCATTTTATATGGATGGAAAGCTCAGGAAGAGTACTTTCAAAATATATAAATTTTAGTCATTGAAAACGAAATTTTTTAAACCAATTTTTGAGATAAAAAATTTGCTTTAATGGAGTTTTATAAGAACTAGTGTTTTCAAAAAACGTTTTCAACATGCCAAGATATTCAACAATATTAAAACAAATAATATTGATTAAACATGAACAAAAGTAATCTATGGCATGCAAATCATGAGACAAAAATAAGTAACACAACTCTGATACCAATGAAGGAAAATATGCGGGTAATAAAATTACATAAAGGGGAAATGGTTTGGATTAGATGCTTGGATTACAAGCTTTGTCTAGAAAATCCTCCGTCAATTAAGAAGCTACCAGAGTCTCTCAATGTTGTATCTACACTCCAAATATCTAGGTTCTATAATGGTGACCTAAGAGAGAAGAACAGAGAGAGAAATTCTGCAGAGATTTTTCGGGTAAACTCCCACAACAATAATACGTATCTTTTCTCTATATCAAATATATGATATATATCTCTGCCGATAGAAGTGGAGTTGTAGACTCCCACAACAACTCAAACACTTCATTAGATAATTCCTTACACTACAAAAAAAAAAAAAAAAAAAAAACTTTTAGCGACCTGTTTTTTAGTCACCAAAAGTGTAATTTTGGTTGCTGAAAGTATCCGCAACATGAACAAAATTGGTCGCTGAAGCCCTGTCACTAAATGTTTTGGTGACCAAATCAATTTTGGTTGCCTTTATAAATAAATTGGCGACCAAATACTTCCGTCGCCAAAAGACTAAAATTTCGTTGCCATAAATTAACATTTAGTCACTAAAAGTAGCCTTCAGCTGATGACATGTTAAGTTTCAGCGGCATATAAATGCGTCGCTAAAAATATCTTTCAGTGACTAAAAGAATTGGTTGTTGAATGTTAAAACTTTTGGTGACCAATCAAGTTTTGGGTCGCTAAAAAAATTATGGACACATACTTTCAGCAACATAAATAAAATGTCACCAAAAGTAAATTTACAACTAAAAAAACCTGTCACCAAAAATTCATTATTTATAATTTTTTTAACAATTTCCCTGTTCAATACATAATTCATAAACCTATAAATAATTTTTTTTAACAATTTCCCTGGTCAATACATAATTCATAAACCTATAAACATAAGCAAAATATACTTCAAATTAACACACTTGTGTAAAGCATCCAAAATATAAACTTAATTCAAAAGTAGTACCATATTAAATATAAACAACATATCAAATCCAAAACATCCAATTTAAGTACAAATCTCTTACAATCCCAAACTTCAAACATGTAATGCCCAAAGCCCTTCTAAGCTTGCAAATTCATAACAAAAATCTATGACAAAATATATCCAAAAATTCAAAATGTAATCCTTTGATGCTCCCCGAACTATATTCCATCCATTGCCAATCTGTCAAACATATGAAAAAAAAATTATAATGTTAAAATGTTAATAATAAAGGTCTTGGTCTAAAAACATTGGTTTCACAGTATAGATGAACAAATTGAGAGAAAATTTTCCTACGGTGAATTACAAAATTTCAATATACCAAAATCAAAAAGTAACACACGATTCACCAGTTAAACTTGGCATATATGAACTAATTACAAGCAATATCTCTATAAATTTGTAAATCAGTCACATGTTGTCCAACCAAAACCTAGCTCAAATTATGTCATTATGGAATACTGATGAAATCCAATTTCAAGGTTCCAAAACAAGAGCAAATATCAATTGAGTAGGAGCTATCACTGGAATGAGATGTAATCCAAAGTGCTAACTTTACTTTCATGACTAAATTGAAATAAGAAGGACCTAAATCTTAAACTTGAGGCTGCTTTTACTTACATTAAGGTCAAATTATGAGATGTGTCACATTTCTAGTATAGCATTATAGTGTTCTTAGGAAACATAATAAGAGTTTAACATTGGGATAATGAAATTAAAACACATCTTTGGTCCCTAGATTAAAACCAAATATAGCAGCAATCTAAAAAACGTAGGGATAATAAATCATCCTTTCTTTGAAACTCTCATTCCTAAACTCTAGTTCCTTCCTAAAATCTACTAGTCTCCTTCCTAAACTCTCATTTTCTTTTCTCTAGTTCCTCTCTAAACCCACACATCCCACCATACAAACCCACTAGCATTAAACCTACAATAGCCATCACAGCCAATAGATAGATAGTAGCCATACCTATATGGAATTAAATCATCCAAGGAGTTCTTTGTAGAGCTCAAGGTCTTGTGCAAGATACATCACATTAATGTGGTAAGTAACATTTTCATATCTGCAAAATGAAATTTAATGTGATTTAACAAAGTTCAAACATTTTTTAGCAATCAGACCTATATGTATTTATAGGTGGAGTTGTTGGGGTATGCCAGTGGAGATGACCACCTCTACTTGGTTTATGAGTACATTCAAAATGGATCTGTCAGTGATCACCTTCATGATCCATTACTCAAAGGTATTTATTTAGCATAGGCCTCTCAACAGATTGAATTCAGACTGGTTTTAGCATAATCCGAATCTAAATTTGGTTTACTTGGCTTAATCTAAAGGTATTCATCACAACTCATTTTAGTATATATGTTGCTTACATCTTGGAGATTAGTTTACTTATTCTTGAATTTGTTCTACGTAAATAGGAACACCTGGAACTAATGTGAATAACAGTTTCTATTTTTTCATTGTAATTATCTCATTTAATCCTTTATCCCAATGCATTTGCTAGCATAGAACAAGGAAAAGAATGAAAACTTAAGATTTTATTTGTTTTACTACCTAAGATGAACAAAAACAGTTCTTTGGATTTGCTAAATTGATCCAATGTTTTTTACAGGTTGCAGATTTTGGAAATCATAAGGACCTAAATCTTAAAGTTGAGGTTGCTTTCACTTACATTAAGGTCAAAAAGTTGCTCAAATAAAAACTAGAATGAATATGAATAATTTGATAGCATTATGACTGTGACTTGGCAGATCTTCCTATGGTTGGCCTCTTCAAAAGTTCTAAAGGCATCTGCTCTATGAACCGATATGACTGTGACTTGGTAGATCTTCTTGTGGTACTTGTTCAGCAGGTATGTCTCTATTTTTATGATTTTAGTGTGGTTATTGTATATAACTACATTTAGTTGTTGTAGCTGCATATACGAAACTTAAACTCAGTAATGCTAAGCACAGGGACTGCTGTCCTTGCATTAATAGATATTTTAGTTTTTGGTGACCTGTGAGCGGTCTGTACCAAGTTTCAACCTGTTGCATTTTTCATATGGCTTATTTTGTCATTTACATATCGCAAGCACTAGTTTTTTATATAAATAAAAATAAAGAAAAGCATGCATAGATGTAATACTAGCATTCTTTGAATAGATACACACCATGTGAAGTTTATATACTTGAATGATTAGGTATCATTAACCATTTATTCACATCCGACATGAAAAGTTACAGTCCAGAGACATTATGTTTCATAATGTTGTTTCTTAGAATTTGGATAAATTCTAATTATGATTTTAACTATACAATAAGGATATAAAATTTAAATCCACACTATGTACTTGTCCCACTTGTGTACAATGCTGAGGGCTTTTCAAATGATCCATCGGCATGCCTCTTTAGGTGTAACTCCTTCCTTATTTTCATATCTTCCAAATCCATGCGCGTTTTTTCTGTGTCTTTGTTCTTTCCATCTATACTCAATAATGTTCCAAGCAAACTATCACATATATTCTTCTCTATGTGCATAACATCGAGATTGTGTCAGAGTTTAATTGTTTTCCAATATGGCAACTCAAAGAAGATGTTTTTTTTAGTCCAATTCAATATCGAATTTCCCCTTTTTCTTTTCTTATTGGTTGGATTCTTTCCAAATGGTCTATATGTCTGTACGGGGGCAAAATATCCTCTGCTTTCCGTACTCCTTGCACTCCAAGCTTCTCTTGACAGCGTCTAACCTGGCAACACAGAAACGGTGAGCTGCCCGGCGGCGGTGTGCCGGATAGACCCTCCGACGATCAAGTCAGGTCACTTGAAGAAGAAGGCTAGAGAGAGAGTGTATGGTTCAGATGGCTTACCTCCAACGTTCCCCTTCTTACCCTTTTCTAGGCTGGCCATGCAGCCTCAAGGTTGTGCGCGCACTTCCTCTGCTGTCCTTCCCTGGACAGGTGGCAGTGCGCGCCTCTCACCACCTTACGCGTGTAAAGGTTTTGTCCTTCCACCAGTACACACAGAACTGTCTAACGGTATTGAGGCGTGCGTGGAGCAGATGTCCTCTCCCTCGCGCCATTGGTCCAGGTGGCACACATAACCGGAGTACCATAGCCAGCCTATTGCTTGTGGAAGATCACCATTACATGTACATAACCGAGCTATATATCGTCGTCCTGTCCCTTGGGATCCGGCGAAAGCCAGACCACTCCGGCCGAGCTACTCCAGACCGGCTTATCAGGACCAACCGGTTGCGAGGCATGCCGGCCCCCAACCATTCCATCTTAATTCTCGGTCACACGAAGCCGTTCATCTCGGCTGGCCGGTCAGAGGCATGCCGGCCTCGCTGCAGCCTTAGCCCAACCCGGATCACCCGATAGCTCGATTACCATTCGCCACTCCGAGCACCGCCCGGAACGTGCGAGTCACAGCCCGGCTAGGGCTAGCTCGCGCTTGCCCGGTCATTGTCTTCGACCGTGCAAGTCAGTCGCATCAAAAGAGGAGTTAGCTCGGTGCCGTGCATTCCGTTAAGTCTGACATCGCCTCAGCTCGGCCGTACTGTCGTGCAAATCTTCCCTCTCAATTGCCCCTTAAACCCATCCGAGCTATCGTGATTGGGTTTACCGATGTGTCCGAGCTATGATTGAGTTGCGCCCTCGCTAGGCTGAGTTTGAATAAGGAATGTCTGCTGCCGAGCTATGGTTCAATTGGGGACACTTCTGTCGCCGAGCAATCTCAATTGGCCGGCCATTACCTCCGCAGTCCCATCAAAGGTCGTACAGCCGTACTGTCAACCGCGTTTTCAGTGCCACGAGTCATCACGCCATTGGGTCGTGCAGCCAGTCGTTCTGCACGCGCAGAATTCGAACGGCTGCGCCGTTTGGGTGGTTTTCCCCCCTTTTTCGTGCTCAGACCAAGGGTCACTAGGACCCTTCATAGCCTAAACCCTAGCCTCTCAACCCCTCACTTTCCATTATCCTCTTCAAGCCAGAAAACCCTAGCTCCCAGTCTCTTCGTTCTCTCTGCTGCTGCCTTGCCTCACGTTTCTTCCTTACTCATTCTCTGCCATTTCTGACGGTGCATTCCATCTCTCGAGGCCCAACTCACCTCACCTCCGTTTTCTGGTAAGTTTTTCTTCCCCCTCATTTCATATTCAATTTCTTCATGCTCTTTGCGATTTTCTGCCACTGTTCTTCGCACTTCTTGTTTGTGACTACTCGTGCCCCCTCTCTTCGTTTAGAACCTGCACACTCTAGGGCAAACTGAAACATTGGGAAAGGGTGGGGCCTTCGTGCCCCTTGCTCTTCCTGGGTTTGAACTGGTTCGTCCCATTTCTGGGATGAACAGTTTGAATCTGGGTTGGGCCGAGCTAAACGCTCGTTTTGATCCGTAGGTAGAGCGATAACCGAGCAAAAAAACTGTTTGTGGCTTCTCGTAGAAGCTGCGACCGGGCTGAATACCCATTAGATCGGTAAGTAAGATGAACCACACTAAAACCATGAAAACCCCGCCTGACACCTTGACCGGGCTGAAGGATCAACTAGATCCCGCAGGTAGCCTTAACCGAGCTAAAACCGGACTAGGAGGCTTAGGCACACATGTAGTTAAACCGAGCTAAGTCTGTCAAAACACCGAATCCTTCCCTGAGCTATTTCCACTAGGAGCCGTGCAATATCTGCCGTGCTAACCCTTGGCCTTATTTTTTAACATGCAGAACAAATAGGACCGACCAAGCCCGTCCAGCATTATAACCGGTGCAGCTCAAAGACCGAGCAAACACACCAACGTTTTTGACCGAGATACACACCAAACCAAATAAAACCGAGGTAATGGGGAAGTACCGGTTCATGGTCAGTTCGCCCGGCGCGATGGCGGAGTTCCGAAAGGAGTACAAAATTCCTGACGACGTCATCCTAGAGCTCGCCAAAAAGGGAGACACCCCTTGGGGGGATCTAGACCGGTGCCCCTTCACGGTCGTTTCCATAGTAGAGGGAGGCGTCCGCTTCCCAGTCCAGCCTTTGCTCTGCGAATTTTTAAGGCAGACAAGGCTTTGCCCGAGCCAAGTTTCAAATAACACATACAAGATAATAAACGGGGTCGCCGAGCTAAACCGCAGGCTCGGTCTGAATCTCGGTCTTGCTGAGATTTTTCATCGGTATAGCTTAAGTAGGAATAAGAGCGGGCTCTGCTGGTACCTTAAAGTGAAGAAGGGCCGAGCAAAACTTATAGAGGGCAACCCCGACAAAGAAACAAACGATGACGACTTCCTCTGGGTGTCCGGTAATTACGAGGACACCGAGGCGCCCATACCGGGCTGGTACATTAGGAAAGACTTCGGCCATGCTGGTGAGTAGCCCGGCTCACCATGCTATCTTTATAACGCGTCAATTTCTTTATTATTTTGCACCGGTCTAACACTTGTCTTCCTCTTACAGATAGACAGTTGGCAGCGGACTATCATCAGGCCAACCCAGAAGCAATCCGAGCTCTGCTTCGTCACCCCGAGGAAGAGAGAGAAGCCTCAAAACTGCTCGGTTTCGAACAAACATATCACTACCAGGCACCGCGCAAAAGCCGCGTGACCGACTTTTTGCGCGCTCCATCTCCAGAACCAGACCCGACTCTTCCACCGATCAGACTCGTTCCACTCACCGCGGAGCAAGAAATGGCAAAAATCTGAGTGATCAAGTCCATGATCACTGGAGAGGAAGGCGAGTCCCAATCTCCAGAAGCGGCCGGAGGGACATCCTCCACCCCCGCCGGACAAACAGAAGGAGCGGTGCTCGCCTTGGCCAACGAACAACAGGCTGGCCGACCTAAGAAAAGACAGAGGAAGGAGAAGGCCGGGCAAAGCCTTGTGGACGAAGACTCCACCGAGCTGGCCTCCAACGAGCAACAACAGCCCGGCAAATCCAAGGGCAAGGGCCCAGCCACCCCCCCGGTCTGGGCGCCCGAGTTCGTATATCAGGGCCGTCCAGTTTCAGCTGAGGATTCTGTCTATGCTGATAAGGATTATGCCCTTGGTTTCAATACGACCAAGGCACTAATCCTTCCAGCGGACATGAAAAAACATGACGAATTGTCCGACCTAAAGGTCCTCCGCTCGGCGTCGAAATCAATCGTGCTGGTAAGTCCGTCCTTTTTTTTTTTACTGTCTGCGCGGTTTTTTGCTCGGTTTTTGAATGCTAATGATCTGTTGTTTGTTTGCAGGCCGCGCAAAAGACCTACCTCGCCCACGACCGCATGATCAAATTGCGGCAGAGCCTTCGGGACGCCATTACCGAAAACAAGGCTCAAAAGGCCGAGATAGAGAAACTCAGGGCCGCGCAAGATGCAGTTACGGCCGAGCGAGATGCACTGTGCCAGAAGGTTGACCGAGCTGAGGAAGACAAGCAAAGAGCTATGAAGTCAACCAAGGCTCGTTACCTCGCCGAGCTGAGGAAGCTGCGCGATACCCATAAGGCGGAGAAAGACAAGGCGGTTGAAGATGCAGAAGACCGTGGATATGCTCAGGGGGAGAAGACCTATGAGCGTCAAGTCCAAGCAACCAAGGACATCTTCTTCCAGTGCGGCTGGAAAGCTGCCGTGGAAAAAGTTGGCCTTGGTCAGGATTCTGACATGTTCATCAACCCTCCTGATGCCTATATCCCGGTTTACATGCAGGCGTACTCCAGGGCCGCGCAAAACCGACTTATTGCCGAGGCGAGGAAAGAGGCTGAGGAAAAAGCCGCCGCCGCACAACAAACCGAGCAGTCTTCACCAGTGGCATCTCAAGATGCGGAAAACGAAGAAGTTATTGATCGGGAGGTTGTCGCGGTGGAGGATGCTGACGACGACGCCGATGAGATCCTGCCCGAGCAAACAGTCGTTGTCCCCGAGCAGACGGAGGAGGTGGCCGAGCAAAACCTTGGAGTGGACTGAAGATTTCCTTTTTCATTCTCCTGCTTTTTTTTTTTTTTGGTTGTAACCGGGCAAGGCCCCACCCTTTGTACTGAATGTTCTTTCATCAATGAAACTGAACTTTTTGCTCGCACATTGTTATTTCTGTTCGGTTTTCGTACGTTTGAATTTCTTGCTTCGAACTTTAATCAACTGGCAGGTCGGCTAAACCGCACAACTCGCCGAGCTAAAACTGGCTCACAAGTAATCTAGTCAGGACTAGCAATTGTACTTCCAAATGAAATGACATTTTGCACCTGGCCGAGCAAAATCCGCTCGGCCTGGCTCAGTTTGCAGACTGTAATTCCAGTACTTCAATATGGCCGAGCAAAAACCAGCTCGCCTTTCAAGTTGTTTAAAAGGCCAATATTTTCCTTTAGCCGAGCAAAGTCAGCTCGGCCTATAACTGTTGGACAAGACACCAACGTTGCCAATTCTGCCGAGCAAAATCAGCTCGTTTTCCATATTGGACAAGACACCAATATGCCAAATGGGCCGAGCAAAATCAGCTCGGCTCCTACATTGGGCAAAACACCAATGTTTTAGTTAGGTTAGTCATGCCGCCAACATTCCAACTAGGCGAGCAAAACCAGCTCAGCCCTAATGCGCATTGCTCTATAGGCGAACTGTTTGTGCGGTCTGCTCCCATTCCGAGGAAAACAGTCCGGTCCCATCCAGGCCGGTCTTCTTGCCCCTGGCATCCATAATTGCCTTTTGTGTCTATATCATTGGACAAATGTAATACCGAACAGGAAGAGGACTAATTTTCATTACAAAAACATTGCTATCTTTTACATCAAGTGCCAAAGGGCTAGGGGTCTAGAAAAGCTAAACAACATAAGCAAATTACATTTCAAAAGTAAAAGACCTTAAGGTTGGCTGCATTCCATGGTCGGGGGACAGCCTTGCCATCTAAATCTTCCAGATGGTATGCCCCCTTGCCAGCAAGACCAACCACCTTGTATGGTCCTTCCCAATTTGCACCGAGCTTTCCTTCGCCAGCGATCACTGTGTTGCCAAGCACTTTCCTTAAGACCCAGTCCCCAATCTTGAATAGCCTGGGATGCACTGCCTTGTTGTATTTTTTAGAGAGTTCCTGCTGATAGGTCGCTATGTGGATCAATGCGCGCTCTCGTCTTTCTTCAGCAAGGTCCAGCTCTAATGCGACGGCTTCATTGTTCAGGTCTGGCTGGAAACTTTCTGAGCGGATGGTTGGCATGCCAATTTCTAAGGGGATGACGGCCTCCATACCATAGGCCAAAGCGAATGGTGTCTCCCCGGTTGACCGCCTGGGCGTAGTGCGGTATGCCCAGAGCACATTAGGGAGTTCTTCAGCCCACCTTCCCTTGGCCTTCTCAAGCCGCTTCTTTAGCCCGTCCAGAATGGTCTTGTTTGAGGCCTCCGCTTGACCATTTGACTGAGGATAGGCTGGCGTTGAATTGTAGAACTCGATCTTCAACTCTTCGCAAAATCCGCGAAAGAGTTTTCCATCGAATTGAGTGCCATTATCCGAGATGAGGGCCCTGGGTATACCGAAGCGAGTGATCACATTTTGCCAAACGAATTTCTTAACGTCTTTTTCCTTGATGGTGGCCAGTGGCTCGGCCTCCGCCCACTTGGTGAAATAGTCAGTGGCGGCGATGAAAAACTTGCGATTGCCCGGGGCCGCTGGGAGTGGCCCCACAATATCCAAACCCCAAAGCGCAAACGGCCAAGGACTTGTAAGGGAGAGCAATTCTCTCGCTGGTTGGTGGATCTGGTGAGCAAATTTCTGACATTTCTCGCATCTACGAACATATTTCTGCGCGTCCGCCTGCATGCACGGCCACCAATAACCCTGCGAGATTGCTCGGTATGCTAGGGATCTGCCCCCAGTATGGCTGCCGCAGATGCCTTCATGGATCTCATAGAGGAAAGCTTCCACTTTGGCGGGGTGGACACATTTCAGATATGGCCCGGTGAAAGACTTCTTATACAAAGCTCCAGAAGGGAAGAGCCAAAACCGCTCTGACTTTGCTCAGATCTTGTGGGCCGCCTTCTTTTCTTCCGGTAGAATTCTATCTTTTAGAAAGGCGATGATGGGGTCCATCCAGGAAGGTCCCAAGTAGGTGCAGAGTACCTCGGTTGCTTCTGGTTCCTCAATGCTTGGCCGAGATAAGAACTCTATCATCAAGGGATTAGGAAAAGCCGTTTGGGTCGAGGCGAGCCCTGCCAATTCGTCAGCCGTGTCGTTTTCTTCGCGGTTGATCTGTTCTACTCTTATCGCAGAGAACTTCTTGATCTCTTCGCGCACCAACACTTGATACTTAGCCATTCTTTCATCTCTTGCCTCATACTCCCCTGAGACCTGATTGACCACCAGCTTGGAGTCGCTGAAAACCATAAGGGCTGTGGCATTCATTCTCAACGCGCTTCTTAGTCCGGCAAGGAGAGCTTCATACTCCGCTTCATTGTTGGAAGCTGGAAAGCCGAGCGTGATTGCTTGCTCGATAATCAGTCCGTCTGGTGAAGTCAGCACAATCCCCAGCCCGGCCCCGTGTCTGTTGGATGCCCCGTCGACGAAGAGTTTCCACATCTCGCCGATGAACAGCTTCCAACAATCAGAGGGATTTTGGGAATTCCTCAAATCCGAGTCCCTGGTCGGTTCATTCCGGTTTCTTTCCTTGTCTAGGTTGGGTTCACCTTCCAGCAAATCGCCAGACTTTGATAGTTCGGTTGCGCTTTGCATTTCTCCCTCCTGCGAGCCAACACTTGTTTCCGTTGTTTCCGTAGCCAAAACCATGGGTTGTGCTAAATCCGCACCAACCAAATCAATCGGGCAGACTGGATGCGTCCCGAGGGCAAACTCCGCCACAAAGTCTGCAAGTGCTTGAGCCTTGACCGCGGTGCGCGGTCTGAACTTGATGTCGTACTGGCCCAATTCCACGACCCATGTCAGAATTCTCCCCGTGAAGTCCGCCTTTTCGAAGAGCACCTTGAGCGGGAACTCGGTTAACACCACTATTGTATGGGCATGAAAATAGTGCGCCAGCTTTCTTGATGCCATCATTAAGGCCAACGCCAATTTTTCCAAGGGAAGATATCTTGTTTCGGCCGGGAGCAGGGTCTTGCTTACATAGAAGATTGGTAGGTGCTGGATGCCTTCAGCACGAACCAATACCGCGCTCACCGCGTGCTGAGAAACAGCCAAGTAGAGGTACAGCTCTTCGCCCGACTGAGGTGTGACCAAAATTGGGGCTGAGGAGAGATACGCTTTTAAGTCCGCCAGTGCACGGTCGCACTCTTCATCCCAGAAGAACTTGGACTTTAAAGTTTTGAAGAAGGGCCTGCTACGATCCGAAGACCGGCTGATAAATCTGTTCAGCGCGGCTGCCATCCCGGTAAGATGTTGCACGTCCTTTGTGGAATTCGGGCGCTCCAGCTCTTGTATGGCTTTGATCTAAGATGGGTCAGCTTCAATTCCTCGGTTTGTAACCAGAAAACCCAGAAACTTTCCGGTGCCGACCCCGAAGGCACACTTGGAGGCGTTCAAACGAAGCTTGTGGTGCTTGAGTATGGCGAACATTTCTGCCAGGTCGGCGAGGTGCTGAGACTTCTCCTTACTTTTCACCACCATATCGTCGATGTAGGCTTCCATTGTTCGGCCCAAGAGAGGAGCGAACATCTTCGTTACCATTCGTTGAAAGGTTGCCCCGGCGTTCTTTAATCCGAACGGCATGACCTTGTAGCAGTATAAGCCTCTGGGAGTGGTGAATGACGTGATCTCTCTATCCGGCTTATACATGGCTATCTGATGATAGCTGCAATATGCATCCAAGAAGCTAAACCTCCGATGGCCAGCGGTCAAGTCCACCAGCTGGTTAATTCGAGGTAGGGGAAAGCTGTCCTTTGGGCAAGCTCGGTTGACAGTCTTGTAATCTACGCAGACTCGCCACTTGCCGTTCTTCTTGGGGACAACCACCGTGTTGGATATCCACCGAGGGTATTGCACCTCCTCTATGGCCCCAGCTTCCAGCAAATTCTTCACTTCTTCTGCCACCACCTCAGCATGGTGCAAGGCTGAACGGCGCGTTCTTTGAATAACCGGCCGTGCATTGGGAAAGACATTCAACTGGTGGCAAATGAAGCTTGGGTCGACGCCAGGCATGTCATAAGGCGTCCACGCAAAAGCCTCCAAGTTGGAAACCAAGAAGTTGACATAATCTGACCGCTCAACACTAGACAATGATGATCCCAAGAGGAAGAACTTAGTTGGATCGTTCTCATCAACGCGCACTTCCACCAAATCTTCGACCGATTTTTCCTCGGCCTTTCTTCCCACGTCTTCGAGGACTTCTTTTCCCTCGGGCCCCTCGATCATTTGGACAAACCCCTTGGCTGCTCGGCTGCCATTTACAGCAACGAAGCATTGTTTTGCCATCACCTGGTCTCCCAAAACTTCCTCTATTTGTCCGTTTGATGCTGGGAAGCGCATGACTTGGTGAAAGGTCGAAGCGACCGCTTGCATGGCGTGCAGCCAGCCCCTGCCTAAAATCAAGTTGTAAGTCGATGGAACTTTGAGCACCCAGAACTCTACTTGCTTTACTACCGATCCTGCTTTGACCGGCAAAATAATCTTTCCGATTAGCCATTCTGGTTGTGAGTTGAAGCCGACCAATGGAGACGTTGCAGGGGCCAAGTCCTTATCTTCCAACTTCATCTGTTTGAACGCGTCGTAATACATAATTTCGACCGAACTCCCCTGGTCGATTAAGATTCTCTTGATGTCGAAGTCTTTGACGCGAAGAGTCACTACCAGGGCGTCATTGTGCGGCATCTGAACCCTTTCCAAGTCCTTGGTCGAAAACGAAAGGACGTCCTTCTCCTCGGTCTTCCCTTTCTTTACGGCGGGCTGGACGGAGAGCACTTCCCTCATGTGCTCGGCCTTCTTGATCATTCCTCTAAGCTCGCAGACCCTTGCTGGTTCAATGATGCCGTGGATGACGTTGATTACTCCTTGCGGGGACGCTTCGAGGGCGGCCATGCCATTAGGCTCGGTTTGTCCAACTGGCGCAGCCTTGACTCCTCCATCTATATACTGGTCAAGGTGCCCTGTCGCCACCAACTCCTCCAAGTGCTGTTTGAGCGGCAAGCAGTCCTCTGTTCGGTGCCCTCGTTCTTCATGGAAAGTGCAGCGGTATTTCGGATTAAAGCCTCGCTGTGCACTCCCTAACTTGGCCGGCCAACGGACAAAAGGCTCACCTCGGATCTCGCTCAGAATGCGGTAGATGGGAATTTTAAAGACCGTGGTAATTCCTGTCCACGCCTTCAGTTTTCTCTTGGCATCTTCCGCTGCGTCGCAGGGCGCGTCAGCTCGGTCATTCATGCGCCCCTTGTTTCAGTCATCGCGGTTTGGACCACGGCGTTGGTCCTTTGATCGGTCGCCTGGGCGGTTATCCTCCTGTCCAACCGAGTTAACTTTGCCCGCCGTCCTTCCGTCCCTCGCGACCGGATTATTCTTCTCAGTCGCAGAGGCAGCGTCATCTTCCACACGAATGTGTTCGTTGATCCGCTGCATCAAAGATTCCATGGTGGTGGGCTGATGCATCGTGAGTGAATCTCGCAATCTATGTCCGACTGGGAGACCCCTCTTGTATTGAGTGATCGCCAGATTTGTAGGGCAGTCGAGGATCTCGTTGTAAGTTTCCCAATACTTCGCATTGTATGCCTTCAGCGAACTTCCAGACTCCATCTTGACGCCCAGGAGATGGTCAACCTCCTTCGGCGTTCAAGTGTTGGTCTTGAATCTGGTGACGAAGGCTTCCGCTAGTTGCTGCCACCCCTCAATACTCCCCTCCTGGAGCCTTTCGAACCACTTCAAGCCCAGCTCTCCCAAGCTTGCTGGGAATATGAGGCACATCAAGGCGTCATTTCGCCGGTGGCCAGCCATCACTTGCCGGTAATGACTAACATGCATGTACGGGTCCGTCTTGCCGTCGTACAAAGTGAACTTCGGCTGGTGGAATCCGGAAGGGAACGGTGTGCTCTCGATCTCCGGGGACAACGGCGTGGCTGTAAGTCGCGCCAGCTCTTTGTCCTCCAACACAGGGGCTATCACTTTGGGAGCTGGCATCACCACCTCTTCACTACAACGAACCGGAGCGCTCAACCTCTGCAACGTTGGCACTCTCTGGGCCTCCCGACGGCGCGCCCTCTCCTCCAATACATCCCTCAAGTCCCTGGAACGTGTGGAGAAGGAAGATCGCGACGTCGGCGTCGGGCACGAGGGATGGTAAGTGCTGTCGCGAGTGAGGGATCTGCCTTCTCTTTGGTCGGAATCTCCCACCCCATAGTTCCTGGTGATGGAGATAGAGTGAGTCCTCCTCTGGCGGCGATTGCTAGAACGAGGGGAGGGAGTGCGCTCACTGAGGTTGCCCTCTCCAGCAACACCCTTCCCCTTAATCTGGCGCTTCAGCAACTCCATCTCCGCCGCCATCTTGTGAATGAGGGCGTCCTGGTCTTTGAGTTTGTGCTCCAGGCGCTGCGTACGGGACTCCCCCTGGCGTCGGCGGCCTTCTGGGCTCTGCGAGCGATCAGAACTCCTCCCACGTTTGTCTCGCGCACCTCGCGAAGAGGTTTCTAGGCCCACCATGGCTGGAACATTTGGGAGGCCTTCTCTCCTTCGGACATACTCCGGAGTGACACCATCGACGACGGACAGCGGAACTTCGTCGTTGTTGGCCATGGAAATGGTCGATGAAGCTCGAAGAACAAGGGTTGAATATCAAGTTTCCCACAGACGGCGCCAATTGTACGGGGGCAAAATATCCTCTGCTTTCCGTACTCCTTGCACTCCAAGCTTCTCTTGACGGCGTCTAACCTGGCAACACAGAAACGGTGAGCTACCCGGCGGCGGTGTGCCGGATAGACCCTCCGACGATCAAGTCAGGTCACTTGAAGAAGAAGGCTAGAGAGAGAGTGTATGGTTCAGATGGCTTACCTCCAACGTTCCCCTTCTTACCCTTTTCTAGGCTGGCCATGCAGCCTCAAGGTTGTGCGCGCACTTCCTCTGCTGTCCTTCCCTGGACAGGTGGCAGTGCGCACCTCTCACCACCTTACGCGTGTAAAGGTTTTGTCCTTCCACCAGTACACACAGAACTGTCTAACGGTATTGAGGCGTGCGTGGAGCAGATGTCCTCTCCCTCGCGCCATTGGTCCAGGTGGCACACATAACCGGAGTACCATAGCCGGCCTATTGCTTGTGGAAGATCACCATTACATGTACATAACCGAGCTATATATCGCCGTCCTGTCCCTTGGGATCCGGCGAAAGCCAGACCACTCCGGCCGAGCTACTCCAGACCGGCTTATCAGGACCAACCGGTTGCGAGGCATGCCGGCCCCCAACCATTCCATCTTAATTCTCGGTCACACAAAGCCGTTCATCTCGGCTGGCTGGTCAGAGGCATGCCAGCCTCGCTGCAGCGTCAGCCCAACCCAGATCACCCGATAGCTCGGTTACCATTCGCCACTCCGAGCACCGCCCGGAACGTGCGAGTCACAGCCCGGCTAGGGCTAGCTCGCGCTTGCCCGGTCATTGTCTCCGACCGTGCAAGTCAGTCGCATCAACAGAGGAGTTAGCTCGGCGTCGTGCATTCCGTTAAGTCTAACATCGCCTCAGCTCGGCCGTACTGTCGTGCAAATCTTCCCTCTCAATGTCCCTGGGTCCAATTGTTCTAAGATTTGTTCCCCTAATAACTCCAAAGGTCTTGACACAAACTCAGTCTTACCATTATAAAGTCGACTCCTATGCCAAGGGTGGTCATCAGGCAAGTAACAATGAGCGCCTGTGTACCCTATCTTACCTCTCAATCGTTGTAAGGATGTATTCTTGTTACATGTGAGACAAGCCAAATAACCTTTCGTGCTCCATCCAGACAAGTTTCCATATGCAGGAAAGTCATTAATTGTCCAAATAACAGCTACATGCATTCGAAAAGTTAATTCAGTTAAGGCATCATACGTAAGCACACCATCTTCCCATAACTCTTTCAGCTCATCAATTAATGGTTGCATATAAACATCGATATCTCTACCTGGTGCTTGTGGTCCAGGGATAAGCAATGACAACATACTAAATGACTGTTTCATACATTTCTAAGTAGGCAAGTTGTAAGGCACAATAATCACAGGCCACATACTGTACAAGTTGCTCATGTTCCCAAAAGGATTAAAACCATCACTAGCCAACCCTAACCTCACATTTCGAGCCTCTTGGAAAAACATAGGATGTTGCCTATCAAAATCCTTCCACGCCTCACCATCAGCCGGGTGTCTCAATATCCCATCATCTACTCGCTTTTCTTTGTGCCATCTCATATCTACAGCTGTTTTTCTTGACATATATAATCTCTGCAACCTCGGTGTCAACGGTAAGTATCTTAAGATCTTATGAGGAATTTTCTTACCTTTTCCATCATTCAACTTGTATCTGGACTCTTGACAAATCGGACAGTTTTCCAAATTTGCATTCTTCTTCCAGAAAAGTGCACAATCATACTTACATGCATGAATCGTCACATATCCTAAGCCTAAGTCACACAAGAATTTTTTGGCTTCATAAAGGGTCCATGGGATCACTTGATCACTTATCGGTAGAAGGTCCTTTAATATCCCCAACAACATGTTGAATGACTTATTGCTCCACTTATTCAACACTTTCACATGAAGCATCTTAACAACAAATGATAAAACAGAAAACTTACGACACCCAGGGTACAACTCTCTTTGAGCATCATTCAATAATTTATCGAAGTTGCGCACATCCTCTTCTTCAACATTGTTAGCCACATCATCATCATCGTCCTCTTTATCCCCCTCATTTTCATTATCATTCATGATAGTCTCCATGTAAACATCTTCTAACAAATTTAGGAATTCATCTTGATCTCTGTCTATATCTTCTTCCATTCTATCCCCAACACTTCCAAAGTCATTGTGGTCGTCATCATTCAATGCATGAGATTCATTCATGGGAATAGATTCCCCATGATGCACCCAAGTCTTATAAGAAGGGGACATTCCTTTCACGACCAAATGATACTCCACAATTTTACTAGTGTGTTGTTCACAATTCAAACAGTCCATACAAGGGCAACGAATCTTACCATTTGGCCCTACATTTGACATTGCGAACTGAACAAAAGCCTTTACCCCATCTCGATATTGGGAACTCATTCTATTCTTAAGTAACATCCAACTCTTGTCCATATTTGGTCACCTACAAAGCCAATGTTATGTGAAATTCCTTTATTATTATGTACACTAATATTCAATAGGTAAGTGGTTCTATCTCATTTAACTAAATTTAAAAAAAAGAAGAAGAAAAAAAAAAAGGAAATGCAATGTAAAGTAAAGGGTGAAAAAGAATTATATAGTAAGTGATGACATAGATATATACCTTTAACTAAATTAGGTATATGTAATTTATTGACAAGTTGTACTAATAATAATAATTGATAAACAAGAATTACTATTCAAGTAAAGCATGCAATGTAGAGTAAAGAGTGAAAAAGAATTATATAGTAAGTGATGACATAGATATATAAATTATAATTGCTATATAAGTTATGGTCTTCAAATTGTTACATATTAGTTTAGTTATTTTTGTAAAAGCATATTCATTTATTTTAGCAATTTGACTTATTTATTTGTTGAGTTAGACATGGAATTGAGATTTTTGTAGCAAAACACAACAACCACCCCCTAATTAGCATATTTGGGCTTATCTTATTTATATATCAAATAGTTCCTTGGATCATCTAATTGTTTGTTATATCATGAATGCTCACAATAGTAAAACGAAACTAAGAATACAATAAGTGAATCCTAAGAATACAATTAAGTGAATCCTCTAATAGCCACAAATTTAATAAAAAAGTGTCAAACTTCTCTAAATAAATTAAAAATGCCTTAACAAATAGGCAAAGATTACCTGATGTAGTAATTGCCCCCAACGAACGAGTGCAGCTTTTTTATCTCTCTGCATTAACCGATAACCTATAATAATTGATAATTGTAAATCAAATTTTAAATTAAAATCGCACTATACATGAAATTAATGGAGAGATATGGGCACGAAATGAATGTCAAATAACATATAAGGATACTCATGGATATGTGCAAAATAAACAATTCGCCTACACACCTAAATAAATTATTGTACTTCTTAAAAGGAGATATCATCCCTAAAAATATGAGAAGTGAGGTTCAATCAACATGTCCCAAAACACATCATATAATTGAGACTAACCTTTGTTCATAGTGCTACCCATGTTTTAATTATCATATATATATATGGGACCTAATGTTCAATGATGAATAGTGTGAAGCAATGAGAGATAATGGAAATGAACCCAATGGTTTCAAAGCTAAGCAACACTAAGTGGCACATAACTTTTGGAAAATTATTCATAAACATGGGGTACAAAACTACACGTATACATATATAACCGTGAAAAGTCAAAAATAAATAAATAAGATAAAATCGAGAGCACAAAATCACAAAAGCAGCTCGAGAAAAAAGTAGTTCTAATTGTATCAATCACCCTTTAATATTTTCACATTGTGTCAATTTAATCCAATTGATAATACCGGTTAAGAAATTTAACAAAAGGAAAAGAAGATGGTGGATGCACTTATTCCACTTCAATGCTTTTTGGTCAAACACAAGGAAAAGAAGATGGTTTTCCACTAAAAAAAACAAACTACAACAAAATTTCCCCAAAAAAAAAAAAAAAAGAGAAAATAATAATAAGATTTTTTTAAAAATAAACAATTAACTAAATAAAATAAAAATAGGTAAATGAAATAAGACTAAACAACTTTTTCATCTTCTTATTGTATAACTATTATATATATTGTTAAATTATGTAGATGTAGCATCGGACATATTAAAACACCACCCACAGCTGGCAGTAGCTCGAGATGGGAATGGTGAGATAGGATTGCATGTACTGGCATGAAAACCTTCAGCCTTTACTAGTGGAAATCAGGTTAGCATGTGGAAAAGATTCATCAACACATGTTAGTTTCTCCAATCATCTCTTCTTATCCATGTTAGTGACCAAAGGCACTTTTTACTCCCATAAGGGTATCTATATCTCCCACTATATACAATATTAAAATATCATCACAGTGGAAAAACATCTTCCCTCTCAATGCTCTATATTCTCAAACTGAGAAACATTCAACAAACTCATTCATTTTGGCCTCATTTTATGATATGCTGCTACTGGTCACACAATCAAAACATGTATTAAATGTGTGAATATGCATGCATGTGTACATGCTTGTCAATAATAATCAAGTGATTAGTTAGTGAACTTTCTGGGAAAATAAATCCTCTAATATGCATTTTAACTAGTTGCAAATAAAGCCTACTTTCTGGTTGCTCAATGGGGACATTCTCTTACAAGCCTAGGTACTCTCTATCATATAACCTGATTGAAAGCCTAGGGAGAGGGAGAGGAACTACATTCAGAATATCAGAGACAAAGAAGAGAACAGAGCAGCGACCCAAAAAGAGGGTCGCGATCTGCTGCCGATCTACTGCTGCCCAGCGCTGCTATGTCGTTGGCATTCGGCAGCGCAAGAAAGCAAGAGGGAGAGGGAGAGGGACTACATTCAGAATATCAGAGACAGAGAAGAGAACAGAGCAGCGACCCAAAAAGAGGGTCGAGATCTGCTGTCGCCCAGTGTTGTTGCCGCCGAGCACTGCTGTGCCTTTTGCATTCAGTGGCGCGAGAGAGTAAGAGGAAGAGGGAGAGGGAGAGAGAAAAGAAGAACATACCTGATTTGTGCTGTGCCGTTCTGTGCTGTGTGCCATTTCAAATGGATGAGAAAATGAGAAGAAGTTAGGTCAATTGCTTGTTTATTCACTTGTCAACAATTTTTGGCAATAAAAAATTTGGTTAAAAAAAATACAAATTAATTTGTCTTTAAATTATTTGTCTTTAATAATTTGGTAAAAAATAAAAAACTTTGTTTATAGAAATAATTGTCTTTATAGAAATTATTTGTCTTTAATAATTTGTCTTTAATAATTGTATTATTTGTCTTTAAAAAATACAAATTATTTCTATAAATTATTTGTCTTTATAGAAATAATTGTCAAATTATTTATTTCTATATTTTTACAAATTTCTATACAAATTATTTCTATATTTTTATAGACAAATTAATAGATTGGTCCAAATTAATAAATTAATATTTGTATAGAAATATAGAAATAATTGTATAGAAATTATTGTAACAATTAATATTTGTATAGAAAACATATTAATATTTGTCATTATAGAAATAATTAATATTTGTATTGTAACAATTAATATTTGTATAGAAATTATTAATTTGCTACAAATTTCTATACAATTATTTCTATAAATTATTTTTGTCAACAAATATTTGTAACAAATTATTTCTATATTTTTGGCAAACTTTGTTTATAGAAATAATTGTCTTTAGAAAAATTATTTGTCTTTAATAATTGTATTATTTGTCTTTAAAAAAATACAAATTATTTCTATAAATTATTTGTCTTTACCAAATTGTTTATTCACTTGTCAACAATTTTTGACAATAAAAAATTTGTAAAGACAGAATTTATTGGCAACCAAATTAATTTGGTTGCCATAAATATTATTCAGATTTTTAGCGACAAAGTAATGTTTGTCGCCAAACAAATACAATTAGTGACTAAATGTTCCGTCGCTATAAATTAATTTGGTCGTTGAAAAGTTTTTCGCGCTCCCGCGCAAGAAATTCACTTGGCGCCAAAATCAATAGCGACCAAAATTATAAATTCGTCGCCAAAAGTTTATTTTTTAGTAACTACAAATATTCTGTCGCCAATTATGTATTTTTGGCAACTAAATTTTTGTTTAGTTGCTAAAAAATGTCGTCAAAAATACTTTTTGTTATAGTATTAATTTTTTATTTATTAAATAGAATGAATTATCTACAATTCATGTATACGTTCCATGAATTATGAATCAGGTCAAATCCGACACAATTTCCAACACAAATAAAGTTTATCCGAGAGTCATAGAATTGTCCATGTATATACTCTATATTGCAATATGGCTGCTCTTTCCAAAGCATATTACTTTATGTACTCGGTCTGGCTAGTGATTGCAACTCAAGAGCTCGGAGGGGACACGTGCCATTATGCAAGGCAACGCTTGATGAGATAGCTGGGACGGGTTACGCTTGGTGAAATTAAGGTCGAGTTTGATATTTATTAAATAATATAAAAAGTAAAAAAGTTATTATTTTATTTAAGTTGTATTATTTTTTAACACATCACATCAAATTCAATTAAAACCCAACTCATAAAAGTTAATAAGTCAAAAAATATATATATTTTTAAAATATCCCAAACCAATTCTAATAGAAAAATGTTTTGTGGCCCTAAAAACTGTGGCCCTAATGGCCCTAATTTCCTTTTTGAGTAAGTTTGTTTTTTTTTTTTTTTTTTTTTTTACCTGATATGAAAATTAGGGCCATTAGGACCACAGTTTTTTGAGCTACCAACCAAAGCCCAATCCTAATATATTTGTTGATAAAAGTACCCTCGGCCCATTAAGTCGAACCTAGGTCGGTCATAGAGTGAATCTTTAGCTCGACCATTCCTAGCTACTCAAGCTAAGGCCTGCTCGGTCAATCTGACACTTTCAATCCACTATTTGCACCATGAACCAATCAACAACTTTTTTTGCCCCTGATAGAGTCAACAACCATATTTTAATTTTCTTACTTTGACTCAAATCTTTTAATTATTTTCATGATTTAGGCACTAATATAGTTACTCATTACTTGTTAATTATATAACTGTGAACATGAGAGTTTTGCACTTGTCGATCTTGAAGAGAAATGAAGCACAACAATGCGTGTAAGACCCACTTAAATGATTTCTTTCTTCAATAATATTTTGAGAATTTGTTAGTCTTCTATCTCTATTAGTTTGCAAAATTTATCAAATACAGTGAAACAATATATAGAATTTGGTTATCTTTGTAAGTTGATTTGGGAATCGGTTGTTTTTTTTTATGCAATCACTTTACTTGTGACGCTGTTCATTCTTGACACAAAAACACAAAACAAAATAAATAAAAATATTCACATTTGTGAAGATAAACACAAACAAAACTAATCATTTTCACAAAACTTGCCAAAAAATAAGAAGTTTACATATACAAAGCAAATCAAATAAAATAATTTTGGCAAACATATGTCCATCATAAATCAGATTGCTTTCTATGATTGATTCTTTGTCCATAGAGTTATTGAAAAAATATGTTTTTTTATTTTTTTATTTTTTTGACGAGAGAACTGATGCGTAGTTGGTGCACAAATGTACTTCTTTTTTTTTTTTTTTTTGAGGGGGGGGGGGGGGAGATTATTTAGTGTTATTACATTCTGTGTTTGATTTCTTGCAAGAATATAAAACTAAAAGGATAAATAAAAAATATATATATATTCTTAATTATTTTTTTTTTCCCATAAATATCTTAATAAATTTAATATTCAAACAAAATTATAAACATGAGTACATGAAAATCATTTTTGTCGGACCAAGTTACACTATCTCTCTTAAAATCAATTGATAATAGAGAATATTTCACTTATCTCTTTTATAGTATTCGATGTCGTACTTCACAAACTTGTTTTTAGAGCAGTTATAAGGAGGCATCATACTTCAGTCTTGGCATTCTATATGCACCTCAAAATTTATTTTATTCATTAATTATTATTATTACTATTATTATTATTATTTCAATTTATAAGAGAGTAATTAAAAATATGATAAACATTACACCAAACCCAATACCTAAAGTCTAACAATAGCTAAAAAGACTAACAATCACTATGCCCAATAACTATCACTAGCCCAAATTAAGAAATAAATAAACAATTATATACAATCCAAAGATGAAGGGATGGGAGGGTGTCAAGGTGCGCCCGTCCAAGGGTCAACACCTTAATGCCACACTTAATTGTGCCCTTTGGAGAGCCAAAAACATGCCTAAGAAGTTGTTGGTGCAAGTGCAAGCCAAGGCCCAAGGTGTGGTGCAAGACGGCCCAAGGCGTGGTGCAAGACGGCCCAAGACATGCCATAAAGCAGCCCCAGCCACAGTAGGCCACAATAGGCCACAAACTTGCCTGCCCAGCTGTCATGACCCGAACCCACCCCCATGGGTTAAGGACATAACCGGCCAGTAATCAAGGGATTACCTACGGCCTCAAACCAAACCAAATATATTTTTAGCAAAGTTAGGGGGCCAAACGGAAGCAATTTCAAACTTTTGTCCATAGAGCTGTGCTTACATGGCACGTCATGTCATTTCACAAAAATATTCGTCAATAACTCACATCAAAAGGAAATCAATACATACATATACTTTACATAACAGGATCATACAAGTCTTAGTCAGCCTAACCAAAACTTATTTACAACTATAGTCCAAAGTTCTCGCCAACATGACAAAATGTAGCAATATGGCAAAAGGGCGAGATCAAGTCTCGTGCGTGAGATGTGTGGGCTGACCCTTCAAAACCTTGACTGTTTCTTGCAAACTTTACTGAGGCTGGGTTTGGACCTCCCTTGGCTCACCTACAAACACATGAATGAGCATGAGCGAAAACCCAGTGAATAATATCAAATAAGGAAGGTACACGAACAGTATTTAGAACGACATGCACCAAACGGCCTGGGGCCCAATTCATATTTCTATCTAGTATATACATATATATATCAGGTAATTGCAGTTCCAAATACATCAAACGGCCTCAGGCCCAATCCATTCATGTCAAACCGGCCTTTAGCCCAACTATTCTTTCATTCATGTCAGATTGGCCTTTGGCCCAACCATTCTATCATTCATGTCAGACTGGCCTCTGGCCTATTCATTCTTTCATTCATGTCAAACTGGCCTCTACCCCATTCATTCTATCATTCATGTCAAACTGGCCTCTAGCCTATTCATTCTTTTATTCATGTCAGACTGGCCTCTGGCCCATTCATTCTTTCATTCATGTCAAACTGGCCTCTGGCTCATTCATTCTATCATTCATGTCAGACTGGCCTCTGGCCCATTCATTATTTCATTCATGTCAGACTGGCCTCTGGCCCATTCATTTGGCATAGCAAACATTTGTCCACCATTCAAATTAACGAACTTATAAGACTTACATAGAAGTAAGCAATTGGACAAATAACATATTTCAGATATCTTTATTGAAATATTACTCACAGTGATCGGCTGGATGATTTTCCCTGGAGCTCGACCCTACACATTCCATGAACACAGTGGCTCACAAACAATTCAATTAGTTCTTAATTCACATATTCCTCTTAGGCTTCTTTCTTATTCTTTTAATTCATTCATAATGCTCAATACATGCCTAAGAGTACTTAGAAGTGAAAGAGAACGGAAAACGAGACACAGAACACATTTTCAAAATTTCAGAAACAGAGGTCCCCGCTCGAGCATGGACTCCCCCGCTCGAGCGGACCCATTAGGTCTGCAAAAGTACTAGTTACCTCACTTTTACGCTTGAGGGTGAAGTTAGACGCTCAAGCTGAAAGTCTCACTACATGGCTCCCCGCTCGAGCGTGAACTTCCCTGTTCGAGCGGACATCCATGGCTGCAGAAAGTCTTGGGAGCTCGTATTTCCCGCTCGAGCGGACATGCCAAATTCTGGAAAATCCAGAATTGTTCTTGAGCTCAAATTCAACATTCAAAAGGCTTTAAAGCTTAAATTAAGGCACCAAAAACATGCAAATACATCATATAGCAAATGGATGTAAACAACATGAGGCCAATTATTCAAAATCATGGTCCAATCTTCCAAATTAATCGACATTTCTTTGTATAATCAAGGCTCATGCATTCAGACTTTACATAAGTTCCATACCCTCAATAATCAAACATGTATGCCAATTTTGACTTCATTTCTATTTCAAATTATGCAAATGGTGTTCATTCTCATTAAACTCAACAAAAACATGCTTGCATGTATAATCCAACTCTCAATCTTTTATAATTGACATGCTACATGTTAGATTATGCAAATTTATGGCAATTCATAGCAATTCTATGCATGCATGTGCATATTGATTCCCAATTCACCAAAACCAACTCTATTTCATCATAATCAATTCAATTCATGTTCTTAATCATTATTCAACCTTGAATTCATAAAATCATAAACTCAAACTCATGAATTTACTCACCTAGGAGCTTTAATCTTCACAAATTCTAGTTGAATCTTGAGTCCAACCTTCCAATTTCACAAACTTGAGCCAAACACACAATGATGTCTTCCCTCTCTCTCAAAGTCGGTTCTCTCTTCCTCTAGAGAGTTGATCTCAGCCAAAATGACTTAAAAAGGAGGAATTAAGTGTATAATGCCCCCTTTATATGAACTCTCATAAGCACAATTAATTAAGATTAAATAATTGAGCACTATAACACCAATTTAATCTATTTAATTTGATTCAAATCAATTTTCAATTAAATTTCACCAAAGGCTCTAAAAATTACGCTAATCACAATGGTGTAGTCAATTTCGGTTTCTGTGGCCGATAGGGCCTTCAATTTAAATTATAAAGTAGACAATTAAACAGATTTTCCTACGATGAACAGATAGAAATTCAAAACCACATATATTCACATAAATGGCACACAAAATCATATCAACCGCATAATCACAATCATAATTAGGATCAATTAGCATAATATGGAACAGGGTTATCACACCAGCAGCAACTTTAGGCCAACTTTTGGAGGGTCAAATGTAGTCTTTTTGCCTTGTAAATTTTTATATAAACACCTTAGTATTAAAGGTGTTTTGGGTCCAAGTATTGTAATTTTTCTCTTTTTGTAGAATTTTTAAAAAATCCATTATGACTTCTTAAATATAGTGGATGTTTCCTCTTGCTAACTAGGAAATGGCTTAACAAGCTATATTAAGGAGGGGGTACCCAAGTGTTGAATCAAACCACTTGTGTTTTTAAAGTACCCCAACCTAGCCAATGGTAAGGCAAATTTTGTAGCACTTTTGGTGCATTATTCAACTATTGAAATGCCTTCTTTTGATCAATGAAATGTTCATTTTTCCTTAAATTGTGCAAAGCTTTTCTAGTGTTGCTTGCTTTAATTTTAGTTTGTTGTTTGCTATCTTATGGCTTGTCTCCAAACTTATTGGCTCATCAACTAATTAGTATTGTGTTTGCTTGTCTTTGCAAACCCTTTGAGCATTATTGGCGGGCTAGTGAAGAGAGTTAACTAGCTTCACACACACTTGCATATCTATTGGCAAGGCTTCCGCACAGCCGGTGTGTGATAGTTGGTATCAGAGACAATCTACCTGGCTTTCTCTATTATTGGCTTTCTAAATGAATGCTCCTGGCAACCGTCAACTAACACAAAGGGAGAGGATTAAGCTCTTGGAGTAGCGTATGGACAATATGGATGCCTTGGCAGCTTCATTAGCCAACATTGAGCAACGAGTTCATGATCTTAAGCAAACTCATGGCCTTACTCAAGGGCAAGATTGGGAGGATGTTGTCACTGAACTCAAGCTAGAAATTGAAGATCTTAGTGGTCGGGTTGGTGTTCTTACCTGTGCCTTTGGCAACTCACCTAGTGGTGGCATGGAATTCCCTAGGGTGCGTGTGCTCGAGCCCCGTGCCTACGGTGGTGCCCAAGATGCTAAGGAGTTAGACAACTTTCTCTTCGATATAGAGCAATATTTCAAAGCTATGAAAGCCGAAGCCGAGGAGACAAGGATTTCTATGGCCACAATGTATTTGTTTGGTGATGCCAAGTTATGGTGGTGGACTAAACATGATGAGATGCAACGCGGATTATGCACAATTGAGACTTGGAAGCAACTTAAGCATGAACTTAAGCTCCAATTCTTCCCTGAAGATGTTGAGTATAATGTCCAGCGTGTTTTGCGGGATGTCAAGCACACTGGTATTATAAGAGATTACGTGAAACAATTTTCTAGGCTTATGCTAGACATCAAAGAAATTTAAGAGAAAGACAATATCTTCTTCTTTCTTGAGGGATTGAAGCCATGGGCCAGAGTTGAACTTCAAAGGCAAAGAGTGCAAGATTTAGCCCATGCACAAGTAGCAGCTAAGCGCCTCACGGACTACGCCGAACCTAAGTAACGGGATAGTGGTTCCCCGCGCAAGAGTAGGGGAGACGGAAAGTCCCAAGGCTATGGCAAACCTAAAGGTGGGGGAGCCAACACTTCTACATCCAAAACCCATTCGGGTGGAGGACAATGGCAATAGAAAAACTATGGTGACAAGGCAAAAGCCCCTCAATAGCTCTCTACAAGTAAAGCAAAGGGCCCTATCTCTTGTTTCTTATGTAATGGGCCACATCGGTTATCTGAATGTCCACAAGAGTGTGCCTTCAATGCTTTAGCAGTGGTGCTTGACCATGTCTCTCAACCAAGTGATGATGATAGCAACGAAGAAGATGTGTAGTCTAGGTGAAGTGGCAAGGGTTCTAAGGCAGCTGGCTCTAGAGTGGGAGCCTTTCATATGATGAATTCCATAGAGAAGAAGGCTTCTACAAGGAGGCCTAAGAAGAATGCCAAGAGTGGCAAAGTGGGCAAACATTCGGATCCTAAACAACTTGTGGAGTCTAAAAATGAAAGCAAATGAAAGAAACCCATGTATAGTGGGGAATCATCAGGCAAGTTGAACAAGAGCAAGTCATCCAACAAAGGTTTGATGTTTGTGGATGTAAAACTCAATGGGAAGCCCCTTCGTGCTTTGATTGACATAGGGGCCACCCACAACTTTGTTGCTAGGACCAAAGTTGAAAGACTTGGGCTATCTTTAGAGAAGGATAGCAACCGCATCAAGGCGGTTAACTCGATAGCGCAGCCCATTTATAGGGTTGCAAAATCTGTTCATTTAAAGGTCAGCACTTGGGAAGGAAGAGTAGATTTCACCGCAGTACCCATGGATGACTTCCAAGCCATCATTGGGTTGGATTTTTTGAGAAGCATAAAGACGGAAATCATGCCTTATTCTAATAGTATGTGTTATGGGGGGATAAACCATGTCTTATTCCTGCTATGGCCACAAACAACAGTGGCCGATTTGTCTCAACTTTGCAACTCAAAAGGGGTGTCAGGCTTGGTGAACATACTTGGGTTGCCGCATTGAAGTTGAATGAAGCTCTTGAATCTACTCCCGTCCCAGCCGAAGTCAAGAAGGTCTTAAGGCAATTTGCAGATGTTATGCCTAAACAGTTGCCTAAGAAGTTGCCTCCATGTTGAGGTGTGGATCATGCTATTGAGTTAGTGCCAGGGGCAAAGCCACCAGCTCATGCACCATATAGAATGGCTATTCCTGAGTTGAATGAATTAAGGAAGCAACTTACAGAGTTATTGGAAGTAGGCTTCATTAGGCCATCCAAGGCCCCATTTGGTGTACCTGTCTTATTCCAAAAGAAGCATGATAGTAGTTGTGGAGAAGTCGTTTGGAAATACTCCAGAATCCAGTTAGACGTCCTTGATCCTTTGATTGCTACCTGAAAAAAAAAAAAAAAAAGAACATTCCAGTCGGGGGTGTCGGAATTAGCACTTCGACGGACAAGTCAATATTCTCTCCAATTTATTTCTATCTCAAGTTATCTTGTAAATTCTCACATACCTCCTTTGGCTGACATTCCTCCCTTTTTATATTACATCTGGGCCCAAGGGTCGTGCCCACTCTTGATCTCGCACATAGTTATTTAGTCAGCCTTACAGTTGAGTGTTGGCTCCTATTCGGCTCCTTATATGGCCGATGCTCCTATTCGGCTTTATGAGCCCCTGGTCAGGGTTGAATTGCCTTTGGCCTTGTCGATCAAATGCGGCATTTTCCTAATTGATTTTATTCGGCCTCCACAATTGCCCCATAAACATCTGACTAATACCAATTAGTTGGCATGTTTGGTTTTACGTATGGAAAGTAAAAAATACAGCGCTCGCACTTCTTCCAATACCGAAGTGTCAGAATGAACATGGTTTAGAAATCATTATAACTTCTCCGCCCCTTCGTACATGTTGCTCATTTAATGTGATATGAAACTGCGCTGTCCCTTTGAATATTTTTTTGAATATGCAAGGCTTTTTGGTTGTCTCACAGTATCACTCTTTCACGACCTCTACGATTTCTGCCTGCTCCCTATTGTCCTTCTCTCTTTAACCTGTAAGTTCTTCTTTTCTTTGCATTTCTTCCTCATTCCAGCTCCCATTTTCTTGTTCATTTTTAGTTAGCGTATTTTCTATTCTGATTTGAATGGCGAAACATTTGAAAGCTCTCCTTTCTACGGACTGTGTTTCCGCCTTTCGACGTCATTTCTCAATTCCAGATGACGTCCATCTGTGGTGGACAGCGTAGTTGATATGGAGAGGACTGATGCAGGTACTATTATCTTTCCCCTCTTGTCAATCGCTGAGGGCAGAGTCCGTTTCCCCCTTACCTATTTTTGAGGGCCGTTCTTCGCTATTGGGGTCTACTCCATTCACAGCTAAACGTAAATTTTTACCGAATCATAATGGGCATAGTAGAATTAAATCACCGACTAAGGATTAATCTAGGAATCCCTTCTATTCGGCATTGTTATGCCTTGGCCAAATCTTCTGGTCGGTAGGGACGCTATTTTCTCAGGGCCAAGGGCATTGATCACCATTTGGTGACTATGCTTGCCGGCTCTGGTAAGCGTGTTAACGACATCATGGTCATTGTCCGAGGCAACTGGGAATTCGGCAAAGGCGAAGATCGCCTGGATCCTATGCCTAGACAAAAAGGTGAACCAGGTGGCCGTATAGTCCCATTTCTTTGTGCATTTCTTATACGTTTATTCGGCTTCGATTCCATATACTTATTGTTTCGTTTGTGCAGGTAACAATTTGAAGAAAGCACTCACTTTGGCCGACGATGCTGTGCTTGAGCAAGTCAAAACCGCGCTCAAATTCTTTGGCCGTCCAAACCTCCAAACGCAAGGGTGGGGTGCCTACGTCCTATTGCGATACGACCCAATGTATTCAATTTTTTTGGTTGTAGATCATATCCCAATTCCAAGGAGTGAACAACATCTTACGGCACTCATTTTCCCAAACTTTAAGAGCCTTAGGGACATCGGCCTTGAAGGTTCAGATTCAGACCCAGGCGGTGAAATTAGCGATCAGGTTACTGAACAGCCGAGCTAGTCCAACTTGGATAGGTCTGAGGGTCGCTTGGGGGAGGAAGTTGACACGACTCTTAATTTGGCTTTTTGAAGAAGTCGGCTTCGACCTCCCATCTACCTCAGGTCGAATTACCACATATTTGGAAGAAGAAATTTTCACCGATCTAGGGGACCTACCCGGCACAAACCCTAAAAACATAGCTGGGGAATTGCTCGCACAGATGGTGAGAAGGAAAAAGTCAAAAAGATGGCAGCTTGAAGGAGGGCCCAAATTGCTAGATCTTAACCCCTACCACCTGTTCTAGTTAAAGAAATGGAACAAGAAACTATTGTGGCTGACTTGGTCACTGAACATCAACCGGGCAATTTAGATACCGAACAAAGGGGGGAGAAACGCCCCGTCGAGACTAAGACCGACTCTTCTGAAGAATTAACCGATAAACAGCCTTGAATAGAAGAGTCCCAAGACATGGTGGCGCCATTTATCATCCAACCCAGAATGAAGAACGCATCAGTTTCTGCCGATACGTCGGCTATGAAAGACCCCGTTGTGGCTCTAAGCGTAGCTTCGTCGATTTCTTTGCCAATGGACAAGACCGCATTCTGTGTAGAACCAGATGTGGTTTCGATAGCATTAGCTGCTCAGTCGGCGATATTGGTACTTAATTGGCAAATTTTATACTTCATTTCTTTTGTATGCCGATTAACTTACCCATGTTTTGTTTCAGGCAGCAGGTAGAATCGCAGAAATCGGCCGCCGTCACTATGATGCCATTGAGCAAATCGGCTTACTTAAAGATGAGATTGAAAACAAAAAGAGTAAAGCTAAAGAGGCATTGGCCGAATTGGCTGTGGCATCTTTTAAAACAGAGTCTGAGGCTAGAAAGGCAGAAAAAAGCGAGCTAAGGCCAACGTTGAGGAAGAAAAAGCCAGACAAGTGGACCTACTCTAGGTGGCTGCCAAGGAGAGGGCGAATATGAGTGCTGATGCGCTCAAGTTGGCCAAAGAGGCAATCGCGAAGCTAGAGGCCGATTTGGAAGAATTGAAGAAGGCGAAAGAAATCGCCGACTCAGAGATTTCCAAGGTGTTCAATGCCGGAGAGAACGCGGCCATGGAGAATTATGTGGAGGACGTATTTAAGTTCGAAAACTGGGGCTTCAAACACGACTGGCTTAAAGCCCTGATGGCCGCTAACGTGACATTGGAGTAGTCGATTCCATATGAGCAGCTGGAGGCTGAGCCGTTGGAGTCTGACCCTGAAGAATAAATAGTGCTAGTGTAATTTTGCTTTATGTTAGGTATCTTCTGTATGTAGTTTTTGTAGGTTTATGCTCCTTTTGTTTGTAAGTTTTTGTTCATTTTGTTTAGAAGTCAATCGTAGGGTAGTTTTCATGTGTAAAGTGACGTTTTTGTATTCAGCTTATTAATGAAAATCGCCTTTTTGCCTCTCTTCTGAATTTGCTAATTTAAATTGATGGCTAAGTAGGACAATGTAGCCTAATTCGGCATTAAACATTTGGCCCAATTACTAAGCTTGTCTGGCCAAGTGGGGCAATGTATCGAGATTCGGCTATAACATAATCTACCGAATAAAACATTTGGACGTCGTTCTAGAGCCGAATAAAACATACAGCTTGCAACATTTGACTATTAACATAATTTGTTGAATAAAATATACGGCTCAATGCTAAGCTCGTCTGGCCAAGTGGGGCAGTGTACTATGATTCGACTATAACATAATATGCCGAGTATATTCATATATTTGCCCTTGCCCCATTTGGATGTCATTCCAGAGCTGAATAAGACATACGGCTTGCAACATTTGACTATAACATAATCTGCCGAATAAAATATACGACTCAATGCTAAGCTCATCTAGCCAAGCGGGGCAGTGTACCATGATTCGGCTATAACATAATATGTCGAGTATATTCATATATTTGCCCTTGCCCCATTTGGACATATCGTTCCAAACCCGACTACAAACGCAGGGTTAGCTGCGGGGTGCATCGGAAATGCTACATCCGTAATTAATGAACTAGGTATCTAGTATTTAAGAGGTTCCATGCATCGTGGAACTAATCTAGCGCAAATAACGAAAAAGGTAGTTGATAATTTGAGAACGAGCAGAAACTCGAGTGTCTACTGTGGTCGTGAGTGGGGCCATAGATGTCTAAGAGGTTATTCTTCAACAGTAAAGGACAAGAAATGAGCTTGGTTGAGCTAGACGTTGAGATGCATTGCGCTGCTGGGGGCGAAGCCCAAAGAACAGGAAATGTGACAGCAGAAGGAAGAGAGAGACATCGGTCACCAGGACGTCGGAGTAGGTCCCCTAGAAGAGGTGAAGTAGCGTGGTCCCCCAGAGATGGGGCGCAGTAACGAGAGGAGTGAAAGACCGCGAGTGGACATGCCGCTCTGCGAAGTGAGCCGAGCAGACCGCCACGCCTGCTGAGCTTTTTGGTCTTTATTGGGAACAAGCCAATGACTGAAATAGACTCAATAGTCCGTGATCCTAATGTAGCGGTGGAATTCATGTGGAAAATATTTCCACCAGAGGTGCAGTAGTCGCTTGTTAGTTGGGGTGATTTCGAGATTTTCAGGGAAGGTATACATGGGTCGATCCGAGGACTTTACAGCGCATACGAAGTTTGTATGCGCTTGTGTGCGGTGAAAAGAGAGCTCGAGAAAAATGAGGGGTGTATTCGGGATTTGGAGCGCTGCACGGAGAAAGTCGAGAGTGAGTTGAAAAAGGCCAAGCGATTGAGATGCAGTCGGCGTGTGCCGTAAACCCGGTTGTCACGGATAGAGTCAACCAGCACGTACTGGATCATGCTATTGCCAATAGGGGAATGGCAAATATGTTCGCTAAAGAGGCTATAAGAACTCGGGCCCATAAAGAAGGCTTTTTTGACGGCCAAAAAATCGGCATTGAAAAGACTAAGGAAAATTTTACAGAAGATGTATGTCGATGCGAGAACTACGGCTTCAAGCACGGTTGGATTAGGGCTTTACGAGCTGCGAGCGTCGATTCGGTGTCACTACTATTTTAGAGTTACAAGTTTCCCTTTGAAGCTTACGATGTTGAAAAAACCGACAACGAAAAGGATGCGGAGTTGGAGAAGACTTAGATATCAAGAAACACGTTATTGTACTTTTGAATTTGTCGAAAGCCATGTATTTCTGCCTCTTTGGTGAAATAAATAAATATTTGTTACATTGCTTTGTTTAATAGTTGTATCAACTTGTGTGATGATTGCATATTTGTAGGCTCACGCCACTATATTGCCAAATACAAAGGGTGTTCCGAATTCGGAGGACTACTCGACCGTTCGTGGTCATACATGAAGGGCGCTCCGAATTTGGAGACTTATTTGGCCCAAACGTGAATTTGCATGTAGGGCGCTCCGAATTTGGATTCTTTATATTGGCCAATCGTGATACACGAAAGGCGTTCTGAATTCGGAGGATTATTCGGCCCAAACGTGATATCCACGAAGGGAGCTCCGAATTCAGAGTCTTTGTGTTCGCCAATCGTGATATCTATGAAGGGCGCTCTGAATTTGGAGTCTTTGTGTTGGCCAATTGTGATATCCACGAAGGGCGCTCCGAATTTAGAGGATTATTTAGTTAAAATGTGATATCCACTGAGGGCACTTTGAATTTGGAGTCTTTATGTTGGCCAATCGTGATATCCACGAAGGGCGGCCCAAACCTGATATCTACGTAGGGCGCTCTAAATTCGGAGTCTTTGTGTTGGCCAATCGTGATATCACGAAGGGCGCTCCGAATTCGGTGTCTTTGTGTTGGCCAGTCGTGATATCCACGAAGGGTGCTCTGAATTCAGAGGATTATTCGGCCCAAACGTGATATTCACGGAGGGCGCTCCGAATTCAGAGTCTTTGTGTTAGCCAATCGTGATATCCACGAAGGGCGCTCTGAATTCGAGGGATTAGTCGGCCCAAACGTGATATCCACGTAGGGCGCTCCGAATTCGGAGTCTTTGTGTTGGCCAATCGTGATATCCCCGAAGGGTGCTCCGAATTCAAAGTCTTTGTGTTGGCCAATCGTGATATCCACAATGGGTGCTCCGAATTTAGAGGCTTATTTGGCCCAAATGTGATATCCACGATGGGCGCTCCAAATTCAGAGTGTTTGTGTTGGCTAATTGTGATATCCACAAGGGCACTCCGAATTCGGAGGCTTATTTGGCCCAAACGTAATATCCACGAAGGGTGCTCCGAATTCGAAGGCTTTTTCATTATTCAACCATTATTAACGAGATGGCGATAAGAAGGGCATTACATTGCAGAATTCGTAGATCTATATATGTTAGCATAACAGCAAAAATTAGAAACAAACTAGCAATCTGTACAAGTTGGCTTAATGATAAAATGTATGCAAATGTGTGGAATTTCAAGGGCGTGGCAAACTTCTGCCAGCTACGTCTGAAAGCTGATACGCCCCTGTTCCAACAATTGAATCAATCTGATAAGGACCGTCCCAATTAAGGCCTAATTTTCTGTCTGCCAGATTCTTAGTAGCATGAAGCACTTTCTTGAGGACCAGTTCTACAGGTGTATAACGACTCAACTACACGCGCTAGTTATATGACTTGACGAGCTGCTACTGATACTGCGCTATGCACGCAAGAGCACGATCTCAGTGTTCTTCAATCAAAGTTAGATCTAGGGCCAACATCATGTCATTATGGCCCATGTGGAAAACCTTTGATTTCAGTGTGGGCAGCCGATTTCAAGAGGGATGATTGTCTGTGTCCCAAAGCACAAAGTGAACGGCATTTCTTCAGTAGATCCTCTCAGAAGTAGTGCAATGAGCCCACAACACACTAGGCAATTCTTCAACCCACCTGCCTTTGTCTTTTTCCAATCATTTCTTGATGCTGTCTAGGATCACTTTATTGGAGGCCTCAGCCTGACCGTTGCTTTGTGGATATGCCAGCAAGGAAAAATAGGACCGGATACCATATGTGTTGCATAACTCCTGATAGACGCTGCAATCGAATTGGGTGCCGTTGTTGGAGACAAATGCTCTCGGTATGCTGAATCGTGTTTTGATGTTTTTCCATACAAAACGTGTAACATCAACATCTCGAATATGTGTTAATGCCTCTGCTTTGACCCATTTTGTAAAATAATCTGTTGCGACGATCATGAATCGCTTGTTCCTTGGAGCCTACGGTAATGGTCTGACAATATTAAGTCCCCATTGAGTGAACGGCCAAGGACTAGTAATGGAGTTTAATTCTTCGGCTAACAGATAAGTTGAAGGGGAAAACTTTTGGCATTGTTCGCACTTCTTTACGTAGTTTTCAGCATCTGTTCGCATGGTCGGCTAATAATATGCTTGCGTTACAGCTCGGTGGGCCAATAAGCGTCCTCCAAAATGGGCGCCACAGCTACACCCATGTATTTCGGCCAAGAGTTCCTCAACTTTATCTAGGCGAACACATTCTAGGTATGGCCCAGAGAGAGATTTTTTGTAAAGCTTTCCCTACAGATCCAGATAGTATCATAGGGCTTTATTTCACAGCTTGTGGGCTTCTTTCTTGTCCGTTAGGAGCTGTTCTGAGGAAAGAAATACAGTGATAGGGTCCATCCAACTTGGTCTTGGTTCAATGATGTTAATCTGAACTAGTTCAGAAGAGGTGATGCTCGGCTCTGGGATGAACCCTACATCGATTGTTCGTTTGATTTCTGAGTTAATGGCGGAGGCTAGGCAAGCAAGGGCATCCACATGCGTGTTCTGATCCCGAGTTATTTGATTCAACTCGTGGTGGTCGAATTTTGTGAGCAAGGAATTTTCCATTTTCATGTAGGTGGCCATGCGGTCATTTTTAGCTGCATACTCCTAGTTCAACTGGTTGATGACTAATTTCGAGTCACAGAAAACAAGTAACCGTCGTGTGTAGACACCCTATTTTTGACGGCCCTTCAAGACTTAGATGTTTTTGCAGGTACATCTGATAATGAGTTTGTTTGCTCACCAAGCGCTTGAAGTCCTCAGCGGAACGCCACAGCTTTGAGCCTTTCAAACCCTGCATCCATTTTGTCTCATTTTTGGACCATGCCTTGGTCTTTCCCTTCTGCAGTCTTTGGTGGCCTGCTGGCCATCCATGGAGGCTGCCGGCCAGTACTTCTTATCTACCGGCCATTGATGTGCCTTGCCGGCCATCACTGATGGCCGACCGAACACTAGTATTTTCTGCAGATATTTTATGCTAACTGTGCCAGCTGTTTGCACAGATGCTTACATCTGTCCACACGTGGAGGGCTGGATCTCCTTGTATAGAATTCATGTTTTCTATATATAGGGAGCCCCTCTCTCATGTTTTGAGGTTAGAAGATTTCAAACTCAAAAGTTCTCTCTCTCTCTCTCTAGATTTCTCTCTCTAGATTTCTCTCTCTCTTGCGATTCTCTATACTTTTGACTACTTACACTACACTCTTGCCTATCCTTCCTTAACCAAACTTGATCACCTTTGAGCTGAGGTTCCTTGAGGCCTTCTTGAAGCTCTACAAGTTGGTTTTGTCTTGAATTGTTGCCTAGAATCACTCATCTTCAAGAGGTATAATATTTGCTTTGTTAGCTTACTTTGCATACTTGTTTTCCTATCTTTTCCTATTGTTTTTGGGTCAATTTTGAGCTGTAAAAATCTCTATTTTAATGGGTTGAAATTGGTGTTTTAAGCCATTTAAGGTTAGGGGGGTGTCTCATCCTTATTTATTCTTTGTATCTAAGGCTTTTGCACCTTTGTTTTTCACTTTCAAACCAACTTTTGTTGGGCCTTTAACCACTAAATTTCGGAGTATTTTCAGTGACAAAAAATATGTTTTGAAGTCCAAAATTGGAGGGGTTAGCCTGCCTCCTTGTGTCTTGTTTGCTAGCCTAGTTAGTTCTATATGTTAGCATGATTTTCTAGCTTTTTGTACCTATAATCCAGCATGTTTTTGCCTCTTTTTTTTTTAGACCATTTTAGCTCTATTTTGGGTTGTTTAGGTTAGTTGAGTCTTGCTTTGCAAGGTTGTAGTGTAATGGTCCTCACAAGCATGGTGTTTTAGACCATTAGACACCTCTTGTTTGAGTTGATTGCATGTTTTGGTGTTGTTTTTCACTTCATTTCAGAACTTATCACCTCTGCAACCTCCATCTTTTCTTATTTTTTCTTTTACTTTGAAAGTGGTTTCAAGTCATTTGTTTGTCTAAGTGTGGAATTGAGGTTTCATACTTAATGGTTTAATCCCTTAAGGAGTTCATTATCAACGGTATGATACTTTTTTCATACCCAAAGCAACTTGTGTTTTGAGCCTCATTTCCATTATCATTTCAACTTAATTGACTAAGTAAAGGTTGGTAATGTTAAAATGAGTAAATAAAAGTGGCAAGTAAAATTGAGCAAGATAATAACTTGTGTGTTGTGTGTTCAATTGGACGTTAATTGAACACAAGGAAAATTGGGACATTTCATACTCAAAGTGATAAAATGTCTCAAGTTTCCTAGGTCTCCATTTCCCTTGATCATACATGATAGGGTGATGGTTCTTTAGTGTCTTATTTTGCATTTATTAAGCTTACACATCTTGAATCACAAGCCATCATGCAATGAAATTGTTTGGATTGGTGGTTTGTGGCTTAAGTTCATAACTCCTTGGATTTATCCATGAAAAGAAGGGGTGAATTGTGCAGACAATCCTTGGAAATACCCTTGTTTTGCCCTGTTTGTACTCTGTTACAGCATGATGACCCAGTGCATCAGTGGCCGGCAGGCCACCTCCGTGACCGGCAGTCTCTACCAGTGGCCGGCTGGCCACTGATACAAACCTCAACAGACTTTTGGTAAGGTGGGGCAAAATGGTTCTGGAAGTATTCAACTCTGCAAACAAAGGCTTTCGAGAGCAAAACAGAGGTCTTTTCGAGTGGTATCCGAGCATGGGCATCTTTTATTTCCCGAGGCGGAGTAGTGGCAGCGTAGTTAGATATCTTAATTATTTAGGTTGCTTACATTTGTGTTGTAACATAATTAGTTAGTTTACTAATTAGTTCATTTAATTGATGAAATAATTAGTTAATTAGTTTAGCTAGTTATTCATTTGTTTTGTAATAATTAGTCTAATTAGCTTAATTAGCTTAATTAGCTTAGCTAGTTAGTTTTTATTCTTATTCATTTGGACTCTCTTTCGTGAGAGCAAAATGTAATAATGTGTATGTCTTCCAACCCCACGTCTTTCTCCCTTTTACTTAACCGCTTTTGATGGTTAGTTTAGAAACATCATGTTTCAATTAGCATACCTTATGCTTGCATCCATTCATCTTGTATTGCATGCATCGAGGCTCGGCGCATCATTCAAACTGCATTGTCATTTCAATAATTCTTTGAATACGTGTTAACCGCATGTTATTTAATTGAATCATATGCCATATTAGTAGCCGAGCCTATTAATTGCATTCTTCGCATGTATTGCATTGGACACCTTGTATAGTTAGGAAACATGCATATTTTTCTAACTCATATCTTCTTAGCTTGGAGTACTAGATGAGTTTTTAGTGCTTTAGCATACTTGCATGAGTGTGAGTGATTGCCATGTCTAGCATGCTTGCTATGAGGCTAAATGCTTAAGTGATAAACTGCTTGAATACCTGTGGATGAGGGTTTGTTGTTTGAATTGGAACAATTCAACGAATGTCAGTTTTAAGTCCACTTTGTTGAGTGGCAAATCAGTTTTAAGTCCACTTTGTTTGGTGGCAAATTCGTAAACTTTAAGCCCACTTGAGGTGGCAAATTCAATCCCTTTTTGTAAACAAACATGAAATTGAATCGTTCCAAATTGAGCAAACTAGTCTATAGTAATGCTAGCCTAATAACCGGAACAAGAGCACATAATGTTTATAAAAAATCATATCATGATTAGTAGAGGTCGATCTTTGATCGGGCGAGCGAGGGTGCTCAATTCATGACTTTCCCCTCTCGTACCTAAGTTCTCGAGTCGAGGAAACTTTGATGATGACGGACACGTGGCCTTTGGCATGAGTCATGGGTTTCCTAAATTTCCCATAATAAAATATTTAGGTGGCGACTCTGCATCTGGCAAAGCAGTCCATTTTTGGCATTTTTGATCCTAAAATCAATTTTTCAAAAGATTTGCCGGATTTGGACTCTTTGGTGTTTATCAATTTCACATTGCACTTGTGAGATTAGATTCATAACTGCAAGAGTCTGAACTGTAGGGCTTTTTCTTGAGCTTCCAAGAGGGGGAGGGGGGCGAAAAAGCCGACCTACAGTTTTTGGCGACTCAACTGGGGATTTAAAGAACCTGACTCGAACTCATGATATGACATTTTATCCACACTTATGTGTTTCTTTGCATTTGCATTTGCATTTGCATTTGCGTTGGTGCACCTAAGTCACTGTGTTTGCCATCTGCTATTCCTGAACGGTTTGCCGGAGGCTCGCTTGGAAAAGCTTGCCAAAAGGCTGGCTGGTTGCGGGCTCTGCCACGATGGGAACACAACCCTTGGATCTAGACTACTGCTGTACCATTTGATCCTCCTTTCACTTCTCGGTGTTAGGTGTGAGAGGTATATTAGGTAGTCTTGCTGAGGTGCCCTTTTTGACCAATCGGCCTAGTTGCATATTGAAAGCCATAGAAACTGTTCCAAACTGGGACAGGTTGCTTACCCAAATGTCGAATTGTGTGAAACGACTTTGCTTGAATAGTTAACCCTAGCTCCTGATGAAACTAAGACAGGGTAACCCTACCCCATCATAAGGGTGTTTTGGCTAGCACTTAATTGGTATGTGCTTTTAGAGTGAAACTCTATAGGAATGTACGCATCAGTTGCAAGTTTGGGTATCGGATTTGGGGGTAGAAATCAGTGTTGAGTGCAATTCTACAGCTTATGATTACAACTGTGTTTTGTTCACATCTGAGCTGAGGTACTGTGCGGTTTCTATTTTTTGCTTTCTTTTGCTTTATTTCTTTTTGCAAGGAAGTTTTTCACAATTGCTTCGGACGATTCTGTGCCCCCCCAAGCACTCTGGACCCGTGTAAGGAGACTTTACAAATCTAGGGATCTTGTTAGGGGACAACCAGTGTTTGCTTCACTCTCACCAGTTATGAGACGGAGGAGGGTTAGGCATAATTCACCAGTGCAGCAGTCACTTTTTACTCCACCGGCGCCCAGTCAAGCTCAGTCTTCTACTTCCACTCTAGTGAGAGATTATTCGCCAGTTCTAATGGCTCAACATCCCTCAGTTAGCGTGGAAGATATGCTCTGTCATCTCCAACAGACCATTGAAACCATACAGCTAGATGCTGCCCGCCAAGCTGAAGTTATAGCTCATCAAGCGGAAGTGATTAATAGGCTGTAGCAATAGCAACCATAGCCAGCAGTAGCTTTTGCTTCCCATGCACCTCTTGCGGGTATTCCAGTACCCGGAGTCACTGTCAATGTCCAAGAGAATTTGGGCATTCCGGTAAATCTGATCCCACCTCAAACCTCTAAGGCACCAGTGTACCCAATTGAGGCGCCATTTGAATTTGAGGTTGACCCCACTGCATTGAAAGTCAACAAGCTGGAAAAGCTTTTCAAGCGAGCACAGGGTGTGAACTCGATCCCTGACATCGAGGATGGATACATAGACTCCGTAGTGACTCTGCCGGATAGATTCAAGATGCCACAGATAGACCGATTCGATGGCTCCAGGGATCCCATGGTCCATTTACGGTTATTCTCTGATATCTTGCGGCCAATGGGTCTTACTAGACTTCAAAAGCTATCGCTTTTTGGCCGGACCCTGTCGGATATAGCGGCCATCTGGTATCCAAAGTTGGAAGACTTTGTGAAACGAAGTTAGAAGGAAATGGCTGAGGCCTTCATCGCACAGTACTTCTACAATACCCAGATCGACATCATAACCCATGATCTTGAAGCGACTCATCAGGAGCCAAATGAGGGCTTCTCAGACTTTGAAATGAGATGGAGGGCCAAGGCCTCTATAATGACTATCAGGCCATCTGAGAAGGATCAAATCAAATTGGTGGTTTGCAACCTACAAAGGAGATTATTGTAGAAGATAATAGTCTTGCCACTGTTTACATTCGCTGAGCTCCATGAGATAAGGGTGCAGATTGAAGATGCGATGAAACAAAGGTTGATCGCTGATGAGTAGGAACAGCCCAAGAGGCCCTTTACACGCAGTTCCAATGTAACCACGAGTGGTAGCACCTTTGCACAGCCTTCAGATGTGAGCATGGTCACCACCATACCCAAGACTGCCAACCCTTTCGCCAATACATCCAACACAACTCCACAAACCTCAACCAGCTAGGCTCGATCTCAAAGGGTCTTTACCCCGCTCTACATGCCTTCATCTAAAGCCCTAGGGGTCCTGATCAGAAAGGGGCATCTTAAGCCATTAGAACAACGCCCACTACCCGATCCTCTCCCCTCGAAACACAACGCGGCCAAATACTGTGCTTTTCACCAACAACACGATCATGACACTGATCAATGCGATAGGCTGCGTCATGAGATTCAAGATCTCATCGACAATAAGGTGATAGCACCTCTTAAAAAATCCAATGTCACTACAAATCCTCTCCCACCACATAACCAAGCCCCTCCACGCTGGTATATAAACCTCATCCATACACTGGCCATCCCTTATGACCCCAGGATATATATCACCCCTTCCCACCTACCAAAATCGGCATTGTTCATCCTTGAGAGCATGGACTTGTGTATGATGAACACGTCTACATCCCAACCTGAACCTGTGGTGGTGACAGTGGTAGATGAAGGGAGGTTGGCCTTGGTGGAAAATGTCAGTCTGTTGCCCGAGGGCTCTGAGGACTTATCTAAAGGGGTATACAACCCGTATTGCTATATTGTGCCAATCAATCAAGTTAACCAGAAGTGGTGTTGCCAGTTGGGATGGAGGTTAGTGTAGTTCGAGAGGATGGCCCAAGTCAGGGATTAGATGATATGGCCGACCTAGAGGAGGACATAGACAATTTGTAGGTTCTTTGATGAGCAAGATCAATGGGAAGTGCATATTGATTGGTTTGATCTGAACGGGTCGACAGAAAATTCTGGGTGGCTAAGTGATGAACCCGATAGAGATGAGGGGACTGAATTGAAGCTGGGAGAATAGAAAGAGGGAACTGCTACAATGGCTGGAATGGCCGATGAGATGAGTAAACTGTCGGAAAACACCAGTATAGAACAATTGGCTCAAGAACTGGGCATTGTTAATATTGTACATACTGAGCAAGAAGCCGCACTCAAGCGTTTTGAGCAATAAATGGGTGAAAACAATCGGAAAGCTGGAAAAGTCCAACACCCTGCGAAGGAGATTTGTGACGAGAAGATAATTTGAACGGAACTGGACCAATGCTTGTCGACTGTCGAAGAAATCTAGTGGGATGACGACGACCTACATGTGGCCCATACTAATGAGGATTGGGGTGAAGATCTTCTCGACAACACTCGAGAAGTGGCCGGTATTTCAAACCACCACATCTGGACTAACCCAAGGCATTTGGGAAGGATAAAAAAGTCGAGAGGTAGAAGGAAAAACAGTTGGAAGAAGAGGCTGTGCTGAAATAGGTGAAGAAGATTCAAGCTGATATATCTATCTGGGGTCTACTTATGGTTTCACGAGTGCACAGACAGGCTGTACTGTCGGCGATGGATAAAGCTAAATTGTCCATCGACACTACCCCAGAACAACTGGTAGGATTATTCTTCTAGGGAGGCACTGCGCCAACTCCAACCTTCTCGGACAAAGAGTTGCCACCGGAAGGCTCTGCACACAACAAGCCTCTATACATATTAGTGGAGTGCCGAGAAAAGTGGGTACCAGTGGTATTGGTTAATACTAGGTCAGTAATCAACGTTTGTCCTTGTTGTACGGCTTATGCTATTGGCCTGAAATCGGCAAATTTCGTGCCTACAGCCCAGGTGATTCGGATGTATGACAATATCAGCAGAAAGGTAATGGGAATGGTACAGATTAGAGTACAGGTCGGCCCAGTTCAACAGGATATTGCATTCCATGTCCTAGATATTTTGGCCACTTTCAACTTACTACTTGGGCGACCCTGGCTGCACTAAGTGAAAGTTTCCACCCTCCACCAAATACTGAAGTACCCCCATGGGAAAGGGGTGGCCATAGTCTTTGGGAATTCATCTATTCATCCTTCACTAGAGGTCACTACACATGTACTGGAGATTGTACATGGCGAAGAGGATGTTTTCCTTTCTGGGTTTACCTTGGCTGAGGCCCGGGTAGTGCAGAATATCTTGGCTGTTGATAAGGGCTTGTATATCAGCAACCAATCTGTATACTTCATGAACAAGCTCCAACACGTGCCAGGAATAGGACTAGAAAAGAGCGACCGAAAAGGCGTCACTACATTGGCCGATGTGCCACATAACCCGCATGCCTTTGGTCTTGGCTATACGCCCACCAAAGAAGGCTGAATTAGAAAGGGGAAAGAAATGGTAGGAAGAGCCAGAGCTAAGCAGACCGGCAAGCACTATGAACTTGTGCACATACCAATCCGGGGGACCCTGAATGGTCATTTTCTTCGGGAGGGAGAAGACTTCCCATTCTGTGGTTTTCTCAAACCCTAGTTCAATTCTGAGAAGCAACGGGTTCCTGGTTTTGAGATTTTCTTTGACTTGTAGCTGTAAGACATTGATACGGAGGAAATGGCTGAATCAACTATTGAAGCTGCGAAGAGCACAAAAAGTGATTCCGATAGCAACGAGCTTAAAGTAGGAATAACATTGACATGTCTCCTTTCGGATCATCCGATCAACTCAGAGAACTTAGGGGATAACCTAACCGTTTCCGTGATCGGGGACTAACCAGGTGTGAACCCTTCTAGCGGCATCTTGGATGCATCTGACGCACCATCCCTCGTTTGGTAGCTGGAAGAGGGCTACCTATCTAGCATTTCTGAGTCAGGTAGTGAGCCAGAATCTAATTCCACAGAGTCTATGGAGTCAGAATCAGATTCCGGTTCTTCTAAGTCTGACTCCGGTATTCCTGGGGGTGATAACCCGGATGCCAAGGTCATGTCCAAGTCGTTCTTTTCCTTTTCTTTTGAGTCAGTTATAACCAAGGAACCGGATGAGCTTGACCTTATGAATGAGAATGCCACTGCAGATTCTGAGTATTTCTCTGTGCCTCTTGTTTATTGCATTGATTATGATTTTCAAAATTTTGATGAAAACGATGAGGAAGGAATTCCTCCGGTTTTGAAAAATTTGATTAATCGAAAGGAGGAGAGGTTTGCAAAACCCCTTGCTGATGAAATCATTACAATTAATGTGGGTACTGAGAAGGATCTGCGTTTGGTCTAGATCGCGTCCACATTGTCTTCAGAGGAGCGCGAACGCTTAGTCGCTTTATTAAAAGATTTCAAAGATGTTTTTGCGTGGTCCTACGAAGACATGCTTGGAATCGATCTTAAAATTGTACAGCATCGGATCCCTCTTGACCCTGAGGCCCGACCCATCAAACAGAAACTGCGAAGAATACGTCAATATTGGGCTTTAAAGATTAAGGAGGAGGACACAAAGCAGATAGATGCAGGGTTCTTGCTAGTATCTGAGTATCCGACTTGGTTAGCCAACATCATCCCAGTGCCAAAGAAAGATGGCAGAATTTGGGTGTGTGTGGATTTCAGGGATCTAAACAGAGCCAGTCCGAAGGATGACTTTCCTTACCGCACATCAATGAATTGATGGACTTCACCGCGGGTCATGCATTGCTCTCCTTCATGGATGGATTTTCCGGGTATAACTAGATTCTGATGGCACCCGAGGACAAAGAGAAAACCGCCTTCACTACGCCGTAGGGAACCTACTGCTCCAGGGTGATGTCGTTTGGACTAAAGAATGCCGGGGCTATATATCAACGGGTTGCAACCACAATTCTGCATGACATGATCCACAAAGAGGTCGAGGTGTATCTGGACGACATGATTGTCAAGTCCAAAGAAAGAGAGGGTCACTTTACCGCCTTGAAGAAATTCTTTCAATGGATCAGAGAATATAGACTAAGGTTGAATCCGCAGAAGTGTACTTTCAACGTAACAATAGGGAAAATGCTGGGTGTCTTGATCACACAGAGGGGCATCGAGGTAGCCCCTTCTAAAATAAAGGCCATCTTAGAAATGCCACCACCAAGGACTGAAAAGGAGGTGCCAGGCTTTCTGGGTAAAGTGCAATTCTTAAGACGGTTTATCTCAAAATTAATCTTGACTTGTGAACCACTTTTTGGCCTCTTAAAGAAAGGAAAGAAATTTTGATGGGATGATCGATGTCAATTCACTTTCGAGCAGATCAAGCAGTATCTTCAGAATCCACCTATGTTGTCGCCGCCAAAGCCGGGGAAGCCCTTGATTTTGTATCTGTCAGTAACGAACACAACAATGGAATGCATGCTTGCTTAGGAATCTGAGGATAGGGTGGAAAAAGCCATCTATTACTTGAGCAAGAAAATGCTGGATTATGAGACCCGTTACACCCCGTTGGAGAAAGCTTGCTCTGCCTTGGTATGGGCTACAAGGAAGTTGAGGCATTACTTGTAGCTCACTCCGTAATTCTAGTTTCCAGATTAGACCCCATCAAATATCTCTTTGAGAAACTAGCACTTACGGGTAAGCTAGCCCATTGGTTGTTTCTCCTCTCCGAATTTGATTTAAAGTATATCACTTGCAAGTCGGTCAAGGGGAGAGCAGTAGCGGAGTTCCTGGCAAATCACCCAGTGAAAGGGGATGAAGTAGTAGAATACCTGTTCCCAGACAAAGCGATTCTGCAAGTCGAGGAAGAGATTTGGATAATGTAAGCGTCTAATCAGTATGGTTATGAGATAGGAGTGTTGTTGATAGCACCCGACAATTCCCATATACCTTTAGCCTTTAAACTCCAATTGAAGGTATCTAATAATGAAGCAGAGTATGAGGCGTGTATCATTGGTTTGAAAGCCGCCATGGAACTAGGGGCAAAAAGATTGGACGTCATTGGGGATTCAAACCTAGTTGTGTCTCAAGCAAAAGGAGACTGGAAGGTCAAGGAAGAAAGGATGAAGATCTATCACCAGACCTTGGGTGTTCTGATTCCTAGGTTTGAGAAGCTGACTTTCACGCATCTACTAAAAGAGAACAATAGGTTCGCTGACGCCTTATCAACTCTATCATCTATGATAGACATCTCGCTTGGAGTCTAGATGCGCCTGCTCATCATTGAGTAGAGATATACGCCGGCCAATGAGATTATCGCCGCAATAAATGAAGTGAAAGATCAAAACACTTGGTACTATGATATCTGGAACTTCTTAGAAAATGAGGTTTATCCACCAGGGGCAAATGCCAAAGATAAAAGGGCAATACGGCGGATGGCCATTCAATATATCATCTGCGGAGGTAAACTGTACAAGAGGGGTCATCTGGGAATGTACAAGTTGTGTGTCGAAGCAGAGGAATCAAAGTGCCTAATAGAGGCCATCCATGGGGGAGAGTGTGGAGTGCACATGAACAGAGTAATGTTAGCCCGGAAGATTCTTAGGCAAGGTTATTACTGGTCTACTATAGAGGAGGATTGTATCGGTTTTGTTCGACGATGCCACAAATGCCAAATTCATGCTAATCACATGAACTTCTCGCCGTTGAAGCTGTACAACATGACTTCCCCATGACCTTTCTCAGTCTGGGGAATTGATGTCATTGGCACAGTTACACCGAAAGGGTCGTTTGGGCATGAATACATTTTGGTGGCAATTGATTACTTCACAAAGTGGGTGGAAGCTCAGTCCTATGCAGTGCTGAAAGCAGTGCATGTGGCTAAGTTCATCCGAAACAACATCATTTGCCGATATGGAGTCCCAAATGAGATCATTTCAGATAATGTTTCCCATTTCAAGAAAGAAGTGATCGACTTGTTGGAGAAATACAATGTGGCTTTTCATAAGTCATCTACTTACTAGCCACAAACCAACGGAGCTGTTGAGGCCGCCAACAAGAACATCAAGCATATTCTACAGAAGATGGTTGAGACCTACAGGGACTGGCCAGACAAATTGCTATTCGCACTCTAGGGCTATAGAACTTCAATCCGAACGTCTACTGGGGCAACTCCTTATTCTCTTGTCTATGGGATGGAAGATGTTCTGCCAATTGAAATAGAAGTTCCGTCGCTGCGATTATGGCTGAGTGTTAGATAGCAGAGGCTGACTAGCAACAGAGCAGGTTCAAGGAACTAATGTTGTTTGATGAGAGAAGGCTAAAAGCATTGCACCATGTTCAGGGTTATCAACGCAGGATTGCCGGGGTTCTTAACAAGAAGGTTAAGTCTTGGAATCTCAAAGAAGGGGATTTGGTGCTGAAAGACAACTGAGCTCCCATCCATGACCCTAAGGGCAAGTTCAGATCCAATTGGATTGATCCTTACATCATCAAAACTATTTGGTCGGGTGAAACTATTATTCTCATGGACCTGGATGGCCTAGAATTTTCCCAACCGATCAGTATGGACTAATTGAAGAAATACTATCCCTGAGAGATTCGCTGGGCCGAAAACCCAGATGGGCGACCTAGGCAAAAGTTAGAGCACAAAAAATTGGAAATAAAGAAAAACTGAGCTCGCAAGGTTGAAAACCCTAAAGGGCAGTCTTGGCAAAAGTAAGAGCGCAAAAGGAGAGCGTTAATACTCGAGTGAACCCGAACCGAACTACGTAAGGCCTAATTCCCATCTTCGGGATACGTAGACAACTTCATCCTGAAGTTCAGCTGTAAACACCTCTAACTCAACTGTCCTATCCATGTGTTTGATCAGGTCATCTTCGTCTTTTCTTTATCTGAGGGTTCGGTTGTGATCCTTACTCTGAGAGAAAAGTTGGTTACGGTGCTAAACAATGTTATTCAGTCATGGGGCAATTTGTGATCTTCGGATTTGGGGTTATACATCTCGAGGATAGATTCCATGTGTGTTAAGTGGTGATCCTTATCGAAAATTGTTTTGAAAAGTTTTGATAAAAGTTGATTTTTCCTCAAATTTTACCTTTTACAACTTAGACCATTTTTGGACCAAAAGGGAAAATTTTCAGTGTCCACAACTTTAATTTCATTGATTTCAGTACGAAGTTCTTCAAACTCTCAATACAAATCAAAGTTGCTTTTATTACATGCATAAGACTTGAAAAGTAAGATCAAAGCAATAAACTAGGGATATAGATGAGTTAGGTGTTCCTGCGTCCCCTGCTCATGCTTACGGAAGCTTCTGATGCTAAGGTCGGCCCGGTTTGTGCCTTGTCTTCGAGCCAAGCTAGGCACGAGCCAGAAAGGGCGTAACTGAAACTAGGGGTAGGAGCTAGAAGCTCTCTCGTCCCCCAAGTAGTGAAGTACCTAGCCAAATATGAACCTCGGATGGGGAATGAAATTGGGAACTCTACCCCCTTCTCTAGGCAAGTCTGATCATGTCCAAACTGGCGCCTAAACCGGAACGGAAAGTTGAATACACAGTGTGTAAGTCCAATCAGTTGAATGCCAGGTTGCCGAGTCATGTTGTAGCTCATTTTGGTTAAATTAAGCCAGGGGCAAAGCTAAGCAATGTCAGCAGCAGCCCTGTTGCACATTCAGTGGCACCACCATCCTTCATTCAGGAAATCCACTAGTTGTTGGCGAAAAAAGTATGCTCGAGCTGAGTATGCAGGGCAAGAGTCCTCTACCTTTAGCTTGTCGATTACCCATATCTGGGAAGGGATGAAATAAAAGAGAGATTAAATAATAGAGAGATGTATGTCGAGAGAAAAGTAAGAAAAGGGCTTTGAGAGAAAAACAGAATATGAGTGTCGAGTGATGTGAGAAACATATATTAGAAAGGGTGGAAAACATTACCTGAAGAAGTAGTGGGAACAGAAAGGGGATGTACTCTATTGTGTGGGAGGAGATAGGGGATGGACTCCATTAAAATTAAGTTGTCCGGAGTGTCCAGGGTGAAAGTCCCAAAATCTTGTGCATACATGGGTGCCGATCCCGCGGATGAAATTTTCGTGAAATGGCAAATTTGAAGTGTTTGTGTACTAGTGTATTGAGTTGGAAAACCACTAAGTTGCAGTCTCAGTTGGGTTATTGAAAAATGATGAAATTGATTCATGAATTGAGAATACTGAATGAGCTTTAAATGAATTGAAATTAAATGAATTGAGATATGAACCTTAGCATCTTTCGATTATATAAAATGTGGAGATTTTGTCATCTACATGGTATATACACTTGATACTTATATCTTCGTTAAACCTCATATTTTGTGTTTAATTGTTTTTACTGGGTTTTGGCTCACCCTACTTGGGAAACCATTTTCAGGTACCAGTGACATGCTTTCTCCAAGGACGTAGCTTGGGAGAACCTAGGAGTTGGATGCTCTATTTTGTTGTTTTGTATTTAAATTTTTATTCAAGCTGAGGGTTTTATATGTATAAAGCTTATGACTCTTTTTTGTTGTAACCAAGAAATGACTTGAAAAAATGTAAGCCCGTGGGCATTTATTTTGTTGATCATTTATTGATATTACATGCTATAGATTCAGGATGTATATTTATAAATGTACATTGCATGTATTACCTTTGTGCTACAAACTCTGATGAATGAAAGCATATCGTTCTGTTATTACTTCTCTTATGAGCTGGATTTGTGGTATTATTTTGAGGGCATTACATTTGCAAACCCTTTGAGCATTACTGGCGGGCTAGTGAAGAGAGTTTACTAGCGCCACACACACTTACATATCTATTGGCAAGGCTTCCGCACAACCGGCGTGTGATAGAGGGCCACGGGTGACCATTGTCTTCCTAAGTTTCTTAAAATTTTATTGTTACCCATGCATGTATATTAAGTGGCCTTCTAAATTTGTTTAAAAAAAAAAAAATACTTTTATTACCCTTTTATTTCATAAATATGCCTACAATATTTATGGTATAACTTCGTGAAAATTTCATTTTTCTCCTTATACTTTGCCTCGATTTTCAATTACACCTCCAGACTTTGAATAATTTCAGTTTTATCGCCAAATTTTTTGAAATCGTATCAATTTAACCTCAACCGTCAAATTTGAAATGAAAAAAGTTTAAAAAAAAAAAAATTTACATTTTGGTTCCAAATTTCAAAAGAAAGATGCAAACTCACCCTCTCCTACCTAAGCTCACTTTCTCTGGCACACTCTCCGACAACTCACACCACCACGACCACTGCAACCTCCACTCTTCGGCACCACTCTGTAACCCCCACAACACCATTGTCGCAAACCCACTCACCCTCCTCCTTGTATTCACACATAAACACTAACATATTATGTGCATCAAAATTAAGACCCAAGTATAGAAAATTGTATGATTACCAATCATGGCCAAGAACAAAGAGAGCCCATAACATGGTTTCCTGAGCTACCCAATAAAGAGGCCAAACAAGCTAGTTGTTGAAATATGCAATTATTGCAACCAAGCCTAAAACAATACAAACATCTCTGAAAACATAGCTCATAGATGTCATGGATTCTTAACCCAGCAATGTTTCGGAATGGCAGCTCGAATTTCAACCAATTTGAACAGTGAGAGCGCATTTCAGTCAAATTCAATCTCATCTTCTTTCACAGATGCAACATTCAATGAAGCACTCACATTAAGAACCCATTTTCTCTCTATATAAAATCCAGTTCTGGGTCTTGCAAAGAGTTAAGGAAAAGGTCTAATGCCATATTCTGATAAGAAGTCACGACATTAAAGACCTAGATGGAGTTTACTCCAGGGTTTGGAGAGAGAGAGAGAGAGAGAGAGCAAAAAGCCTCAAGCAAAATATCAGAGTAAAGTATTGAAATTTGTGAGGAAAGAAAGAAGATAACACTAGGTCCTCAACTCTTCCTTAGAACAACGACCTCATGTTCTCTCTCTCTCTCTCTCTCAGAGTAAGACTTGGTGATTCTCTCTTTATATACTTTGAATATCAGGGATTAATTATGTTTAATTAAGGAAACACTTTCGTAGAATGGTGGGCTGTTTGGTTCGTGGGAAAATTCTTTTTTCACTAGGTGGAATTGTGGTTTGAGTTGTTCATGAAAAGTTGATTAGAATGGTATAAAGAAGAAGAAGAAGAAGAAGAAGAAGGACAAATGAGAAGGGTGAATGGGTTTGCGATAATGGTATTGTGGGGGTCAAAGAGTTGGCTCCAAAAAGTGGGGGTCACGGTGGTCATGGTGGTGTGAGTTGTCGGAGAGTGTACCAGAGAAAGTGAGTTTGGATATGAGAGGGTGAGTTTGCATCTTTCTTTTAAAATTTAGGACTAAAATGTAACTTTTTTGAAAAACTTTTTCCATTTCAAAATATGATGGTAGGGAGCAAATTAATACGATTTTAAAAATTTTGGAGGTAAAATTGAAATTATTTGAAGTTTGGGGGTGCGATTAAAAGTTGAGGCAAAGTATAGGGGTAAAAATAAAATTTTCCCTATAACTTCCAACTTGTTCACATATTATTCATGGTATCAATTTTATTGATTTGATTTCTAAAGCCATTTATAATTGTAAAAATTATATAAGTAATTTTTTTTATCATATAAATTAAATCGACTAATAAAATATCTTAAAATGATAATCTAACCCTGTTTCTAACTTTTCTTCGAACCATTTTTCGAATTTCATATCTTTCTCAATTCTTGATAGTTCTACTTCATTCTTTCGTGATTCTTTTCACCTCACTTCCTACTTCGTTCTACACTACTTCGCTTTTTTCACTTCTTTGTGTAATGGGTAGTTTCGGTTTACTGAAAGTTGTTCGAAAACTAACTTTGAAAATTCCAAAATATTCATCTTTTATTTCTTTCTTCTCCATCTTCCTTATTTTTCTTCATCTTCTTCACTTGTAACATGATGTGGATTATAGTTCTAGGTAGTAATTGAGTTGGTGTTGGTAGTGGTGGTGGTGGTGGTGGTGGTTCAACGATAGCGGCAGAGGAGCTTGCAGTGATAGTGGTCATGGAGTTTGATGGTAGTGGTAATAGAACTTGGTTGTGAACGATGTGGGTTTGGTGTTAAAAGGTGGTGGTGATGGTTATGGTGATGCTCATGGTGGCGATAATGGAGTTCGGTGACGGTGAAGTGAAGTTGATGAAGGTGATGAAGAGATGATATGTATATATATATAGATAATTGATATCGGTTTGAGAGAATATTGAGTGAGCGAATTTGGGTTTAAGAGAAGTTGATGAAGAGATTATATGTATACATATAGATATATATTGAGTGAGTAAATTTAGGTTTAAGAGAAGTTGGGTTGGAGAATTTGTTGGAAAATTTATAAAGAGGTAGTTGTGAATTGAAATAGACTCCATTTTGAATGAAATGGTGTAACCTTTCATGGTGTCATTTTGTTTTAAAGGAAATGTCAAACCTCCATTTGAATGAAAGGGTGCAAACCTTTCATGGTGTCTCTTTATTTTAAAGGAAGGGTTATGTCCCTTCTTCATACATTTTCTATTCAAATTGAATAGGTGCCAACAAAGCCTATATAAAGGCAGCCCCATTCCAATTTTGATTGATTCCGAAAATTCATTTTCCTTGCCTTCATTTTGCTCTCTTGGGTACTTTATTCTTCATATTAGATTTAGAATAAATTTCAGAGAGTTATAGAACACAAGGTTCTAGTTCACCAAACAAATTTGTTTGAAGTGCTAATACAAATTTGTGAAGATTATTGTATCATGGGAGATAGATGCCACATAACCGTAAGTACCGTAGCGAGGTGAATCTGTCTTAAGAGCATCTCTAACGGAAATAGGCATTTTACCTATCTAAACATTACTATAAAGTATGCATTTTATTTTGCCTATCAACTGTTTCATGTTTCTGCTCCAACCATGCTCTTTATTTTAGCTATTCATCAAAATACTATTAATTTTATAAAATGTCACATCAGCAACAAAGATGGAGGGAAATAATCCTAATGATTAAATACATTTTGCCTAGCTTTGAAGGCTAGCTACATGTAGTTAGTGAATGTGAGTTGAGCTAAAATGCCTAATTACATGCCTAGTGCATTGGAGTTGAAAAAAGTGTATCATACTAGGCATTTTACCTAACAAGCATTATATGCCTAGTGCATTGGAGATGCTCTAAGGACAGAGTGTCACACACTCGACTTGGTCTTTAATTATTAATTTGGTTCAACAAAATAAATTATGTAAGTTTTATTTTGTTTTGTTTGACTTTGTATCCATTTATTTTATTTACACAGAAGATTGTTCCAACAATCTTAAGACAGATTCGAATTATTCTGTTTACAGAATTTTTCGTTTGTTTCATTTTCTCTTTCTTCTTTGAAGAAAATTATTTTCTGTGGATTTACAAAATAATATTCTGGTTGGAAAAACAAATAGTGTTTATAAGCTATTTGACAGATAGTAGTAATATACTGTCTATTTGCTTTGACAACTAGTAGTATGATACTGGTGTCATTAACAATTCAGAATATATTTTTGTGGAATTTTTTCAGAAATTAATTTTAGGTTTTAGAAATTATTTTTTGAGTTTTTATTACTTAAAATTCTGCTTTAGTATTTTAATTATTGAAGTGTTACAGAAATTAATTTTCTGTATGGAATTAATTTGGTTGAATAAAATTTTATTTTATTTCCAAATTAATTAAAAAATAAAAGTTATTTTCTAATTTCTTTTATTTTACAGAATTTAATTTCCTGTGTGGAATTAATTTGGTTGAATAAAATTTTATTTTATTTCCAAATTAATTAGAAAAATAAAAGTTATATTCTTATTTCTTTTATTTTACAGAATTTAATTTCCTGTGTGGAATTAATTTGGTTAAATAAAATTTTATTTTATTTCCAAATTAATTGAAAAAATAAAAGTTATTTTCTTATTTCTTTTATTTTACAGAAATTTAATTTTCTGTGTGGAATTAATTTGGTTAAATAACATTTTATTTTATTTCCATATTAATTGAAAAATAAAAGCTACATTCTTATTTCTTTTATTTTTTACAGAATTTAATTATGTGAATTTGGTTTAATTTTCTGTGTAGTGTAAATTCTAATTATAATTTTGTTTTATAAATTAGAATTGATGGCTACTGAAACTAATGCCCAAACAAGTACTACTGTGGTGGCTGCAATGACGCCAACCCCCTCTCCTATTGTAACAGTACCGGTAAATCATGGTGGAAAGCTAGAGAAATTCTCAGGAGCTGACTTTAAAAGATGGCAGCAGAAAATGTTGTTATATCTTACAACTCTGAATCTGGCTCGTTTCCTCCGTGAAAATGCTCCTATCCTGAAAGAGGATGAAACCGACCAGCAACTGGTTGCTGCGGTTTATGCTTGGAAACATGCCGATTTCTTTTGCCAGAACTACATCTTGAACAGATTTGACAACACATTATATAACGTCTACAGTCCTATCAAGACAGCAAAGGAACTTTGGGAGTCTTTGGAGAAAAAATACAAAACGGAAGATGCCAGCTCAAAGAAATTTGTGGTAGGCAGATTCCTGGATTTTGTAATGGTTGATTCAAAATCTGTGATCAGCCAAGCTCAAGATTTCCAACTCATTCTGCATGATATTCACGTAGAAGGCATGTCTCTCAGTGAATCCTTCTAAGTTGCAGCCTTAATTGAAAAATTACCAAAAGGCTGGAAGGAATTCAAGAACTACCTCAAACACAAGCGCAAAGAAATTTCTATGGACAAATTAATTGTACGTTTGAGGATTGAGGAGGACAACCGCAATTCTGAAAAGCGGGTTGGTAAGCATCCTATGGAGTCTAAGGCAAATGTGGTGGAACATGCTTCAAAAACCAAAAAATGAAAGTCTTCTAGAGAAAGTTCATTACAAGGCTCTAAAGGGGGGGAAAATAAAAAGTACAAGTTTAATGGCAAATGTTACATCTGTGACAAAAAGGGACATCGGGCCAAAGATTGTCGTAGCAAAGGCAAAAGCAAAAGCAAAAGAAGAACAACCAAGAAGCTTACTCAAGCCCATATGACCGAAGTGGACAATATTTCCAATGGTATAGATGATATCAATCTTTTTGCAGTTGTTTCCGAGGCAAATCTTGTCAGAAATCCTAAAGAATGGTGGGTGGACACTGGTGCTACTCGCCATATTTGTGCCGACAAAAAGATGTTCACATCTTATTCTACAGTGGACAATGGTGAACAACTTTTTATGGGCAACTCCTCAACTTCCAAAGTTGAAGGACAAGGAACGATTGTACTCAAGATGACATCTGGAAAGAAACTCACTCTCAACAATGTGCTGCATGTACCGGACATTCGCAAGAATCTTGTTTCCGGATCTTTGTTGAGTAAGAATGGGTTTAGGCTAGTATTTGAGAGTGATAAATGTGTACTTACTAAGAATGGGATGTATGTAGGAAAAGGTTACATGTCTGATGGCCTTTTCAAGTTAAATGTAATGACCGTTGTACCCTCAGTTATTAATAATAATACATATTCTTCTTACTTGCTTGAGTCTTCAAATTTATGGCATGGTAGACTAGGACATGTTAATTATGGATCTTTGCATAGATTAATTAATATGGAATGTTTACCTAAATTTGACATTGATTCAAATCATAAATGTGAAATTTGTGTTGAGGCAAAATTATCTAAAACTCATTTTCATTCAATTGAAAGAAGTACGAAACCACTTGAATTAATTCATAGTGACATTTGTGATTTTAAATCAATTCAAACTAGAGGTGAGAAAAAATATTTATCACTTTTATAAATGACTATACTAGATATAGTTATGTTTATTTAATTCGAACCAATGATGAAACTTTGGAAACTTTCATTCAATATAAGAATGAAGTTGAAAATCAACTTGGTAAGAAAATTAAGAAACTTAGAAGTGATAGAGGTGGTGAGTATGAATCACCTTTTGGTGAGTTTTGTAAAGAACATGGAATAATTCATCAAACCACCACACCTTACTCACCTCAGCAAAATGGAATTGCTGAAAAGAAAAATAGGACTTTAAAAGAAATGATGAATGCTATGTTAATAAGTTCTAGATTACCTCAGAACTTGTGGGGGGAAGCAATACTTTCTGCTAATTATATTTTAAATAAAGTACTCCGAAAGAAAGTGAATCAAACACCTTATGAAATGTGGTATGGTAGAGTACCATCCTACAAATACTTAAAAGTGTGGGGGTGTTTGGCTAAAATGACTATTCCTAGTCCTAAAAAGACTAAGATAGGTCCTAAGACCATTGATTGCATTTTTATTGGTTATGCCAAGAATAGTAGTGCATATCGGTTTTTGATTCATAAATCAGAACATTCCGAAATGCATGTAAATACTATTATTGAATCTCGGAATGCATCTTTCTTTGAACATGTATTTCCAAATAAGACTGGACAAGAGACTAGTAACAATAAAAGATCTCATAATGCTATTACTAGTCAGGATCAAGAACATGATCAAGAACAAGAGTTAGATCAAAATGAGGTAGAGGAATTTAGGCGTAGTAAACGTGCTAGAACCTCAAAATCTTTTGGTCTAGATTTTCTAACATATTTGTTAGAAAATAAGCCTTTAACTTTTAAAGAGGCTATATCCAGTCCTGAAGCTCCTTTATGGAAAGAAGCTGTCAACAGTGAAGTTGAATCCATCTTGCAAAATCATACTTGGGAATTAGTGGACTTGCCACCAGGTTGTAAACCTCTTGGGTACAAGTGGATTTTTAAAAGGAAAATGAAAGCAGATGGATCAATTGACAAATACAAGGCAAGACTTGTGGTCAAAGGTTTTAGACAAAAAGAAGGTCTTGATTACTTTGACACATACTCACCGGTTACTAGAATAACATCCATTAGAATGCTAATTGCCATTGCATCTCTATACAATCTAGAAATTCATCAAATGGATGTGAAAACCGCTTTCTTAAATGGTGAGTTAAATGAAGAAATTTACATGAAACAACCAGAAGGTTTTTCTGTTCCAGGAAAAGAAAAGAAAGTGTGTAAATTGGTTAAATCATTATATGGTTTAAAACAAGCGCCGAAGCAATGGCATGAGAAATTTGACAAGACAATGATGTCAAATGGATTTAAAATTAATGAGTGTGACAAATGTGTTTATATTAAAAACACAGACAAATGTTATGTCATTGTATGTCTTTATGTAGATGATATGCTCATCATAGGTAGTAATAATGACATGATTAAAACTACCAAGAAAATGTTGAATAAACATTTTGACATGAAAGACATGGCATTACTGATGTAATTCTTGGTATGAAAATTACCAAAACATCAGAAGGATATGCTTTGTCACAATCTCATTACATTGAGAAAATACTTGACAAATTCAGCAAAGATGATGATCATCTTGCTAGAACACCTGTATATGTTAATTTGTATCTTTCTAAGAATGTACAGGAAAGTATTTCTCAATTAGAGTATGCCCAAATTATTGGAAGCTTAATGTACTTGATGAACTGCACTTGCCCAGATATAGCTTATGCAGTAAGTAAATTAAGTAGATATACGAGTAATCCGGGAGTAGAACACTGGAAAGCAATTATAAGGGTTCTTAGATATCTCCGATTTACTCGTAACATTGGGCTTAATTATACTAGATATCAAGCAGTACTTGAAGGATACTGTGATGCAAATTGGATATCGGATACTAGAGACTCGAAGTCCACCAGTGGGTATGTCTTTACTCTTCGTGGGGCGGCTGTATCTTGGAAATCTTCCAAACAGACTTGCATTGCTAGGTCTACTATGGAATTAGAATTCATAACTTTAGACAAAGCAGGGGAAGAGGCAGAATGACTTCGCCACTTCCTTGAAGATATTCCAATATGGCCAAAACCGGTGCCTGCTATATGCATACATTGTGATCGTCAATCAGCTATAGGTAGAGCACAGAGTCATATGTATAACGTTAAGTCACGACACATTCGTCGTCAACATAACACCGTAAGACAACTACTCTGTAATGGAATTATTTCCATAGAATATGTTAAGTCTAAAGCTAACATAGCGGATCCACTAACCAAAGGGTTCGCAAGAGAGTTAGTTGAGAATTCATCAAGGGGAATGGGACTAAAGCCTATTAAATAAGAGTTACCACAACGGCAACCCAACCTAGTTGACTAGAGATCCCAAAATCTAGGTTCAAAGGGACAACCGAGTTGTGAATGACTCAGAAGGATCATTGGGGAGTCTAACTCCTACCCATTTCTTTGATGAAATAGTGATGTCTGCAGCGTTTTAGGTTAAGTAATACTTTTAATGATTCTTATATCTAGCTATACCTAGTGGAGTATGGCAGGATACTCTTCATAAGAATCACCTATGTGAATGTGAACTAGGCCGGTTCTATGAGACTTGTAAAGGGCTACAATTCTCTCGAGCACTCATGAAAGGCCAGATTGTTCAGTGCCAAAATGAACACAATAGTGAGAACTAAACTGTGTCTGGGAATATACTGTGTGAGTTCTATTGTCTTGGTTTACACAAACGGCTGAACAATTCAAGACATCATGTTCACTGGTTAGCTAGTAAATCCGATAATGTCTTACAAGAGAAGGTTCAAAGCCAAAAGCTACCTATCCTTTACAGAATATTACCAATTTTTGTACTCTCTGTATTTACATCATGTTGTTGCATTTTCTCTCTGTCAATTTCATTCATGTGGGGGATTGTTGGAAAATTTATAAAGAGGTAGTTGTGAATTGAAATAGACTCCATTTTGAATAAAATGGTGTAACCTATCATGGTGTCATTTTGTTTTAAAGGAATGGTCAAACCTCCATTTGAATGAAATGGAGCAAAACCTTTCGTGATATCTCTTTATTTTAAAGGAAGGATTATGTCCCTTCTTCATACATTTTCTATTCAAATTGAATAGGTGCCAACAAAGCCTATATAAAGGCAGCCCCATTCCAATTTTGATTGATTCCGAAAATTCATTTTCCTTGCCTTCATTTTGCTCTCTTGCGTCCTTTATTCTTCATATTAGATTTAGAATAAATTTAAGTGAGTTATAGAACACAAGGTTCTAGTTCGCCAGACAAATTTGTTTGAAGTGCTAATACAAATATGTGAAGATCATTATATCTTGGGAGATAGACGCCACATAACTGTAAGCACCGTAGCGGGGTGAATCTGTCTTAAGGACAGGGTGTCACACACTCGACTTGGTCTTTAATTATTAATTCGGTTCAACAAAATAAATTCTGTAAGTTTTATTTTGTTAAGTTTGACTTTGTATCCATTTATTTTATTTACACAGAAGATTGTTCCAACAGAATTGAGTGATTGCGGTAGTGGTTGGTGGTGGTGACAATGCTTGCAAGGGTGGATGAGGGAAAAATTAGAGCAATGTGAGAGATGGTGAGTTTGGGTAGGAAATGGTGGGTTTGCATCTTTTTTTGAAATTTGGAGTCAAAATGTAATTTTTTTAACGTTTTTCGTTTCATATGTGACAATAGGGTAGAAATGATACGATTTCAAAACTTTTGAGAATAAAATTAAAATTATTCGAAATTTGGGTTGTAATTGAAAATTAAGGCAACGTATAGGGATAAAATTGAAATTTTCTCAATTTTAAATTAACATTCTAATTATCCAGCTCAAAATTATATAAAATAATTGAGTTAAGTAATAAAAAAAGGCTGAAATAAATCTATTGATTTTTTTTGCTAATTTTTCATAATACTTCTCTAAGAAATTATCATTTTCCAAAAGTAAACTTTTTTTTTTCTTTTTTTTTTTGTTTTTGTTTTTTTTGGCAACACTTAACTTGGCCCCCCTCAAACAAAATTTATCATTTCGTCCTGTACAATCCCATGTTGAGGTAGAAACAAACATCACAACGAGTGTTAAATTTTTCTACATTGGAATTAAACTTATAATATTTACATCAAAAAGTTATGATACTACACAATTATTAGGCGAAAGACAGTATTATCAACCCCACAACTATTTCACTGTCAACAATTCTCATAAAATCACATACATAAATTACTAGTTTAACTATTTAATTATCCATAAAATAATTATAATTTCAAACAACCAATAAAAAGAGATACAAGCATTTTAAAATTATTATTAGGGCTAATTGTACCTACTCCGTCTTAACCATTAGTGAATATCATTTTTAGGGCCGGCCGTGAGATTTATGGGACTTTATGAGAGCTTTGAAAGTGAGGCCCTCCTATATATATATATTTATAATAAAATAATAAGCTACTAATAATTTTTTTTGTTATTTAGTAGCAACAAAAAGTTTTCTTAATTACACATATAATCATTAAAATTTATTTTCATATATTATAAATACTCAAAAAAAGATAAAATAGAGTCTTGTTGTTTTATAGTTTAGCAATAATTGACACAAACAACATAATTCTTTGATATCTAATTATGAAATGATTATATTATTATTATATGATATTTGATAATATAATTATAATCCACACAAATCATAATCCACTAATAATTTGATAACAAAACACAAATTATTGGAAAAACATTAGGAGAAAAAATAAGGCAAAATTATTCAATTAAATTATGATAAAGTGAGAGGCAAACAAAATTAAGGAAAAGAAATTACAGTAAAATTATTCAATTAAGATATAATAAAGAGAGAGAGGGAAAAAAAAGTTAAGATAAAGTTATTTATTCTATTAAAATATTGACATTAGACTCTATTTAGACCCATTATATAATATATATTTATATTTGTTTAGACTAATTATATAAATTTTGAATTGGGCATAACAATGATTATATATGTATATATATTTTTTTAATTTGACCCAATAGATTTTTTTGAGGGACCTTTTAGACTAGCCTCAAATAATAAAAAAAAATACTGGATTTGAACTTTTAGTATAATATAGAACTAAAAAATTTAGGGCCTTATTTTGGGCCAAAATTTGGGGGCATAGTCGTAGGCATTAGTATCCTTAGCCCAAGGCCGACACTGGTCACTTTATTCCCTTCATTTATATGAATCGGTACTTTTTGACTTCTTTAACTACAAAAATGTATCACTTTCACTATTATCATACTACCTTCAAAAAGGATGTATTCGAATGATTTTCATGGTTAAAAGAATTAGTATGTACATGTTCATTAACTAATTAGGTCTATAGCCTAATTGACCATCGTGACTCTCTTATGGATTTAATCAGAAGGAAAGTCATGGTTCAACTCTTCCTATGAGGAAAGTTGAATTAGGAGCCAAAGCTAACTCTTATGGGTAATAATCAAACAAATAACAATTAATTTTTTTCAATAAAAAAAATGTACAAATTTATAAATAAGAGAAATAAAATAAAATCTATATATATATTAAGGAAAAAGGGGTTTCTAACCCCTCCCTCCCCCTCCGCCTCCCCCCCTCCAAAGCCTTATGGGAGTTCTAATATCCCAATTTGAATTTTTTAAAATTTTTATTTAAAAAAAAAACTCAGCATTTATTGATTTGATCAAAATCTCCTAATCAGCATTTAAAATCTCCTCATACAAATAATTATAGATACAACTTGCACATAGTTACTGCAGTACCATTTTTAACTTTCCCATACACTATGGTTAGTGATAAGATTGTTAAATTATTTTTATAAAAAATCTTAGAAAACATAATTTATATATTAAAACAAATCTAAAATAAATATAAATAGTTATAATTATTCCGTACATAGCACAGGTGATAAGCTAATTCACTAATAATTAAAAGGATTTTAATGTAATTAACAAAGATTTATTGGTACCTTCCGTCAAGTCTTCGTTTGACCTTTTGTTTTTTGGGTGTGTTTTTTTAAAAGGAGTGGAATGTGTTTACGAAAGTTTGGATGAACCCATAATAATTAAAAAAAAAAAATTCATTTATGACAAACTAATCATCTATGTTTTCCTCTCGATTCAATCGCAGAAACCGTGTCCTGCCGACGTACCCACGAACATGTGAAAAAGTCCTAGACGACATCCCCGATGCTCCACCAAGTTTTTTTTATGGGTGGTTTGACATTTCTTATATAATTTATTCTTTTATTTTTTTATTATTTTTTTATCATATCATTTCTTTATTTTTTTACATATTTTTTTATAAAAAGACAAAAAATACACTTATTTAGATAATTCCAAATAATTCCTTAGCCTCCACAGTCACACTGTGGCCAACCTAATTAAAAATAAATAATAATTACATAGAAACCTTCTTAATTATCACTGAATTTTATTAATCTAAGCTTAATTAAACGTTCTCACATTTTGAATTTCCCAATTAATAAATAACATTTTATCATTTTTGCCTTATCTGACCAAGATATTTTTATTCTATTATTATAATTAAAGAAGTCAAAGGTGATATACTTAAGACCCCGTTTGTTTTTCGTGTAGGAGTTCACCATGGACTCCTAATGATAAACAGTGGACATAAATCATGTTTATTTGGTTTATGGGACTCCGGATTGGTAGTCCCTTCGGATTATTAAAAGCCTTGAGCGAAGGTATTAGCAGTCTGGATTAGGAGATGGTATTAGAAAATAGTCTATTCGATTTAGGATGTTACTAGTCGTCCACTGGGACTTCCGGCTAAGCGTCCGGGCAGTCAACTGGCCAACTGTAATTTTTTTTTATTTTTTATTTTTTATACATGTTGGGCATTTTTTTCAACATTAATGTTTGATGTTTTTGGTTTTTTTTTTTTTTTTGTTAAATAAAAATCATAATTTAATTGGTTTTATTATTTTATATTTATTTAATTTAACAATTCCAACACTAACAACTATCATCAAAATAAATACACTTTTACTAATAATTTCAATATCAATCCCATCATAGTTCTAAAAATCGGCCGATACGCTACATGCCGGTCGGTTCATATTGAAAAAATGGAGCACCGCGACTGATATAGACCGGTATTGCGTCGAGATTGAAAATCGCAGGAGAATTGGCTGAGTCCCGATATGTAGCAGTCTGTAACAGTTACACAAGCCGCGATGGGCCGATACTCACCGGTTCGGACCGATATAGGACAGAAAAAGCTGAAAAACCTGTGAAATAATTTTTAAAATTTCACCGTCACAACACCCGATTTCTGATACGTACTGACCGATACTACCAATGCCGATACTCTGCGATCGATACCATTACGTTATCCGATACCGCGATTTAAAATTATGCTATTAATCTCTTCACTATCAATTTTCTCTATTGTACCTCTGAAAACAAACGGACCCTAATTGTATATTGATGGGTATAGACACATAAGGACTAACGTAACTGCTCAGTTCAGTCAAGGCCCAACTCAAGTGCACCAACTCAAACTCGCCGACCCCCTCGGCTAGCTGAACACATCAAATAATCAAGTCAAACAACTACAACCAAAGTCACTCAGAGTAGACCCAAAAAAGAGCCACGCGGCTAACCTCTGTCACCTTCCATACTAGGTAGCGCAATCACACAAAGGACGTGCCATGTCCCATGCTTGTCCCCTCTGTCACTCAACTCCTGTGTTTCTTCCTTAAAGTTCTATTTTCTAGAGAATTAACTTGCCTGTGTGAGGGCATTTGAAAAAGACACCCTTTTGTGAATTCTTATGAGTTTGTTTTCAGGTCATACATGGAGGACTCATAATTTGATCTATCCACCCAATTTGGTCGTGGTTCCAATGACCACCGTAAACCCATCCTATACTGATTGTCATGATACATAACTAAGCATGTACACATTAAAACCAACTACCAATCTCAAAATAACAATAATGAATCCAAAAAAAAAAATATTCATAAAAGTATTCACCAAAAGTAATGTGTAATTCAAATTTAGGCCTTGTTTGGCAAGTGGCTATTTTAGCCAAAAAATCAAAAAGTTACTAAAAAAATAAAAAAGCCAACCACCTATACCAGAAAGTCAAAGATTCACTTTTCTCCCTACTTTTTGTACATTTTTTCATAAAAAGTCAAAAAGTCATCCTAAATATATTAATTTTTTACATCATATTTTAGCAAAAAAACTAAAAAATTACTAAAAAAACATGTTCCCAAGCGAGACCTTAGTAAGTGTTAATGTATTATAGAAGAGTAAAATTTAAAAGGTCAGGCTTCTCTTCAGTTCGCGATCGGATTGGAACGTGTTGTTGGGTTCGTGTGGACCTACCATGAGTCTCGTTTCGATAATTCGATCCAATGTGTATAACTCGTCGAGTGTTTTATTTTTGTAAAATATCAAGTTGATCGGATATCAGTAGCCACTTGATTGAATCAAATTTCTATCAGTGATAAATATAATTTTTAAAATAAATTGTTACAAAAACTTAATCCGATCAAATAGTTATCGATATCCGATCAACGTAATTGTTTACACGGATAAAATACTTGGCGAGTTTTACACATTCAATGATTCAAATTATCCACACATAATCTGTGCTAGTTCCACAAGTCTACCAGCACACTTTATAGACGGAAAACAAGTTGTTCCAAATTTAAAATAGACCTCTTCTTTTAAAAAAAAGAAAATTATGAATAAAATTTTTGAGTTTGTAAACGGCCACAAACCATCATGGGAATTAAGAATCATCATTTTACCCAAAAGCGCGTGGCTTGATAATCTTTTACTTGAATCAAACTCGTAGTCTGATGAAGTTGGGCTAGCCATAACAGCCCTTGTTCTGGCAGTGGTCCCCTAAATTTTGAAACCAAGTCTATATCGTTGGCCTATGGGGGGCATCAAACCAAATTGGCCACATAAAAAATACTAAAAAGATAAGCTTAAGAAAAAAATAAAAAATAAAAAAAATAAATAAATAAATAAAAATAATAAATTCTTAACCCCTGGTCTTGGTCAAACCTATTGGGAAGACTTGCATTTAAGCCTACGTTGGTTCTCTTATGAAATTATGTTTTCAATCAAAAAAAAAATTAAAATTTATAATTAAATATATAATTTAAAATTATTTAAAACTCAATTTAAAAAGTACTTTTAAAATTTATATACAAATATACAATTCAAAACTCTTTTTAAAATTAAAAATTAAACTATTTTCAAAATTCAATTTAAAAAAAAAATCAAAAATAATTATTTTTTATTTTATTTTTTAAAACTATTTTTAGAATCATAATATAAGTGTGAAGTTGTGTTTTGAGTTATAAGTTGAGTTTTGAAGAAAAAAATTTATTTGGTTATGAGTTTTGAAAAGAGTTTTGAGTTGTATTTTAAGTTTTTTTGGATTTATTTTTCTTTAAATATTTAAATTTTTTCTTAATTTTATTTTTAGGGTAAATATTTATTTATTTATTTTAATGTGCACTATATATCTCACACATTTGTGTGTTGTATTTTTTTTTAATATTTTAAATATTAAAAAAAAATTTAAAAATTCTTTTTATTTTTAATATTTTATTTTATTTTATAAATATATTTTTAAATATTTTAATTTTTTTATTATGTGTTTGGTTACAATTTGAGTATAAAGTTTTGAAAATAGTGTAGAGTTTCGAGTTATGTATTTAGTTATAAATTTTGAAAATAGTTTTTGAATTGAATTTTGAGTTATGTGTTTGGTTACAATTTGAGTGTGGAGTTGTATTTTGAATTTAAAATTTAAAAATTAAAAATTTTACAAAATAAAATAAAATATTTAAAAATATAAAAATAAAAATTATATATTTAAAATAAAAAATAAAATTTTCTTAAATGTTTTTTAATATTAAAAAAAATAAATCCAAGAAATTCAAAATTCAAAAGCTCAAAACTTAAAATACAACTCAAAACTCTTTTAAAATATAAAAAGAGTGTTTGGTTTGTGTTTGCAGAGTAGTTTTTGAGATAAAAAGTACGAAAACTTGTTTAGTTTGCCTTTTTTCAGAAATGGTTTTGGAAAATTGTTTTGGGGAGAGAGTTTTAAAAAAAGTGATTGATTTGATGTGAATGAAAGAGAGAGAGAGTGATTTTGGAAAGTAGGTAATCAACAAAATTTTGAGATTTTTTTTGAAAAAATTTGTTTGGTTTGATTACTCTTGAAAATTTGTTTGTAGAGAATTTTTCCAAAATTTTTTTCTGAAAAACAAACCAAACAAGACCACAGACTCTTTTCAAAATATTTTTCAAAACTCATAATCAAACAAATTTTCTATTTTCAAAACTTAATTTACAATTTTACACTTAAATTATAACTTTACACTCAAATCATAATTTCAAATCTAAACCAAACAAACCCTTCATCTAGCCGGCCCAACCCGTTAGAAAAGTAATATTGAACTTGGGCACTGACCCGGCCCGGTGAGGACCCGCAGCTATTTTGCAGCCGAAGTGACAAACTTCAATCATACGTATCTCCAAAAACATATTACTCTAAGTTGGCCCCACCACCCCAATATAATCAATTGTAAGAAAACCAACGTTAAAAATGTTTGCTTCATTCACGATCTACTCACATCACCTGATGAAAGAAAATCACACCCTTGAGTTTCTTCCTCTCTTCTCACTCCATCATGGCCTCAGTTGGGTCTTCTTCGTCACCTCCACGCTTCTACTTTCTCCACCGTGCGCCACCGCACAGTCATCTCCTCCGCCACGTTACCCCTTCGTCAACAGCAATGCCGGAGTGAACCCAACAATGGCCATCATACTCGTCTGCCTCATCAGCGCCTTCTTTGTCATGGGCTGCATCTCCGTCTACATCCGCTACTACGTCGAGCGCCGCATCCTCGCACGATTCGCCCTCAGCCCCGGACGGCTCTCCCGAGCGGCGCGTGGGCTCGACTCGGAGATACTCGAAACGTTCCCTACGTTCATCTACTCCGAGGTCAAGGGTCTCAAGCTCGGCAACGCCTTGCTAGAATGCGCCGTGTGCTTAAACGAGTTCGAAGACGACGAGACTCTCCGATTACTCCCCAAATGCTGCCACGTGTTCCACCCCGACTGTATCGATTCCTGGTTGTCCTCTCACATCACTTGTCCCGTTTGCCGAGCCAACCTCGTCCCCAAACCCGGCGAAACTCGGCCTTTCACTCTCCCGAGTCAAGATTCGGATTCCGAGTCAGAGATTCATGATTGTGAAAACTTGAATTCCGATGATTTGATCCTGACCATTCAATCTCCGGAGATAGTCAACGTAATTCAAACGCCGATTAATCGGAATAGTACGCCGAGGAAGAAGCTTCGGAGGTCGAACACGACGGGTCACTCGGTGGTGAAACCGGGAGGGAATTGCGAGAGGTTTACGCTAAGGTTACCGAAGGAGGTACGGAATAGGTTGGTGAACTCGTCGAGGTTGACGAGGACGAAGAGTTGCGTGGCGTTTCCGAGGTCGAGGAGTTCGAGGAAAGGGTACAGAAGTGGGAGTGAAAGGCGGCCAGACCGGTGGGGGTTTATTGTGACGCCGCCGTTTTCTTCTAGGGCCCGTTCGATCCGGTCGCGTGAGGAGCCAACGGCGACGACACCGAGGACTCTGTTGAAGAGCGTAACGTCGCCGTTAAATAGGCTGCTTAAGAGGACGGAGAGTAGTAGGGATAACGTTAACGAAGGGGAACGGTCGTTTGATAGGCTAAGGTTGGGAGATGATCAAGTTTAGGCTTGATAGGTAGATACATTTTTTTGTTTGTGTTTGCTCCTGCGACTGATTCTTTTGTTTTTATTTTATTTTATTTTTATTTATTTATTTATTTTTTTGGGACAAAATCCATTTTCACACAATCCACCGAAACTTTGTAGGCTTGAACGAAATGTAAGCTTATGTTTAAATCCTCGCTTATTTATGAATTTACAATTTAACGTTATACGATTGAATGATTGTGCTATATAACACGAGCAAATGACACCTTTGGAGTTTTTTTTAAAAGATTTATGTCTCGTTTGAAAATATGTTAATTTTAGTAATTTTTTTGACATTTTATGAAAATATATCTAAAAAAATAAAAAGAGTGATGTAACAATTTATATTAATTTTTTGACTTTTTAATAAAAATACATAGTCCCCACCCCTTTATAGCTAAACAATTTTGTACTCATTTGGTACATTTTATTTTTGTAAATGGATTTTTTATTTGTGATAGTCTGAATTTAATAATTTTAATGGAATTGAGACAACATTTTCTTTTCGCTCTGTAATGGGGTTGTAAATAGTTTGGCTTGGTTAGAGTTAAAAGAAAAATTTAATATTGATTCGAACATTTCAGTTTTGTTGATTGAGCAACCGAAACAGACTGTATATTACAGTTTGATTTTTTTAGTTTTGCCGTTTGGCATAGGGGATCGATTCAGGGGCGGCTCCAAGGCTTGGTCAGGGGTGTCACCCGAACCCCCTGGCTGAATTTTTTTATTTATTTATTATATAAATATTAGATTTTAGGAAAAAAATTAGTAATTGAACCCACTAAAATACAATTTTGAACTCATAGTTTTAAATCCTACTCTTTTGAACCCACTAATTTTGAACCCATATTAGATATTAGCATGTCTTTTTGCTTAAAAAATAGTATCAATATATTGAAATATTTTTGTTTATAATTTTAGAATTTAAATTAATTTGTTGATTTTTTTCTCCATAGGTGATATAATGATTAATATAAATTTTTTGTAAAATATATGGTATTTAAGTTTTTGATTGACACCACTGACAAAAATTCTTAGAGTCGCCATTGGATCGATTCACATAATATTTTAAAGGATTTTATAAAAAATTATAGAATTTTGAATTGAGAATAAATAAAGAAAAATGGTGAAAGTTGTTCTATACAAGTAGTGGTGTATTAATACAAGTAGTGTGTTGTTGATCACTCATCTTTTAATACTCAAAGAATTAAAATATGGAAGTATTTAAATATTTCAATCCGTTTGGTTTGGTTGAGTGTACAAAATTTCAAAACCAAATAAACATGCATATTACGAAAAATTGACCAAAAACTAAAATTTCGATCAATTATAAATAGTCAAGATGATTTTATCGAATTTTTTACATCCCTAATCTGAAGTAATGATAAGGGTTTGCACCACAATTCCGAAGCCTGTCATGCCCATTTTATAAGCTCGTTCTCTTCCTTGCAATTAATTATTGTTATTGAATTTAAATTCTTATTATATAATTTATTTTTAAAATAATAATATAATTACTTAATTTCAAGTACATAAATTTTCAATTGTTTTTATAACACAAGGATACCTTATAGCATCCACTATAATTGATTAGTCTATGTTTTTGTGTAAGAAATTACTAATAGATTTGTCACTCACGGATCAAAATTTTATTGGAGACTTATGTGTAAATTTTAATAGTTAGATTTATTGTCTAATAAGTCATATGATAATTAGTTTCGTTTTTCATCAAATATTATTAAAAAAGTCATTAATTGTTTATTTTTAGTGACGGTTTAAAAATTGTCACAAAAATGTTACTAATTATAAGTTTTAGTAATAGTTTAAAAAAATCATCATAAAAAGTAGCTAATTTTCAATTTTCAATGACAGTTTGAAAATTTTGTCATAGAAAAACGTCACTAATTGTAAGTTTTAGTGACAATTTATAAAAACTGTGATAAAAAAAATACTAATTGTTAATTTTTAGTGACATGCAAAAAATCATCACAAAAATTATTTTTAATCACGATTTTATTGGAACTTATTTTTAATATGATTTAACGAGAATTAAATCTAACTTATAAGACCTATTGGTGGTTTACCCAATTTTTTATTTCATTGGAAGTATTAACTCAGATATTAGTTTGTTCATATGTTAATTTTTTGTAAATTGTAAACAAAAATGCTAGAGTTTTTAAATATTCTGTCATAAATTTTACCAAACATTTACATGAGTGTAGATGTCTCCCACACCCATGTAAGTATTTTATAAAATTTTTGATAAAATATTTGGTATTTTTAATATTACTCAATTGTATAGTATGGATTAAACATGTGACACAGGTGCAGGCCAGCGGACCCATTTGTAACCATTTTTTGTCGGGACATATACCATTGTGCAAATTCAAGTGAATTTTACCGTACTTCCATTCCCCCCCCCCCCCCCCCCCCCCCCCCCCCCCATGTGAATTTTAGAAAATACACTGTGACATCCCCATTGCAATGTTTATACACTCGCTAACTAACATAGACACTGGAAATTTGATATTCATTATTTTTGTTGTTTTTGTTGAAGATTGGCTCAAATCTTCTTTGTTAACAATGGTGGCTGATTGAAAGACAAATGAAGAAGCTAGAGATTTAGCCGATCTACTCATGGTAGGGTTATTGATCTTGTTGGTGGCTGCCCTTAATGTTGTCGGTGGCTTGGCTCTCCCATTACATCTATAAGTGGGTAGTGAATGGGAGGAGTTTTGTGTGATGAAATCAGAGAGTGTAAACAAAGTGTAAGCAACTGAGTGAGTGTGAATTGAGAGTGAGAGTAGTGTCTCCTCCTCCTCTTTTGTTGTAATTTTGTATTTCTCTCCATATAGTAAAATCCGCTGCCCGTGGATATAGGCGATTTGCCAAACCACATAAATCTTTGTGTGTTCTTATTTGTGTACTTGTGTGTGATTGTTTTCTGCCTCCTAGGCACAACAATTTTGTATCAGAGCATAATTGTGCCAAAACAGAGCATCTGCAACTCTGTTTTTTGTAAACTGAAAATTTTGAATTTGTAAAAATTGAGTTTTCAACATACTAGGAGGTACGTTTCGACGAGAGAAGTCCAGAACCTGAAAGAACGACGAAAACGGAGGTCTGGATGATCAACACGTGTCGGTCAAATGTTTATGCGTAAAGTCAACTTTGAACTAGAATACCCACGTGCGACGAGAGGAAGAAGACGAGTTTGTAGTGCCAACCTATATACTACAAATATATATTTGAAGGAATACCAACACCAAGTGGAGCTATGTCCAAGTGGTTAAGGTTAAGCATTGCCCTCTCTTGGCCAAGGTTCAAATCTTTGGGGCAATAATATTGCAAATTATTTTTGCAACACTGCCACATCAGTGCCAGGTGCTAACCCAGTCACTATCACATCTAAACCACGCGGCTGCCAAGTCATTGCCACGTGTTGAGACACATCATCAACAGCTCAACTGCCACATCATTGCCACATCAACACATGTGTTTGCTACATCAGCACATCTGCCACATCATCATCCCAGTTAGTCGAAATTTTTGAAATTGTAAGGAGGCCCCTAAAAGTTTGAAAAATTACAATTTAGCCCCTGAAACTTCTATAAATTGTAGTAAGGTCCCCAGAGTTTTGGGAACTTGTAATTGGGCCCCTGGATTTGGAGAAATTTCATTGAGGTCTCTGAAGCAGTGGAGAAAATTCTTTCCTAGTTAAATTAACCATTTTGGACACAACTGCAAATTTCGTTTTTTGAGATTCGAACTTGAGTTTTTAGTGAAGTTTTTGGGAGCTTAGAAGTTGTCGTGTTTCAGGCATTTCAAGCATCTGCTATTGTTATGGTGGAGATTTTTGAAAATTCTCAATGGCAGAATCTACAAAGAGGAGATCAACCGAGTCTACAAGCATCCCCGCGACTACAAACAGCTTTGGACGTTGGACCTCTTTGTCTCACGCTAAGTTCGAGGTTGAGAAGTTTGATGGAAGCAGTAACTTCGGCATGTGGAGATGCGAAGTTAAATATATGTTTGTCCAGATGAACCTGCACTTCACTCTGGGAGACAAACCAGATGATTTGGACAAGATAGAATGGGAGAAAGTGAATCTCTTGGCCTACTGTTCCATCTGACTTTGCTTTGCAAAAGAAGACAAGTATGCATTCATAGAATATGATACTATGAAAGAGCTTTGGAAGGCGCTGGAAGACAAGTTCATGACAAAGAGCATTAAGAACCGGCTCTACTTGAAGAAGAGGTTGTTTCGTTTTGACTACAAGAAAGGTATTGCAATGAACGAACACCTGAACAATTTTAACAAAATTCTTGCCGATTTGAAAAACTTAGATGTTCAAATCGATTATCTGTTATTGTTAAATTACTTGCCTGATACATATGACCATCTCACTACCACTTTACTGTATGGTAAAGAAAAGATAAAGCATGTTGATGTTTCAAACGCCTTGGTAAATAATGAGTTTAGAAGGAAAGATAAGTCTACAAACAGGGACTCAGCATTAGAGGCATTGACAGCCAGAGGTAGGACAAATAACAGAAGATATACAGGGCGAGGAAAGTCTTACTCAAAATCCAGAGGGAGATCATCAGATAGAAGACGTCTTGCAAAAGACGAGTGTGCTGCTTGTCGCCAGAAGGGACATTGGGCAAAATATTGTCCCAATAAAGACAAGAAAGAAGAAAAGGTGAACGTTGCACGAGATGGAGATAATGGTGAAGGATCAGCCTTCACAGTTTCATCACTTGGCCATTCTAATGAATGGATTCTAGATTCTAAATGTTCTTACCACATGTGTCTTAACAAGTAGTCGTTCTCGAGCTTACAAGAGTTCGATGGAGGAGTTGTGCTGATGGGCAACGACCAAGCTTGTCGAAAAAATGGGATTGGAACAATTCGGTCGAAAATGAATGATGGAACAATCAGAATTCTCGAATATGTTCAGTATGTACCGGATTTGACGAAGAATCTCATCTCAGTAGGAGTTTTAGACTCGAAAGGTTACAAAGTAATTGTGGAATGTAGAGTCCTCAAAGTTGTTCGAGGAGCATTTGTTACAATGAAAGGTACTCAGAAAGGAAATTTATATTTCCTAGACGGCTCTACAGTCATAGGGAGAGCGGTTGTCTCTACCAGCTTAGAGGATGATGCTTTAGACACTTTCAAACTTTGGCACATGTGCCTAGGGCATGTTGGTGAGAAACCTTTACAAGGGTTGGTAAAGCAAGGCCTGTTGAAAGGCGCTAAGACAGGAAAGCTTGAGTTTTACAAGCATTGTGTACTAGGCAAACAAACAAGAATCAAGTTTGGTACTACCATTCATTGTACCAAAGGGATTCTAGACTACGTTCACACAGATGTTTAGGGACTTTCCAAGAATGCTTCTTTGGGAGGTAAACACTACTTTGTGTTGTTCATTGATGATTTCTCAAGAAGAGTATAGGTTTACACAATGAAGCATAAAAATGAAGTATTAGATATCTTTCTTATGTGGAAGAAAATGATTAAGACCCAGATAGGCAGGAAGATCAAGAAGCTCAGATCTGACAATGGCGGCAGATACGCATCAGATCCCTTCTTTGAGGTTTGCCATAATGAAGGGATAGTGAGACATTTCATAGTTAGTGGAACGGCACAGCAAAATGGAGTTGCAGAACGCATGAACCACACTTTGTTGGAGAAAGTCCAGTGTATGCTGTCACATTCAGGATTGAGCAAGGCATTTTAGGGCGAGGCATTGAACTATGCTCATCATCTTGTCAACAGACTACCTGCTGCAGCACTAGATGGCAAGACTCCCATGGAGGTATGGTTAGGAGTGCCAGCTACTGATTATGATCAGCTACGTATCTTCGGATGTCTAGCCTATTTTCATGTTACAGAATCTAAGTTGGATCCTAGAGCCAAGAAAGCTATCTTCTTGGGCTTTAGTAACGGTGTTAAGGGATACAAACTCTGGTGCCCTGAATCAAAGAAAGTTGTCACTAGAAGAGACGTTACCTTTGATAAGTCTACAATGCTGAAGCAGCCAAATCCTCAACTGAATGAGGAAGCATTGAAGAAATTAGTGCTGATGCAGTTTAAGACTCCAGCAAAGGCTATTCAGCCAGTCAACCATCCTAAAGAAGGCTCAGTTGATAGCTCTGAAAAAGATCCTGAAAAGAGTTCAAATGAGAATGAATATCCAGAGACCCCATAACAGTCAAAACCCATTACAATCAGAAAAGGAAAAGGGTTACTAAGCAATCCGGTTAGATGACCGATATGGTAGCCTATGCACTTCCAATCATTGAAGGCAATATTCCTTGCACTTTTCAATGAAGCCATGTAGAATGCAGAAAGTGTCAAATGGAAGGAGGCTATGGATAAAGAGATCGGGTCACTCCATGAGAACCAGACTTGGGAATTGGTGCAACTTCCAAAAGGCAATAAAGCAATTGGGTGTAAGTGGGTTTACACTAAGAAGGAAGGCATCCCAAGCAAAGACAACATTAGATTCAAAGCTAGATTGGTAGCTAAAGGCTATGCCCAGAAGGAAGGAATAGACTACAATGAGGTATTCTCACCTATTGTGAAGCACGCGTCTATTCATATCTTACTAGCTATGGTTACACAGTTTGATCTCGAGCTTTGGTTACACAGTTTGATCTTGAGCTCGTTTAACTCAATGTCAAAACTGCCTTCTTACATGGAGATCTTGAAAATGAGATATACATGTCTCAACTAGATGGTTTCAAAGTTGTTGGAAAAGAGAATTGGGTCTGTAAGCTGAACAAATCGTTGTATGGGTTGAAGCAATCCCCGAGACAGTGGTACAACCTATTTGATTGGTTCATGATGGAAAAGAAATACACAAGAAGCTAGTATGATCATTGTGTATATTTCCATAAGCTTTCCAGTGGTTCCTTCATCTATTTGCTCTTATATGTAGATGATATGCTGATTGCATTTAAAAGCAAGGTGGAGATTGATAAACTTAAGGCACAGTTGGTAGGAGAGTTCGAAATGAAGGATCTTGGCGAAGTAAAGAAAATTCTTGGCATGGAGATCAAAAGAGACAGAGGCGAGGCAGGGGATGGCAAACCCGCCCCGTGACCATCCCTACTCATAACCAAACAAATTTTCTCTTTTCAATTCATGATTCAATAACTCACAAACTCAAAATGCAACTAACCAAACGCTATCATAGATGATTTTCTTTTCTTACCCTCATGTCGTTGTCACATTCTTATCACATGATTAGATCTTGTTAAAGATTTAAACAATTGAATAAAAAAAATAAGACATTAACACTTACACTACAGAAAATGACACTTTTGGCGACTATTAAACAATTTTTAGTCGCCAAAAGTGTTCGAATTAGTGACCAAATATTTTATTAGTCAGAAAAAAGAAAAAAATTTAGCTACTAAAGTTTTTTAGTCGATGTATATTGCTTATCGACAACTAACATAAATTTAGTCGCTAATAATGGCACAATTGGCTACTAAATTATTATTTAGTCGCTAATTATTGAACAATTGCCGACGAAAACAATTTTTGGTTGCCAAATAATATAGCTGTTAAATTTTTTAATCTAGAAATATAGCTTATTGGCAATCAAACGATATTTTTGCCGCTAAATATTCCATCATAGGCTACTAAAAAATGTTTAGTCGCTGATAGTATATATTTTCGGCTACTAAATTGTTTTTTAGTCGGTGTTGTATACCTTTTACCGACAAAATAATTTTTAATTGCCAGTGGGCAGCAAATCATATTCAAGCATTGCCAATGATTCAGTTTTGGTGACTAACAAAAACATTAGTCGCTAAAGCTTTAAACGTTTTAGATTATTTTCGCGCCTATCTCACACATTTTGCCTCTTACACACAGCCACAGAACATCTCTTGCTCTGTCGTTCCGCTACGCAAATCACTATCAAACCTCATAACCTTGCAACCTCACCACCGTCATTCCTCATACGCCGGAAATCACCACAAGCACCGCCGCTAACAGGTTCGCTCCCTTTCGCTTTCTTTCTCTCTCTCCCTCTTCTTCTATTTCCCCAACTGTGAACTCTTGCTCTAGGGTTTTTATTCTACCCATTCCAGTTAATTTTTTCTTAATTTCTGAAAATGGGTTTGTTTGAAGTGGTTTCATTACTAGAGTTTTATAGGTTTGATGTTGTAAATCGGTTTGATTTTAGGGTTTGATACCTTTCCCCCTATTTTTCCTTTCTCTCTCATTAGTTTCAAGGCCCTAATCCATTGATTGTCTATCTAATCTCATGTATTTTGATTATTTTCATTGAAATTTTCTTTCTCATGTATTCTACTCGTCATTATTTATGTAATCTGTGTATGAAATTTACATACACAGATTAATCTGTGTATGTATTCTGAGATTGAGATTAACTGTGTATGTATTTTCAGATTGACTTTACATTTAAACTGAAGATGGGGTTTACAGTTAGACTGTAAACTGAATCTTCAGTTTACAGATTGGGTTTACACTAAGCCTAGCAACACATGAATGAGTTTACATTTAAATGGATTAAACTGAATGGGTTATCTGTGATTGGGTAATCATTTTAGATGTAGTGGCGAAGATTCAGTTTGAATTTAATTAATATGTATTTTGAGATTGGGTAATCTGTGTATGTATCCTCATCAGTTTAAATATAATCTCAATCAGAGTGATGTATTAGTTGAGTATATAAATATTTTGTAAATAGTTGAGTTGGTGTAATGAGAATATGTGATTCAGTCTTTCTACAGTTTCACAATGTGCTTCAATTTGATAATTGCTTTTAATTATCACACTTTCCTCCATGACTTGACTCTCCATGTGTCCTTTACATAAACAATCATGAGTCATTTGTGATCTGCTGCCATCTTTCATGTACTAGCTTATCGACAGACCTCTTAAAGAAAATTTGATACAAACAACACGAGGGGTTGAACCCTAAGTTGAGCACGTGGAGTGCAAACCCATTGACCAACTAGGCTAGCCCTTAGACGTACATGAACTCTTACCTTGATTGTTAAAATGTGGAAATTTAGAGACTTACACTAATGAGATTAGGCTAAGATGAAGAAACTTGTAAACATATGACAAGCCCTTATTTTTGTAATAATAGACGGATAAATGGTTATAAACTCCAATGTCCGGGTTCAATTCTCATTGGTGTGTTCTAGACATCAGAAATGCCTGCTATTTATTTATAAATGCAAGTATTTGAAATTAATTTGTAAGATTAAGTTCAAAGGATTGTGCCTTAAAGAGATTCATTGTCATAAAAAAATAAACAAGATAAAAAAGTTTGCAAACTTGCCATTTCTACAAAATGTTTATACATAATTTGGAAATTATACCAATCTTAAACTTTGGCCATGTACTTAAAAACTTGTGAATTAATCTCAAAGTTGGATGTAAATTTGGCAGCAGAAGTGTCAAATTAGGCAACTTCCATTACTCTAAAAATTAGTACTGTACGGTATCTTCTGTTCCAAATCTATTTGTTTAGAGATTTTTACATTTTAAGATTCTCAAATATTCCAATTAATGGTTTTGAGTATTTGTGATAGGGAGCCAGAAATTTTTGATAACAGAAAAACTTTGACATATTACTTGTTTTGCATCTAACAACTAGGGCAAACCATCAGGCAAAAAAAGAACATATGAGCTGGAAACCATGAAAAGTTGTCCGGTTGATTTTGGAACTAGAAACCATGTTTCATAGTTCTTGTCTCCTCAATGAAATTCACAAGTCCATCAGTAAGCACAGTGACTTGAAAAGTGTTTGTATCTACAAAGAACAACACACAGTGTTTCTTCACTCCCATTATTTGATTGCTCTTTGATGTATGGGACATAATTCATCCATGAATTCCTCAATAAATCCATATATGGTGACTTGCCATGAAAGGTCTCAATAAATATGATTATGCCTGCCCTATGTACTAAAAAAAATTTATATTTTAAAATTTAAAATATGTGAATCAAATTTATTATTAGACAACTCACTTACAACTTCATCTACTTCATTTTCTATCTTATCAATACTCTCAAGCTGTTTGAGTTGTGCATTTGATATTACACATCTTGACTACTTTCCAATATACCTAAAAAAAGATATTACACATATTGACCCTCTTCCATACTTAGCCTCTTTTCTTTTTTCTTTTTTATTATTTAAATTCAATACTCAGCCAATTTTTGTTCTTGCTAACTCTAATTTTAGATTGTTTAATTCCCTTACAATAGCATAGATTTGTGTACATAATGATAGCAATAAAATTTGATGCTTTCATCAATTATTACAAAATCACATAGTAACAATTGTGTTGCAAGAGGTCTAACACTTCTTTTTTAGAGAAGTTATTTGATATTCTTGAGCATTGACTCAATAATTTCAGAATTACAAATTATTTTGTTAGGATTATTTATTTTTCTTTTAAAAAAGGCCAATAATATTTTTCTAAATCCAAGAATGATCAATATCTATTTTAAAGAGTTTGCACCTCATGTTTATATTTTTCTAAATCCTAAAACTCTCATTTCACAAGATTTGAGGATTTCAAAGACAATAGATATAGAAGAGGTGGAGGACCTTGTGCCCTTTCTTCGTTGATACGCAATTCCATTGTTGAGTATTTTTGTTTATTTGATGTCCATGCCTACGTTAAGCTTTGCTTGACTTGTAGGGTTCAAAAGATGGACAAAAGTTGGATGATGATAAAAGATAGGTTGAAAAGTAAAGAGTACCAACAAGGTGTTAACTCATTTATTGACTTTGCTACAAAGGATTTAGGCCCACACGATGACATTCGTTGTCCGTGTATGGATTGCTTGAATGGCACAAAACATAGTCGACAAGTTGTATGGCTGCACTTGATTCGAAGAGGAATCGCATTTTCTTATAGAACTTGGGTACACCATAGGGAACATGTTCCATTGTGTCATGATTAGCCTAGTGTGTCAAACGATAATCGTGAAAGATATGGAGCTGCAATTTTTGACATTGACAATCGCCTACTATATTGGAAGAGATTTACATGAGTGGCCGCATGGATGATCATATCGCCGAAGAACCTAATAGCTTGGAGAGAGAAAATTTAGTGAAGTTTATTAGGTTGTTTGATGATGCTCGACACAAAGTGTACCCGGAGTGTGAAAAGTTTTCCATGTTGTCCTTCGTTATTAAGATGCTTCATATTAAGGTATACAATAAATGGAGCAACAAATCTTTCGACATGGTTATGCAAGTTTTCAAAGACATTCTCTCAAAGTGTGATGAAATTGGTTCAAGGACCCTTTATGAAGCAAAAAAGTTCTTATGTGAATTGGGTTTGGGATACGAGGCCATTCATGCATGCAAGAATGATTGTGTTTTGTTTTGGAAGGACAAAGCAAAGCTGGAGAATTGCCTTATATGTAAGGAGTCTAGATACAAGTTCAACAATGAGAGTGGTAAAAAGATTCCTCACAAAATATTGAGATACTTTCTTTGACACCGAGGTTGAAGAGATTGTACATGTCGAAAAAAACCGCCACAAATATGAGATGGCACAAAGAGAAGTGTGTGATGATGGAATTTTAAGGCATCCAGCCAATGGTCAGGCATGGAACGACTTTGATCTGCGGTATCTTACATTTTCTGTCGAACCCTGGCATGTAAGGTTAGGGCTTGCCACGGATGGTTTCAATTCGTTTGGAAATATGAGCACATCGTACAGCATGTGGCCCGTACTCTTAATGCCTTACAATCTTCCCATGTGGAAGTGTATGAAAGAGCCATTTCTGATGATATCAATGCTTATTCTCGGTCCATCCACCCCTGGAAGAGACATCGATGTTTACTTGCAACCATTAGTAGAGGAGTTAATGAATTTGTGAGAGCATGGTGTGCAAACATATGATGTCTCAAACGGTCAAATATTTAAAATGCATGCAGCAGTCATGTGGACCATCAATGACTTCCCCGTATATGGTACCATGTCTGGTTGGACTACAAAAGGTTACGTGGCTTGCCCTAATTGTAACATGGATGTATCATCTCAGCGTCTGCGAAGTAAGATAGGGTATATGGGTACACGCCGCTACTTGCTCGAGAACCATATTTGGCGAAGAAGTAAGCTCTTCAATGGTCAAAATGAGTATCAATTCAATCCTGTGGAGTTATCAGGACAACAAATACTGCAGCAAATTGATTCGGGGACATACATGTCGTATGGTAAGCATCCAAACAACCGAAAAAGACAACAGAATGATAATCCACTTTCCAATTGGACAAAAAGAAGCATTATGTTTGACCTACCCTATTGGAAAACGCTGAAGCTTCGATACAACCTTGATGTCATGCACATAGAGAAGAATATATGTGACAATTTGGTTAGGACACTACTAAGCATTAATGGCAAGAACAAAGACACAGATAAAGCACGCTTGGATCTAGAAGACATGCTGTAGACACCCCATTTTTGACTGACTTTAATACTCAGACGTCACCGATTGAGCACTCGGTGATGATGCATATTGAGCTCGCTCTGAAGTCACAGAGTCTCGGCTGCGAGCCTTGCCTCCGGACTTCCGGGCTCTTTTGTGCTTCGCCTCGGTTTGTGAACCAGGTCTCTGTTTTCTCTTCCCGAAGGGAGGGAGAGGTTTGGTAGACCATCTCTCAGTGGCCGTAGGCTACGTTTCGTGGTCGTAGGCCATTTTTCCCGTTTCGAGGCCAGTTTCCGGTTTTCGGGGCCGTCGGCCGTGTGCCTCGGTTCGGGACCGCTTAACTACCTCCGATTGCTCCGGATTTTGGCACACACCTTATTTCCTCCCTTTAGAGGGACACTGTGGCCCGGGAGACCACCTTCGTGGTCATACGCCACTTCCGATGCCTAACAGCCTGTTTTCGGGGCCCCAGACCACGCGTTTCGGCCCCCGAACCTTCGTTTTGCATCCGTCTTGGTTCATTTTTGGTAGGGACCCTATTTTCATTGCTAGGGAGGTGGTAGAATGGTGGGAGGCCACCTTTTCCCCTGAAAAACCAGTTTTCTCATTTTCTCTCTCTTAAAGCCGGTTTTTCTGACAGAAAGCTGGTTTTTCTCACTTTTGAGCCATAATTTCTGGTTTTTCATACCACCATTGTGTTGTGCTCACTTGTGAGGCCACCAATATGGGTAGGCCGACCACCTTTTTTGAGTTGGACTTTTTGACCTGGCTGGCCTACCACAAAAGGTGGCTGGCCGACCACCTGGCCTGGTCGGCCGACCACTTGACCTGGTCGGCCTACCTTCTGCTTTTTGGCCTTCTCAAGTGCTTCACAGCTGTGAAACATTTGACCCACTGTCTGAGTTTTTGAGCCTTTGTTGCCCTTTTTTTAATTGGTTTTGACCCTCTTGCTTAGCTTCTTAGGGAAGCTTGACCCTTTTGGTTTAGCTTCCTCAAGAAGCTTGACCCTTTTGATCAAGCTTCTTTGAGAAGCTTTGCACCCCTCTTGAGGCTTCTCCAAGAAGCCTTATCTCTCTCCCTCTATAAAACACACACTTCACCTCCATTTGCAAGGGTTAGAAGCTTTTGGCTGGAAATATACATACAACCCTTTATCTTTATACTTCAAGCCTCCAAACACTCATATTCTTGGCCATTTTACCCTACACCTCTTAGCCTACCACCTCCCTCATCCATTCCAGCACCTTGGAGGTCATTTGCAGAGGTTGAAAGCTCACCAACTTGGTCCAGAAGCTGCTGGAGTTCGGCTCTGCAAGGGTAAGTCTTCATTTCCCCCTTTCTAGCCTTATTTTGCTTCATTACTTAGCCCCATTTGCAAGCATTTTTGGGCCTCGACCTAAACTGTAAAGTGTCTTATTTTGAGCTCCTCTTCAACTTTGTTTAAGGGCACTTTGCTGTTTGAGGTCATCTACTTCCCCTTACCCTCTATCTCTCTTTTAGGGCTATTTTTGCATCATATTTTAGTCTTACTTGTGAACATTTTTGAGCTTTGTCATAAACTGAAAAAGATCTTTTTTTAATCTCCTCTTCAAGTTTTGTTAAGGTCTCTTTTCTGTTTGGGGTCATCTTCCCCCTGTGCATGCTTCATCTCTTCATGATTAGGGCTATGCATTGGAGCACTTGCATTGGCCATGGTTTGGCCTCTTAGCCACTGAAATCCAGTGGATTTTCAGTGGCTTAGATGCATTTTTGAGAGCCAAAATCAGAGGGGGTTGACCCCCTCTCTCCTTGTCTTGTTTGGTGGTCTTGTTGGCCTTCCAAGGGGACCCCTTTTTGCATGTTGTGAAATCACATTTCAGGCCCTATTTGGTGAGTTTTAGGTCTTCCTTAGCTCTCTCCAAGGCCCTTTTGGCCATATTTTATGGCCCTCATGCATGTGTGGAATAACCCTCCTCAAGGACTTTCAAGAGGACCTTCCATTGTATGCTTTATTGATCAATTTCAGGCCATTTTTGGTGAGTTTTAGGGCTGTCATATTTGATTTCTAGAGTTGGTTTTTCTATGCTAAGTGTCCATCATATATTTGTTGAGTAACCCCTTGCATACCCTTTCAAAGGAGCTCATCATTTTTGCACATGTTGGCTGTATTTCAGTAGTTATTTGGGCATATTTTGACATGTTTTATTCACTATTTTTGGCTGGTTTAATGAGTTCTCATACGCTTCATATACATGCCATGTAAACCATGCTTGCCAGCCAAATTTGCATACTATTTTAGTCCATCATGTTGACATTTTTTGGTCATGCTTTAAACTAGAAATGTGCATGTTTTGGGACTACCTTGGCTCTGTCTTTGTGCTTCATGGTCAAATAATGCTTGCTTTGCTGCTTTGCATAGTTATAATTCAATTCATGTGCTTAGTTTTGAGTTTCGGGGCTTATTTCATGCATCGGTTGCCATATTCCCATGTTTCGAGACCATTTAGCATCATGTTTCAGTGCTGGAAATTACATGCTTGTATGCCGTATTGCATCATTTTCCATGCTTTGGTAGAGTGGCATTTGATGCCTTAGGTTCAGTCCTTGGTATCCGTGCATGTGTGCACACATTTCGGTTGTCTCATTTTCATCTACTGGCCACTGATGTGAGTGTGGCTGAGGTCCACTCATGTTAGTATAAGTCCATCATGCATTGTATATGCCATTTCATAGCATTGCGTATGCTAGGTTGCATGTTAGAGCATTGTGTATGCCATGTTACATCGAGCATTGTGTATGCCATTTCATAGTATTGCGTATGCTATGTTGTATGTTAGTCACATTGTGTATGCCATCTCATTTGCATCGTGTTTGGGATAGGAGTTAGCCCAAGCACGGGAAACGAGGGACGTTTCGTACTTCGAGTGACGGAACACGTCTCAATTCCCGGTCGCCGACACTCCGGATTACCCATGAGGGAGTTTAGGTCTTGTTGTGTTTTCATGTGCATTCATTTCACATTGAGTCGTGCAATTCGACTCCTCGGCTATCATGCATCGACATGCGTGATTGGTGGCACGAGGATTGAGGACTACACTTCCTGAAGAGTAGTCATGCATACATATGTGAAAATACTTTGCCATGCCCCTTTGTTGCTCTCTGTTGCAGCAAATCAGAAATCAGCAGCCTTCTGGAGCTTTGCACAATATTCCGAGAATAATTACAAATAGAGGCAAACCAGGGCATCGCAATGGATTTCCACGCAAGGCAACTCGAGCATGCATCTTTCATCATTCAGAACAGAGCTGAGGCGGTCCATGGGCTTGCATGCTAATTTACTTGCTTTCCTAGTTAATTTGTTAATTAATTAGGGTTTTGTATTTATTCGGACTATATATTGTTTATTCGGACCCTCCGAGCGAGGGCACAATTGTAATAAGTGTGCGTGTGTGTGATGTATGTCTTCCAACCCCACGTCTTTCTCCCTTTTATTTACCAGCTTATGATGGTTAGATTAGGGCATGTTTCAATTAGCATACTTATGCTCGCATGTTTGCATCCATTCATCTGTCTTGCATGCACCGGGCTCGGCGCATCATACTAACTGCATTGTATTTCAATTTCAAGTTGAATGCGTGTTAGCTGTAGCATCATCATATGTCATCTTAGAATAGCCGAGCCTATCTTAGTTGCATTCTTACATGTGTTGCATTAGCCATCTTAACATGAACTAGGATCATGCATTGATTACTAACTAGTTACTGTTTTGGCTCGGAGTACTCGGTGAGTGTTCATGCTTTAGCATCCTTGCATGTGTGTGAATGACTGCCATGATAGCATGTTTACCATGAGGCTATGTGCTTATGTGATATACCTGCCTGAATGCCTGTGGGTGAATGTTGGGTTATTTGGATTGGAACAATTCATCGACTGCGAGTTTTAAGCCCACTTGAGAGTGGCAAAATCATGTTTTCTAAGCCCACCTGAGGGTGGCAAATCCATGTCTTAGCCTACTTACGAGTAGCAAACCGTTTTCAAAACAAACATGAAATGTGTTGTTCCAATTCAGGCGATCCAGTCTATACTTGTATGCTGTATGCATCACATAGTAATTCTAGGCTAATAAACCGGAATAAGAGCATATAATGTTTTCAAAACTCGATATCATGGTTAGTAGAGGCCGATCTTTGATCGGGCGAGCGGGGGTGCTCACGAAGTGACCTTCCCCAATCGTACCTAAGTTCCCGAGTTGAGGCAACTTTGGTGATGACGGACACGTGGCCTTAGGCAACGAGTCAGGGTTTCCTAAATTTTCCAAAATAAAATATTTAGGTGGCGACTCTGTATCTGGCAAAGCAGTCCATGTTTGGCACTTCTTTCAAAATCTGTTTTCAAAAACGATTTGTTGGATTTGGACTCTTTGATGATTCATCGGTCTTGCATTGCACTCTGTGAGATTAGATACAGGACCGTGACATTGAGTCCTGAACTGTGGTGAGCCCAAATGAACAAAACGGGAGATCTCCTCTCGGGACGTTCGGGGACGTCTACAGTTTCTGGCGAGTCTGCTGGGGATTTAGAGAACTTGACTCGAACTCATGATATCTTGTTTTGTTCACACTTATGTGTTTCTTTGCATTGCATGTGCATTGGTGCGCCTAGGACACCGTGTTTGCCGTATGCTATTCCTGAACGGTTTGCCGGAGGCTCGCTTTGCGAAGCGTGCCATAAGGCTGACCGGTTGCGGGCTCTGCCACGACGGGAACACAAACCCCGGTTTTACCGGGGCACCCTTTTGACTATTCGACCTAGTGCATATTCAGAATTCATAGTGACCATTCCACGCTAGGACAGGTTGCTTACCCGATTATAGGTTGTTTGAAACCGCTGCGTGCGTAGTGAAACCCTAGCTCCTGACAAAATAGGACAGGGAAACCCTACCCCAACATAGGGGTGTTTTGGCTCTCACTTGCTTGTTATGTGCTTTTAGAGTGCGTCTCTACAGGAATGCATGTATCAGTTTGCAAGTTTGGGCATCAGGCCTGCGGGCACCAGTTCAGTATTTTGGGATTCAGTTTACCTGAGGGTATCAGTTCACAGGCAGAATTTTTGGGCAGAATTCTGTAGCGGGGGCACAATCATTCAGCTCTGCTCATATGGGTTATCGTGAAATCAGGCTGAGATGCTCTCTGTTTTCTCTTTTGCTAGGGGCAGTCTTGGAACCATAGCTTCAGAAGGCTTCAATATCCCCCAGGTTCATTGGACTCGTGTCAATAGACTTTGTCAGGTCAGAAATTTAGTTCAAGGGCAAATCAGTGTTCCTTCGCCAGAGGCAGGGTAAAAAGGCCAGTCAGGCACAGATCATCAGTTCAACAGTCTTCGGATCAGAAGTCATTATCCATCTCACCTGTGTGCAGTTGGGTTGAGATATCTGTTTTTGCTCCAGAGATAGACATACCGATAGTCCAGATAGATCAGAACATGGCAGGAATGGAGGAGATGGTGCGCCAACTCCAAGAAAGTATGAAAATCATGCAGCAGGACGCTGTCCGCCAAGCGGAATTTGCCAAACAGCAGGCCGAGGTCATCGCCCAGCAAGCAGAGCTAATTACCCCGTTACAGCAGCAAGCCGGAGCATCAGCTTCACACCAAGCTCCTCCCCCACCAAGAGTTCCAATACCCGGGGAGACGGCGAATGTCCAGAATGTCCAGGAGAATACAGACATCCCAACAAGGTCGGCTCCGCCCCCGATTCTACCTCAACTATCCAAGGCACCCACTTCTATCAATCAACCGGACTCTTCCTTCGAGTTTGAGGTGGACCCTACAGCGTTGAAGTTGAGCAAGCTTGAAAAGTTGTTCAAGAAATCCCAAGGGGTAAAGTCCATCCCAGACATTGAGGACGGGTATACCGATGCAGCTGTGACGCTGCCAGATCGGTTCAAAATGCCACAAATCGACCGCTTTAACGGATCCGGGGATCCCATGGTGCATCTATGTTTGTTTTCAGACATATTAAGGCCGATAGGCCTCACCAGATTACATAAGCTTTCTTTATTCGGCCCGACCCTGTCGAGTGTGGCGGCCATCTGGTACGCGAAACTGGAAGACGATGTTAAGAGGAATTGGGATGAGATGGCCGAGGCTTTTATCGCTCAGTACTCCTATAATACACAGATCGAGATCACAACCCGTGATCTCGAGACGACTAGGCAGGAGCCTAAGGAGAGTTTTTCTAACTTCGTGACCCGGTGGAGGGCCAAGGCCTCAATGATGACCACTAGGCCCACTGACAAAGATCAGATTCGGATGATTGTGTGCAATCTCCAGCCCAAGCTTATGCAGAAAATGATTGTTCTCCCCTTCCCCACCTTTTCAGATTTACACGAGATGGGGGTGCAAATCAAGGATGCTATGAAACAGGGTCTGATTGACCAAGACAAAGAGCAGCTCAGGAGGGCGTTTTTCCGCAGTTCGAATGCAACCACCAGTGGTGATGTAGCTGCAAGATCTTCTGAAGTGGGCATGGTCACCACTACCACATCAAAAACAGCTGCCCCATTCACCGGTGCGTCCGAAAGTAGCTCGCAAAAAACCAAATATCCGCCTCGAGTCAAGAGGGTTTTTACCCCACTTTATATGCCTTTGTCAAAGGCTCTAGAGGCCTTACTCCAGAAAGGATATCTGAAACCGTTGGAACAACGGCCTCTACCCAATCCTCTCCCTCCAAAGCATGACCAGACTAAGTACTGTGCCTACTATCAACAAACCGGTCATGACACTGATAGTTGCTTTCGTCTGCGCCATGATGTACAGGATCTGTTTGACAACAGGGTTATCGCCGCACCAGTCTTGCAAAGTTTATCGGCACTTGATCAGTGAACTTACGAGGGATAAGGTGACTATGTGATCGAGGGATGAACCACCTGCGGGCGGCACTCAGTTTACTCCAGATATGGCGTATGGCGCGCACTGTTTTGAGCATTTGTGAATGCTGGTTTTTGTGCTTTCTGATTCGGGTATTGAGTCAGTTTTTGTTATGTCGTTTAGAGTCTGTCTCGTTATATAGAGTCCGTCTTTTCATACTGAGTCAGTTGGGTCTGTCTTGTTGTATCGAGTCAGTATTGTTTTGTTAGAGTCGGGTGATCCCGGGGGCGTTACCTCGGATATCACTATTTTGTTTTGTGTTTGTCTTTTCGCTTTCTTTTGAGTCTATTTCTGCCGGGGAGCCAGTTACACCAGTCGATCTAACTGAAACAGCTGTGGCTGTCATGTTTTGTGCTTGTTTCTGCTTTAAGCCTGTTGTGCCAGCAAGTTTATAATGAGACGGTAGTACATTTCCCCTGCTCTTCTGTGCCTTGAAATCATTGCATTTGACCTAGTTTTTCAAAACTTTTTGAAACACTGCGGTAAAAACAAAGAGGAGGGAATTCCTCGGGTTTTGCAAAATTTGATCAATTGAGAGAAAGAGAGGTGTGCTAAGCCCTTAATGAATGAGATCATGCTTGTTAGTATGAGTACTGGGAAGGATCCTGGCTTGATCCAGATTGGTTCCGCACTGTCTTCAGTGCGAGCGATTTGCCGCTTTCTTAAAAGATTTCAAAAAATGTTTTGCGCGGTCCTGTGAAGACCTGTGTGGAATCGCTCTTGAGATTGTGTAGCCTAGGATCGCTCTCAGCCTCGAGACTCGACCCCTTGCTTTCGAACCTTGAACTTAGATTCAAAATGTTCAACGGTCAACCACCAGGTAAGGCCTGTGTGGCCGGATCAGAAGCAGCCCTCGAACTAGGGGCAGGGAAGTCAGATCAAGAAGATCAAATGTCGTCAAAAGAAGCTTGCAAAGCTAGATCAGAAGCACCTCTTGAACTAGGGGCAAAAGATGCCAGATTGTGCTCGAAGAGCCGAAGATGGATCATTCCACAAATCAATGAAGATTGGCAAGAATGCCAAACCCTAGAAGGGAGGAAAGAAGAAGATATTGCTGAAGGACAACCAAGTTCCTATCCACAACACTAGGGGCAAATTCACCCTCCATTGGATGGACTTCTACATCATCAGCAAATAGCAGCCATTCTCCTGGATTCAAATGACTTCAGGATCTCAAAACCATTTGACATGGACAAAGCTACACTTTTACCCTTGAGAGGCTCGCTGGGCCGAAAACCCGGAAGGGCGACCCAGGCAAAAGTTAGAGCAAGAAAAGAAGAAAAAAATGAAGAAAATAAAAAGAAAAGATGAAAAAAGAAGAAAAGAAATGAAAAGAACTGAAAAGAAAAGAAGAACATAGCTCACAAGGTTGAAAACCCGGAAGGGCGGCCTTGGCAAAAGTTAGAGCGCAAAAGGTGAGGGTTAATACACAAGTGTACCTTAACCCCGAACTACGTAAGGCTTGATTCCCATCTTTGGGATACGTAGGCAACTTCATTATGAAGTCCAGCCGTAAAACACTTCAAATTCGATTGTGTCCATGTGATGGTTTTGGTCATCTTTGTCTTCTCTGTATCCGAGAGTTCGGTTGTGATCGTCACTCTGAAGACTGATTACAATGCGCTGCGGTGCCATTCAAACAAGGGGCAACTTTCCGTTGCCATACAATGTGTTGCGGTGCTATTCAGACTAGGGGCAACTTTCCGTTGCCATGTAGTGCCGTTCAGACAAGGGGTAATTTTCCATTTGTTTTGGATCTGAGGTTGTGCATCTTAAGAGTAAATTCTGCGTCGGTCGAGCAGTGGCCATTTGCAAAAATAGTTTTTGAGAATTTTTAATGAGGTTGACTAATTCTCTCAAAAATTATTCCACTTTTTCAAAACTGGACCATTTCTTGGACCCCAAAAAGAAAAATTTTCAGTGCTCACAATCTAACTCGCATGATTTCAAATCAGAAAATCGAACAAGCACGTTAATCTAACTCTCATTTTGGTTAAAATTGTTTTAAGCAGAAGCCAAAAACAAAAAATGGTCGAAATAATGAACTAGGGGCACAGTTGAGTCAGGCTTCCTGTCTTTCCCCCGTTGTCAATGCATTTGCCAGAAAGGGCACCATACTTGCCGGAAAGGGCACCCTATTCGCCAAGAAAGGCACAGCGGAAGCTAACAGAAAAGGGCTGAAAGCTCTCATATCCTCCAAGCAACGAGGTATCAAGCCAAGTACGAAGCACGAACTGGAATGGGGCAGGATATTCCATTCCCTCATCTGGACAGATCTAATCACGTCCAAACTCCCCAGTAGAGCATCGTCAACCAATGTCAATTGCAGATATGCTGCATATCCAGCCGCAGCACAACCCTTCTGTGGGGAAATTCACTTGCTATGAACAGAAGAAAGAGAATCTAGCAGAATGCTAGGGGCAAGAGCCCGCAACTTCTTGTTTATCCATCAACCACCCAGGGGAGGGATAAAAAATGAGAGATTGAAGAATACAGAGATGTGCGCTGAGGGAAAAAGTGAGGAAAAGGGCTTTTTCAGAAAAACAGAGCTTGAGGGCCGAGTGATGTGAGAATCACAAATGAGAAAGGGTGGGAAATAATGCCCAGAGAAACAGGCTCCCTGTGCACGTCTGAGTGTCGTGTCTTTTTGTTTTATCTCGATTCTTGTTTCGAGTCGTTTCGACTGCTACTCAATGTGTTTAAGTTGTTTACTTTTTGTTTTCCATTGTTAAGTCGTGGTGCGCTGTGTTCAGTCGTAGGCTCAATACCTCGGTCGAGAACTCATCTCTCAATTTCAAAAATAAAATCGTTTTGCGCTCCGAATGCCGTGCCGTTCTCCACATTTGTGCAAAAAAGGATTTGTTCTTTCATAAAACTGCAGGGTTCAACCCAGGTGACATGAGAACAGTAAAACCAGGACCTATCTGAAGCTATCTAGGTTCCAGACTGCAAAGCAAAAGAAAAGAGAGGAAATGTCGGGCATCTGAGTTTGTTCCAACTTCAGTAAGCTCCGAGATTACATTCCGTGTGTACCTCTTTAGGTCTTGCCAATGCTCTGAAGTATGAGTGCCCCTCTACCTCAAGCTCAAGATCAAGTCTGCTTCAAGCCAGAATGGCGATCAAAAGTGCTCTCCCTGAGTACCATTTCCTGCCAGAGGCATCTTGGCTGTGTTCGCAATGAGTTCCTAGGAGACCAACTGCGACGGTGGAAACTAGAGTTCGAATGGCTGTTGCCTAGAATGCAAAAGTTCGGGATTTCCGAGACTAAAGTCTGGTTTAAATACCCAGAGGCGTGTCCTTGGCTTGAAATCTGTATGAAAGCCCCATAGGTTGAGATAGCGTGTATGCACCTCAATTCTGGATACTGAACCAACCTAGTCTGTCACCCCGTTGGAGAATAGGGAAAGTTGTGAATATGATCAGGAAGAAAGATAGCATCCAAAGTGTTCTACGTGAAGAACCCTTGTCAGCATTTTAGAGCCTTTGTACTGTCAGTTGAAGGTAAGTGTTCGAAGAGCCCGAGGGAAGATCCTCGTTAGAGTAGAGCGGTTCAACTCCACTCGCCCCATGAGGTGCTTTCTAAAGCGCCGCTATGCTTGTTTATTGCGTTCCTTAAACATCATGCGTTGTATTACATTGTACCTATCAAGTTTCTTTCTCATTCATGCACGATATGGTATGTACGATTCATTCAAAGAAGTTCCGTTTGAAATCATTTATTTAGTGTATCAATCACACTTCATTTATTTAGTGTATCAATCACACTCTCTTCACTTAGTGTACCAATCACACTTCTTTCATTTTCTGTATCTATCACACACATCCTCATTTTGTGTATCTATCATGCACATCTTCACTTCATTTACTTTAGTGTATCCATCACACTTCATTCTCTTTTGTGTATCCATCACACTTGTTCACATAGTGCATCTATGTGACACGGCCGCGAGGGACCTCGGCTACAGTTCGGACTCCCCTTTTTTGTTTTACGGTTCTTAATCTGAACCAAAGAGTCCTCTGGCAAATCGTTTGAGAAAACAGATTTTTGAAAAGAAGTGCCAAACATGGACTGCTTTGCCAGATACAGAGTCGCCACCTAAATATTTTTTTAAAATGGGAAATTTAGGAAACCCTGACTCAGTGCCGAAGGCAACGTGTCCGTCATCACCAAAGTTGTCTTGGCTCGGGAGCTTGGGTACGATAGGGGAAGGTCAGCTATGAGCACCCCCTTTCGCCCGGTCCGAAGACCGGCCTCTACTAACCATGATATCCGATTTTGAAAACGTTATGCGTTCTTATTCCGGTTATTAGCCTAGAATTACTATGTTATGCGCGCAGCAAACAAGTATAGACTAGAATGCCTAATTTGGAAACAAGCATTGCATATCTGTTTGTTTTTTGAAAAGCGCTTTGAAATTTGCTACTCGCAAGTAGGCTAAAACACGGATTTCAATGAGTTTTTCCAACTCAAACAATCCAACCTTCACCCACAGGCATTCAAGCAGTTATATCACATAAGCAGCTAGCCTCATGGTAATCATGCTGTTATGGCAACATTTACACGCATGCGATATGCTAAAGCGTAAAAACTCACCTAGTACTCAAAGCCAAAACAGAAACTAGTTAGTAATCATATGCATGATCCTAGTTCATGTTAAGTGGCTAATGCAACGCAAGCAAGGGTGTAATCTAGACAGGCTCGGCTATCCTAAGCATGGCATGTGAAATGCTACAAGTAACAAGTATTCAATTTGGAAATTGAAATACAATGCAGTTAGCGTGATGTACCGAGCCCGGTGCATGTAAGACAAATGTATGGATGCACGCATGCATTGCATAAGGTATGCTAATTTTAAATATGCCCTAATCTACCATCATAAGCAGGTAAATAAAAGGGAAGAAAAAAGTGGGGGTTGGAAGACATGCACACCACTCACCCACACTTATTACAAATACGCCCTCACTCAGAGGGACCAAATAAATATTACAGTCCGAATAATAAATAAATTATTACAGAATTTCTAACTACTCAAAATAAATGCAAAGAGAAGATGGCCGCAGCCCCCGCCTCGGGATGCGTGAATAATGCATGTCCGATCCGACTTGCCCGGAAACCCGCACCATGCCACTGCTGCCTCTGTTTTTACTGTCCTGCTTCTCTGGAAAACTTCCAAAGTCTCAGGGAATGTTTCCTACACACTGAGGATCATCATCGGCTGGATGAAATGGCCACCGGCCATGTGAAAATGCCATCGGCTGCTGATGAAGATATCGGCCATTCACCAATGGCCGGTCGGCACTGTGTGTTGCCGGTCGGCAGAAACTTCCTGCAGAAAACAGTTTTGACAGCAACAGAGGACAGGCAGTATATGGCACAGAATTTCAAAGCAATGTTTGCACCACCACACTCCATATCATGTTTAAGACTCAAGGGAGTGTGGTGCTCGATCCTCGGGCCACCAATCACGCATTTCGATGCATGATGGCCAAAGAGTCAAGTATGCATTTCAATGTCAAATGCAATGCACACAAAAAAATACAAGGGACCCAACCTCAATCATGGTTGATCAAGAGGCGAGGCAATGCACAACAATGCACATGCGACCTAAGCATGAAAGCAAGCATACAAACATGCAATGCAACTACATGGCATACACAATGCTAACAACATAACACGCACAACGCTTTGAAACATGGCATACACAATGCAAGATGGACTTACACCAATGTGAGTGGACCTCAGCCACACTCACATAGGAGGCCATTAGATGAAAATGAGACAACTCGAAACACGTGCACGCGTGCACGCAAACCGAGGACCGAACCTACGGCACGGAATGCCACTCTAATGAGACATGGCAAGACATGGAATATAACATGCAAACATGTGAATTTCAGCACTGAAATGTGGGGGAAAACAGTCCCGAAACATGGCGAGATGAAACCCGATGCATGGAACGAGTCCCGAAACATGAAATTAAGCACATGAAATGGCCTATAGCTATGCAATGCATGCATGATTTGTACATGAAGTGTGAAGACAGAAGCTAGGAAGCCCCGAAACAAGCATGTTTACAGTTTAAAGCATGGCCAAACAGTGAGTACAAGTGGGGCTAAATTAGCATGCAAAAATGGCTCCGCAAGGGAGGCAATGAAGCAACTCACAAATGCTGGCCCCGAACAGAGAAGGGGCCTTCTACAATATTGAAGAGGGGCCAAAAATATGACTTTTTACAGTAGATGATCGAGCCCAAAACAGTATACAAACATGCTCAAAATATCATGCAAAATGAGGCCACCAAGAGGGCTATAACATGAAGTATACCAAGGATGTCTCAAAAAGCCCTAGACCCTAAATGAAACATGAAGAGGGGGTCATTTTAGGGCCATTTTCAGTTCGGACCAAGGTCCAAAAACAGAATCTCAATAAGCTAATGAATCATGCAAAAATGGGGACCAGAGAGGGGTGCGATGGCAAGTGGTACATGGAGGTCCCAAACAGTGGTGAGCCCTTCTTCAATGTTGAAGAAGGGCTCAAAATAAGCCTATTTTCAGTTTACATGATGCTCCAAAACAGATTACTCATAAGCCAAAAATATCATGCAAAAATATGACATTCAAGAGGATAATGAAGCAAGTACAAGATGGGAGCCCCAAACAGTGAGAGGCCCTTAATGAAAGATGAAATAGAGCTCAAAAAAATGCCACTTTCAGTTTTGGTCGGAGCTCAAAGATGCTTTCAAGCAAGGCTTAGAAATGAAACAAAGAAAGACTAGTTTAAGGGAAATAGATGCTTACCCTTGAAGAACAAGTCTTTAGCAACCTTTTGGTCCAAAAATCTGAGCTTCTAGCCTCTGAAGATCAGCCTCAAGGTTTTTGAATGGATGATGGTGGTGTTATGCTAGGGGTTGTAGTGCAATAGGCCAAGAACTATGGAGTTTTGGAGGCAAATGAGTGAGATATAGAGAGAGATGGAGGGTTGTATGTATGTATATCAGATATATATCTATATATCTCTAGTTTTTTTGTTCAAACAACCAACCTTTTACCATGGAGAAGAAGGAGGTCTTATATAGACATAAGAAATGGCTTGAAGCTTCTCCAAGAAGCTAAATCAAAAAGGGTCAAAGGGGCAAAGGTTCAAGGCTTCTAGAGGAAGCTAAAACAGCTGGCCAAGCTTCTCCAAGAATCTTGGCCAAAGGGTTCAACCTTCTAGAAGGAAAAGGGGGTCAAAGGCTCAAAACAACCACCTATGTGTATGGGGGGACGGGTTTGTGCATCCCAGCTGGCACAGCTGGCATGCATTATGCTTGAAAGGTGCAAAAGGGTCAAATCGGCCAAGAAAGGAGGTCATCGGCCAAATAAATGGCTGGTCGGCACAATAAATGGCCGGCCTGCAATCTTTTCTGGCCGGTCGGATAAATGGATGGCCGATAGGTGGCCGATAAGGTCAAAAAGTGCCGGTGGATGTCCAAATTGAAGCCCCGGAAGTTAGCTTTCCAATGGCGCAAACCTTGCATTAAAATTCCTCCTGTGGAAAAAGTTATGCCATTTTTGGTGAAGCCGCGCAGATTCGATCCAACCGGGATGATGCCCAACTTCAACCAATCATATCTCCCCCTCCCAGACTTGGCTCTAGGAGATTCTTGAGTGCAAAATGAAGCCCCGGAAGTCTTCTTTCCAGTAGTGGTGGCCTCATAGCTCAAATCCAAGTGTATAGACAGATGAGCTTGATTTAGCGAGGACTGCTCGCCCCTCTCTTAGCAATTCTTGCCTATCTTCTTCTCCAGCCTGTTTTCTCCCCTCTTCTCCTCTTTTCTTCAACTTCAAACCCCTAAGCAAGGTGTTTTGAAGGATTTTTCAAAGGTTTCATCTCTCTTTCGTTAATTCCCACTTTGTCCTTGCTCGGTTTATCGAAAAGCGCATCATTTGACAAAATGTGAGTCTCAGAGCATCGTAGGAATTTTATTTCAAAAAAGTTTTGAAAGAGAGGGTTTTAAGGTCTAAAAACCATCCAAAATATCTTTGGTCCAAAATAGGGTGTGAAGTTGAGATTTGTCTCTCTCCTTGCCGAGGAAACCGGACCTGTGCCCTGCACACCTTTCTCCAACAAGTAAACCATCAGTAACGCCCAAGTCTTAAGGGCGGTCAAAAATGGGGTGTCTACAATCTATTACACTTTGTGTTCACCTTTAGTGTATCCATCACACTTGTTCACATAGTGCATCTATCACACTTTGTGTTCACTTTTAGTGTATCAATCACACTTTGTTCACATAGTGCATCTATCACACTTTGTGTTCACCTTTAGTGTATCAATCACACTCTGTTGACATAGTGCATCTATCACACTTTGTGTCCACCTTCAGTATATCTATCATAATCTGTCCACATAGTGCATCTATCACACTTTGTGTTCACTTTTAGTGTATCAATCACACTCTGTTCACTTAGTGCATCTATCACACTTGGTGTTCACCTTTAGTGTATCAATCACACTCTGTTCACTTAATGCATCTATCACACTTTGTGTTCACTTTTAGTGTATCAATCACACTCTATTCACTTAGTGTATCTATCACACTTGGTGTTCACCTTTAGTGTATTAATCACACTCTGTTCACTTAGTGCATCTATCACACTTTGTGTTCACCTTCAGTATATCTATCATACTCTGTTCACTCAGTGCATTTATCACACTTTGTGTTCGCTTTTAGTGTATCAATCACACTCTGTTCACTCAGTGCATCTATCACACTTTGTGTTCGCTTTTAGTGTATCAATCACACTCTGTTCACTCAGTGCATCTATCACACTTTGTGTTCGCCTATTGTGTATCCATCACACCTGTTCACTCAGTGCATCTATCACACTTTGTGTTCACCTATTGTGTATCCATCACACCTGTTCACTCAATGCATCTATCACACTTTGTCTTCACCTATTGTGTATCAATCATACTTGTTCACTTAGTGCATCCATCACACTTTATGTTCACCTTCAGTATATCTATCATACTTTGTTCACATAGTGCATCTATCACACTTTGTGTTCACCTTTAGTATATCTATCATACTCTGTTCACTTAGTGCATCTATCACACTTTGTGTTCGCATTTAGTATATCAATCACACTCTGTTCACTCAGTGCATCTATCACACTTTCTGTTCACCTATTGTGTATCCATCACACTTGTTCACTTAGTGCATCCATCACACTTTGTGTTCACCTTCAGTATATCTATCATACTTTGTTCACTTAGTGCATCTATCACACTTTGTGTTCACCTTCAGTATATCTATCATACTCTGTTCACTTAGTGCATCAATCACACTTTGTGTTCGCATTTAGTATATCAATCATACTCTGTTCACTAAGTGCATCTATCACACTTTGTGTTCACCTTTTGTGTATCTATCATACTCTGTTCACTAAGTGCATCTATCACACTTTGTGGTCACCTTTTGTGTATCTATCATACTCTGTTCACTAAGTGCATCTATCACACTTTGTGTTCACCTTTTGTGTATCTATCATACTTTATTCACTAAGTGCATCTATCACACTTTGTGTTCACCCTTTGTGTATCTATCACACGCTCGCTTTGTGTATCCATCACACTTTTACTTTGTGTATCCATCACACGCTCGCTCTGTGTATCCATCACACGTTCACTTTAGTGTATCTAGCACATGTTTGCTTAGTGTATCTATCACACATGCTCACTAAGATTGCATAAACTTCTTACATCCTTTCTGCATGAAATGTAGTTTTGGTTGATTCTTGCTTAAAACTGTGGCATCTATTGTGAATATTTGCTTCATTACGGCTTGCTGCATGTGCATGATCATGAATTATGTCCGGCTTGGTGCATATTGTTTTGCATTTTGCCCCCTGCCTATGGGCGCGCCTGCAGGCACATCTCTTTGTTTATCTCGCCTGTTTCTCTAAGTCTTCGGCCTTGTCAAAAATGGGTCGTCTTTGGGCTTTGACATTCACTCCCGTCACTTATGACTTTCAAGTTCTGTCAAAGAGGGGCAACTGTAGACACCCCATTTTTGACTGACCTTAAGACTCAGACGTCACCGATTGAGCGCTCGGTGATGATGCATATTGAGCTCGCTCTGAAGTCACAGAGTCTCGGCTGCGAGCCTTGCCTCCGAACTTCCGGGCTCTTTTGTGCTTCGCCTCGGTTTGTGAACCAGGTCCTGTTTTCTCTGTATTCTCTTCCCGAAGGGAGGGAGAGGTCTGGTAGACCATCTCTCAGTGGCCATAGGCTACGTTTCGTGATTGTAGGCCATTTTTCCCGTTTCGAGGCCAGTTTCCGATTTTCGGGGCCGTCGGCCGTGTGCCTCGGTTCGGGACCGCTTAACTACCTCCGATTGCTCCGGTTTTTGGCACACACCTTATTTCCTCCCTTTAGAGGGACACTGTGGCCCGGGAGACCACCTTCGTGGTCATACGCCACTTCCGGTGCCTAACAGCCTATTTTCGGGGCCCCAGACCGTGCGTTTCGGCCTCTGAACCTTCGTTTTGCATCCTTCTTGGTTCATTTTTGGTAGGGACCCTATTTTCATTGCTAGGGAGGTGGTAGGATGGTGGGAGGCCACCTTTTTCCTTGAAAAACCATTTTTCTCATTTTTTCTCTCTTAAAGCCGGTTTTTCTGACAAAAAGCTGGTTTTTCTCACTTTTGAGCCACAATTTCTGGTTTTTCATACCACCATTGTGTTGTGCTCACCTGGGAGGCCACCAATATGGGTAGGCCGACCACCTTTTTTGAGTTGGACTTTTTGACCTGGCTGGCCTACCACAAAAGGTGGCTGGCCGACCACCTGGCCTGGTCGGCCGACCACTTGACCTGGTCGGCCTACCTTCTGCTTTTTGGCCTTCTCAAGTGCTTCACAACTGTGAAACATTTGACCCACTGTCCGAGTTTTTGAGCCTTTGTTGCCCTTTTTTTAATTGGTTTTGACCCTCTTGCTTAGCTTCTTAGGGAAGCTTGACTCTTTTGTCAAGCTTATTGAGGAAGCTTGACCCTTTTGGTTTAGCTTCCTCAAGAAGCTTGACCCTTTTGATCAAGCTTCTTTGAGAAGCTTTGCACCCCTCTTGAGGCTTCTCCAAGAAGCCTTATCTCTCTCCCTCTATAAAACACACACTTCACCTCCATTTGCAAGGGTTAGAAGCTTTTGGCTGGAAATATACATACAACCCTCTATCTCTATACTTCAAGCCTCCAAACACTCATATTCTTGGCCATTTTACCCTACACCTCTTAGCCTACCACCTCCCTCATCCATTCCAGCACCTTGGAGGTCATTTGCAGAGGTTGAAAGCTCACCAACTTGGTCCAGAAGCTACTGGAGGTCGGCTCTACAAGGGTAAGTCTTCATTTCTCATTTTCTAGCCTTATTTTTCTTCATTACTTAGCCCCATTTGCAAGGATTTTTGGGCCTCGACCTAAACTGTAAAGTGTCTTATTTTGAGCTCCTCTTTAACTTTGTATAAGGGCACTTTGCTGTTTGAGGTCATATACTTCCCCTTACCCTCTATCTCTCTTTTAGGGCTATTTTTGCATCATATTTTAGTCTTACTTGTGGACATTTTCGAGATTTGTCATAAACTGAAAAGGATCTTGTTTTAATCTCCTCTTCAAGTTTTGTTAAGGTCTCTTTTCTGTTTGGGGTCATCTTCCCCCTGTGCATGCTTCATCTCTTCATGATTAGGGCTATGCATTAGAGCACTTGCATTGGCCATGGTTTGGCCTCTTAGCCACTGAAATCCAGTAGATTTTCAGTGGCTTAGATGCATTTTTGAGAGCCAAAATCAGAGGGGGGTGACCCCCTCTCTCCTTGTCTTATTTGGTGGTCTTGTTGGCCTTCCAAGGAGACCCCTTTTTGCATGTTGTGAAATCACATTTCAGGCCCTATTTGGTGAGTTTTAAGGTCTGCCTTAGCTCTCTCTAAGGCCCTTTTGGCCATATTTTATGTCCCTCATGCATGTGTGGAACAACCCTCCTCAAGGCCTTTCAAGAGGACCTTCCATTGTATGCTTTATTGATCAATTTCAGGCCATTTTTGGTGAGTTTTAGGGCTGTCATATTTGATTTCCAGAGTTGGTTTTGCTATGCTAAGTGTCCATCATATATGTGTTGAGTAACCCCTTGCATACCCTTTCAAAGGAGCTCATCATTTTTTGCACATGTTGGCTGCATTTCAGTGATTATTTGGGCATATTTTGACATGTTTTATTCACTTTTTTTGGCTGGTTTGATGAGTTCTCATATGTTTCATATACATGCCATGTAAACCATGCTTGCTAGCCAAATTTGCATACTATTTTAGTCCATCATGTTGACATTTTTTGGTCATTCTTTAAACTAGAAATGTGCATGTTTTGGGACTGCCTTGGCTCTGTCTTTGTGCTTCATGGTCAAATAATGCTTGCTTTGCATAGTTATAATTCAATTCATGTGCCTAGTTTTGAGTTTCGCGACTTATTTCATGCATCGGTTGCCATATTCCCATGTTTCGGGACCATTTAGCATCATGTTTTAGTATTGGAAATTACATGCTTGTATGCCATATTGCATCCTTTTCCATGCTTTGGTAGAGTGGCATTTGATGCCTTAGGTTCAGTCCTTGGTATTCGTGCATGTGTGCACGCATTTCGGTTGTCTCATTTTCATCTACTGGCCACTGATGTGAGTGTGGCTGAGGTCCACTCATGTTGGTGTAAGTCCATCATGCATTGTGTATGCCATTTCATAGCATTGCGTATGCTAGGTTGCATGTTAGAGCATTGTGTATGCCATTTCATAGCATTGCGTATGCTAGGTTGTATGTTAGTCGCATTGTGTATGCCATTTCATTTGCATCGTGTTTGGGATAGGAGTTAGCCCAAGCATGGGAAACGAGAGACGTTTTGTACTTCGAGTGACGGAATGTGTCTCAATTCCCGGTCGCCGACACTCCGGATTACCCATGAGGGTGTTTAGGTCTTGTTGTGTTTTCATGTGCATTCATTTCACATTGAGTCGTGCAATTCGACTCCTCGGCCATCATGCATCGAGATGCGTGATTGGTGGCACGAGGATCGAGGACTAAACTCCCTGAAGAGTAGTCATGCATACATATGTGAAAATACTTTGCCATGCCCCTTTGTTGGTCTCTGTTGTAGCAAATCAGAAATTAGCAGCCTTCTGGAGCTTTGCACAATATTCCGAGAATAATTGCAAACAGAGGCAAACCGGGGCATCGCAATGGATTTCCGTGCAAGGCAACTCGAGCATGCATCTTTCATCATTCGGAACAGAGCTGAGGTGGTCCATGGGCTTGCATGCTAATTTACTTGCTTTCCTAGTTAATTTGTTAATTAATTAGGGTTTTGTATTTATTCGAACTGTATATTATTTATTCGGACCCTCTGAGCGAGGGCACAATTGTAATAAGTGTGCGTGTGTGTGATGTATGTCTTCCAATCCCACATCTTTCTCCCTTTTATTTACCAGCTTGTGATGGTTAGATTAGGGCATGTTTCAATTAGCATACTCATGCTCGCATGTTTGCATCCATTCATCTGTCTTGCATGCACCGGGCTCGGCGCATCATACTAACTGCATTGTATTTCAATTTCAAGTTGAATACGTGTTAGCTGTAGCATCATCGTATGCCATTTTAGAATAGCCGAGCCTATCTTAGTTGCATTCTTACATGTGTTGCATTAGCCATCTTAACATGAACTAGGATCATGCATTGATTACTAACTAGTTTCTGTTTTGGCTCGGAGTACTCGGTGAGTGTTCATGTTTTAGCATCCTTGCATGTGTGTGAGTGACTGCCATGATAGCATGCTTACCATGAGGCTATGTGCTTATGTGATATACCTGCCTGAATGCCTGTGGGTGAAGGTTGGGTTATTTGGATTGGAACAATTCATCGACTGCGAGTTTTAAGCCCACTTGAGAGTGGCAAAATCATGTTTTCTAAGCCCACCTGAGGGTGGCAAATCCATGTCTTAGCCTACTTACGAGTAGCAAACCGTTTTCAAAACAAACATGAAATGTGTTGTTCCAATTCAGGCGATCCAGTCTATACTTGTATGCTGTGTGCATCACATAGTAATTCTAGGCTAATAAACCGGAATAAGAGCATATAATGTTTTCAAAACTTGATATCATGGTTAGTAGAGGCCGATCTTTAATCGGGCGAGCGGGGGTGCTCACGAAGTGACCTTCCCCAATCGTACCTAAGTTCCTGAGCTGAGGCAACTTTGGTGATGACGGACACGTGGCCTTAGGCAACGAGTCAGGGTTTCCTAAATTTTCCAAAATAAAATATTTAGGTGGCGACTCTGTATCTGGCAAAGCAGTCCATGTTTGGCACTTCTTTCAAAATCTGTTTTCAAAAACGATTTGCCGAATTTGGACTCTTTGATGATTCATCAGTCTTGCATTGCACTCTGTGAGATTAGATACAGGACTGTGACATTGAGTCCTGAACTGTGGTGAGCCCAAATGAACAAAACGGGATTTCCCTCCCGGGACGTTCGGGGACGTCTACACATGCGGATACGAAAGGAGTTACACTTGAAAAGGCATTCTAATGGCTCATTCGAGAAGCCTCCAGCATTGTACACATTGTCCCCGGTAGAGAGACAACGTTTTTGTGATTTCTTGAAATCGATTAAGTACCCTGATGGCTATGCGGCAAATATATCCAACTGTGTCACCCCTCATGGTGGAAAATTATCTGGCCTCAAAACTCATGACTGTCATGTCCTTCTACAATGACTACTTCCAATTGGGATGCGTGGATACCTTTCCAAGGAGATTGGGACCACACTTTTTGAGTTGGGAAATTTTTTGTTGTGCTCCAAGACATTGAGGGTGACTGATTTGGAGAAAATGGAGAAACAAATCGTACTTATACTTTGTAAGCTTGAGAAGATTTTTCCTCCTGCGTTTTTTGATGTCATGGTCCACTTGGCAATTCATTTACCTCACGAGGCTATGCTTGGAGGGCCTGTGCAATATCGATGGATGTATCCCATTGAGAGGTAATACCACGAGTTCCCGAACATCCCAATTTACATATAGTAGATAATGTAAACATTAACATTCAAATCATATTGCCATGTAGGATGCTTAGACTTCTGAAAGGATTTGTTCGCAATAAAGCTCGGCCAGAAGGTTCCATTGCGAAGGCTTACATTTCAAAAAAGTGTACGACATTTTGTTCAATGTATTTAGACAGCGTGGAAACGACGTTTAATCGGGAACAAAGGAACTATGACGGGGGTGATAATGGCCCAGGGTTGGTGGTTTTCTCTCAAAATGTTCATCCGTTTGGTCTACTAACAAGGGAAACTGATATGTCTGTAGCCGACCTTGAAACGACTGATTAGTTTGTCCTACACAACAGCTTAGAAGTGGAAGAATATCCAGAGTACGACTCCAACCTGTGACGTACTATATGTGACCTATATGCTTTTTTTTAGTAATCATTCTTCAAATTACTTATGAATTACATTGTCCTACGTAGGGAACACAAGATGTTGTTACAACAACAACATGGAAGTGCATGCGCTATTGCCAATATACAATGCAAAGAATTTCCTAAATGGTTCAAAGATCGCGTATGCTACAATTCCTTATAGTGTAGTTTACACATGAAGTTAAGTTATGTCAAAAATAACATGACACTTTTTTTAATGTAGATGAACCAATTACGGCACAAAAAGTCATCCGAAACAACCGATGAGATGTGGTCACTGGCAAATGGTCCTAACAGCTTAGTGAACACATATTCAGGATGCATTTGTAATGGCGTCCGATTCCATGTTCGCGACCGTGACAACCGTCGTAAAACTCAAAATAGTGGAAAGGGACCATGAACGCCAATTCATAAAGTTCTACGGCTACATTTGCAAAGTTTGGGAAATGACATATTTGTTTAGGCATCGTGTTGTTTTGTTCCAATGTGAATGCTATAACACCGATAGTAACAGAACTTTTCGTGTCAAACCACATTTGACTACTATTGATGTAAGAAGTCGATGGTATAAAGATGACCCGTCCGTGTTACCAAGTCAAGTGCAACAAGTTTTCTACGTGCATGATACGAAGTTAGGTGCCAATTGGAGAGTAGTAGAAAAGTTTCAACATTGAAAATTTTGGGATGTACCTAGGGTGGATGTGCCACAACCTGATGATGAGTTCCAACAAGATAAAAGCACTGATGTTGTACTAACTGAGCCTATGGATGACAATGTGGTTTTGCGTCGAGATGATATTGACACTAAAATTATTCCAATGGAAGTTTTGTAGTCTGATAACCGTGTACAACCCAAGGTTGGTATGGATGATGACTTCACCTGTGATGTTGAAGATGAACTGACATTGGAGGGTGACAATGAAGAAGAAGATAAGCTTGACAGTGATTTTGATACAGATATGGACATAGAGTGTTGATGTATGGGTTCTAAATTTGGATGTGTGATACAGTCTTGATGTATGGGTTCTAAATTTGGATGTGTGTTCTTGGTAGTTGTTGTTTTGTCCTTTTGTCCTTTTGTTGATGTAATGATGAAAAGGATGAAGGAGATTGTTGTTCTTTATGTGTTATGTAATTAGATGAGACTTTAATCCTTTTGTTTATGTTGTTCTTCATGTCATAATGTTGAGTTGTATTGTAAAATATTTCGCAACGTTGAACCTCGTAAATTGATGAACCTCCTTATTTAACATTTATGGTTAACATTGGTTTGTGTACAACACTTTTAATTGACAATTATTATCAATTATTTTCCTATTGTTCTCTTGTTGTAATTTTGTGAGTTACTTTAGTTGCTTCTGTAAATAATCCATATTGGTCATAATATCGATGAAGCATGTGATTTTTTTACTTAATATATCATGTTTGCAACTATTTTGCAGCTACTAGCATGGTTCCTGGAATGAAGACAGGGTGGCATAAGAAAACTACAACTGACCCTATAGCATCACTCTCAGGAACATCTGCACATGTCATTGTCACCCCCCACTGACTTTATCGGATGAGACACAACCGCCAGATGACACATAAACATTTGTGGAAGAGACACAGACTACTGGCATAGATAAGACCATTGTACTTTTTTGTTGCATCTTCAGAGTTGAGCGACTGAGGACTGTAATGTTTATTCTTCTTCTGGGTAGTTTTGTAGGTGTGTTTCGGCCCCAACAGATCAATTTATTGAACTTAAGCAAATGATTTTTCTTCACCTAACAAGAAGATTTCTTGAATGTACAAAAAAATTACATTCAAGTTCAAATTAAAAAATTATAAACCCTAAGAAAATTTGCTAATAAATTTTAAAATTTAATATTATTTATTATCGATTATACATTTCAAACACTTTTTACAAATTGAAGGCCTTACACTTGTTGCCCCTTCTTGACCAGGGAAAAGCATGCCAACGCGTGTACGCGGTCCGACACTCGAAAAAGGAGTGGGAAAAGAAAAATTGCAAGCAAAAAAGAGGGAGAAACTACATGTTTATGTCAATCGCATGTTGAATGCACTCACTGGAGGAAATGCCACCCTTGCAACAAATGAGTTGGGATTGCAGATAAGGCGGTTGTGCCCTCTCAAGGGAGTGAAGTCATGGAAGAAAATTGATCAGAGTATCAAAGATGCTGTTCTACAAGCTATGCTAGTAATTTTTTACTTTAAACTAAATGTTTTCATTATGTAAAGTTGCAATTACTGCATTTAATTTGTGTAATACGTCACACACTTATGCTTGTAGGACAAGTTTGAAATTGGTGAGGATTTTCATATTGATCAACAAGCTCAAGAGATCATTGATACAAAGGCGTATCTCTTGTACAAGGATTGGAGGTACACCCTGAAGCAGCACTTCGAAAAACTTGTAGAAGAGGGTGTTGATGACCCATATAGTCATCCGCCTACAGCAGTTTGCTTGGATGATTGGAAGCATATGATTGACGTGGCTTGGAAGGATGCATATCATTTGGTAACAAACAAATATAAACGACTCTATTGCTTTATTTGTGTATTATGCATTGACATGTACTAATTCTTGAATAATTCTTTTTTTTTAGAAACGCTCTAAAGCTAGGAAAGCAAACAGGAGTTTGCTTCCATACAATCACACCATTGGATCTCGCTCCTTTCCTATAGCAATGTCGCTCATGGTGAGCTAGATGTATTTGGAACATATTTCTCATCACTCATATATGTAACCAAAAGTCTTTCATTACTATTGTGACAAATTAATTTTGTTATTTGAAAGTAACAGGGTAGATGAAAATAGGGAGTTGGATTTTCTGAAATTTTATTCCAAATCACACAAATCGAAGAAAACAAACGAATGGATTGATCCCAACTGTGGTGAGCTACATGTAAGGATTAAAATTTTCTTCCAATTGTATTTAATATTAATTCCTATCTTCGCACAAAATTGCATGTCATTCTTTGTGCTTTTATTGAATAGTCTACTTTTTTTTGGTAATGACAGGATGCAATGGTGAATCTACAAGTGACAACCACGGATGCAGGGATCCCATTGACACAGGAGGAACTCTCACGGCAAGTGCTTGGACAGAGAAAGAATTACTTGTGTGGATTTGGGATTCGCCCACGACCCTATTCGCCATCTGATAGTACGGCACGATCTCGTGACAAACAAATGGAGGCAATGCAATCTAAGATGGAGGTTCTTCATAAAGATTTGATGAAAGAGAAAGAAGAGTGTAAGAGAGATTGCGAAGAGATGATGAGGGAGAGAGAGGAGTTAATGAAAGAAGTAGAAGAAGGAAAAAAAAGTAAGGGAGGCGCAACATGAACAACTTAATCATCTAAACTATGTGGTTTTACGACTCACAACTGTGCTGGAGGGTTTAAACAGTCATCGTCGTAATTGGTAAGAAGAATTTTATTCATATCATACTAAAACTTATACAAAAATACTTCACATATTGACATTATTGTTTTGGACTACTTGGAATTGTTTTGACATTATATAAATAAGAAGAGAGAAAAAAAAATAACACATTAATTGGTTAACTAATTAATGAGAAAGAAAGGAAAGACAAATGGATAGTCAGGAGAGGTAAATTGGATTTGAATTGAATATTTGTCAGAGTTTTTAGTGTTAGCCTGTTAGGTGCTCTGAGACTCATATTAGTGTTAGGCTGTTACTTGGATCACACTAAAAATCCTTTGAAGAAAGTACAGATAAATGAATCAAATATACACAACTAGGTGGCACATTCCATTGTTAACTATCTGTGACATGTTTATATATATAATTTTTAAGCTTGGCTTGATATTAACCATTAAGGAACAAGTCTCATTAGTCATTGTTTCGACTGGTATGTTAACTAGTTGAACCATCATATGTAGAAAATTGTTGTAAATTTTAAGAAACATATGAACCTTAGATAAATATAAGGTCAAAAGAATCTGTGACAACTGAATATGGTTGTATGGCTAGATAAACATGTCATTTCATTTTTACTCACACTTATCTATTTACATTGACAACTTTCTTTAACTTAGTCAAAAAGGGCATTCTGGGGGAGAAAATTCAAAACAACCCCCAGACCACCATGTGGCTTTCACGGGCATCTTCCCTATGACAAATACGACTTGTGACAACTGACAGAATGTAATTCGGACCCGTAGATTGGGAGTTAGAGCCAAATATGCCCAGAACTTAGTCGAAAAAGGGCGTTTCGGGGGCGAAAATTCCAAATAGCCCTCGAACCACCGTACAACTCTCACGGATAGTTTCCCCATGACAAATAGGACCTGTGACAACTGATAGAATGTAATTCGGACCTGTAGATAGAGAGTTAGAGCCGAATACGCCTTAAACTTACTCGAAAAGAGCTTTTCAGGGGCGAAAATTCATAACAGCCCCGAACCACCATGTGACTCTCACGGGCAACTTCTTCATGACAAATAGGACTTGTGACAACTGACGGAATGTAATTCGGACTCGTAAATTGGGAGTTAGAGCCGAATACGCCCAAAACTTAGTCGAAATAGGACTTTCGGAGGCGAAAATTCAAAACAGCCCCCGAACCACCGTGTGACTCTCACGGACAGCTTTCCCATGACAAGTAGGACTTGTGACAACTGATGGAATGTAATTTGGACCCGTAGGTAGAGAGGTAGAGCTGAATAAGCCTTAAACTTACTCGAAAAGAGCTTTTGGGGGGCGAAAATTCAAAACAGCCCCTGAACCACCGTGTGGCTCTCACGGGCAGCTTCCCCATGACAAATAGGACTTGTGACAACTGACGGAATGTAATTCAGACCTGTGGATTGGGAGTTAGAGCCCAGTACGCCTTAAACTTACTCGAAAAGGGCGTTCCGGGGGCGAAAATTCAAGACAGCCCCGAACCACCATGTGATGCATATGAAACTAATAAATCTACATGGTGAAAAAGCTACACTCTTCCTGCATTTTAATTTGATACGTATGAAACTAATTAGTGATGTTTGGGAGTTAGATTATGTTAGGGAGTTGAATCTTAACCATTCATCACTTTTCAAGATAAATTTCATCATAATTTTCTTGATCTCTATCTTTAGTGAAAGCTAATTGGTTGGGGGAATCTGATTAAATTGAAATGGAAAGTCTAATGTCCTGGATTTTTACTATAAAAAATAGATCAATGGGGAGTACTTAAAGTTCTAGGTAAATTACATTGACTTTTCTTAAGTTTTGAAAAAATAAAGCAAGTCACACTTTTGACTTTATTGAACTCTCTTAGGATTTTAATTTATATAATACTTAATTCTATTTTCATCAATAACTCGTTAGTTATATGAATGGGAAAAAAAAAGTACACAAAAAGTATACATTGAATTTATTTATTTTTTATTTTTTGAATTCATTAATGTAAAAAGACTAAAAAGTACATCAAGAATCTTAAGGAGGATGCAATGCATCATAGAAAACAAAAAACAAAAAATAAAATGCCATTTAACCCCAACAATAGTGCAGCTCAAAGAAACCAACTAAACAAGGAAAGAGCAACATAGAAAACAAAAAACAAAAAACCAATGCAGTAGCCCCAACAACTCAAAGATAGTAGCCATTTAACCCCAACAATAATGCAAAACAAATCAGCTAATTTAATCCCAGCAACAATGCAAAACAGAGCAGCCACCCATAAACTTCCACCCAGAACCATCCACAATGCTCACTCTGCATGGATTCTACACAGGGAGTACAAATAATAAAAGCACTAAACACGTAATCAACTGTGTAACAATCCCAACAACAATGCATTTCAGAGCTGTTTCAATACTCACACTGCAGGAAATATAATCTGATGGACATCAATAAAGCCATTGGTATAGTTTTCCATATCAGCCATTCAAACTTCTTAAACTTAAACCCAGCCCACAAATTAAGAAGCCACTCAATTGACCTAGACACAACCCACTGAAAATGTCCCCAATTCACTAAACTAGACCACATTTTGTCCAAATTGATGGACACAACAAAAACACATGATTAACAGATCAATATCATAATTTTAAAAAATACAAGTGTTACAAACACTCCCACTAAGTACACCAATACTTTGAAGGTAGTCCGCGGTTTTGACCCTCCCCTTCCAAGCCAACCACCTAAAGAATTGCGATTTAGGAGGAGAAAGATTGTTTTATATTAGAGAAGGAACATCAGGTAAAACACCAACCTCATTTCTATTGTAAATAGAAGCAACATTAAACTCACTTCAGGAGGATGCAATCCACCTTAAGCAATGTTCAGAATCTGCCATTGATGTTCTGACTACATTTAACATAGTGCTAGGCCTACCAACCTCAGCCACCTCCCATGCTCTTAATGGTCTTCTGAATGCCAGCACTCACTCTTTTGAGTTACATTTCCTTTCCACAAGCATCCCAAGAGAGTCATCCTTCTCAACTAACAGCAAGTAGAGTCTTGGAAACAGAACTTTCAAACTTTGTTCACCAACCCAACTATCAATCCAAAATCTGATTCCAGAACCATTTCTAGCAACTACCCTACATTTTGACAGATAAAAATTTCCCAATTGGGGATTACTACTAGCAACCGAAAGAATGTCATCCCATACTCTTGAAACTCTGCTAGTATCTTCCAAGAATGGCATCCATCTCCCACTAATAGATTCTTATTTAGAGAAAACAACTTTTTTCCATAAGGCCTTGTCCTTATTACCATATCTCCAACACCATTTTGATAACAAGCCGAATACGTTCTAAACTTAGTCGAAAAAAGTTGTTTCGGGGGCGAAAATTCAAAACAGCCCCTGAACCACCATGTGGCTCTCATAGACAGTTTTCCCATGACAAATGGGACTTGTGACAACTGACAAAATGCAATTCGGACCCGTAAGTTGGGAGTTAGAGCCAAATACGCCCAAAACTTAGTCGAAAAAGGTCGTTTCAGGGGCGAAAATTCAAAACAACCATCGTGTGGCTATCCCGAACAGTTTTCCCATGACAAATACAACTTGTGACAAATGACGGAATGTAATCTGGACTCGTAACTTGGGAGTTAGAGCCAAATACGCTCTAAACTTACTCGAAAAAGGGCTTTCCAAGGGCAAAAATTCAAAATAGCCCCCGAACTAGCATGTGGCTCTCACGGGAAGCTTCCCCATGACAAATAGGACTTGTGACAATTGAAGGAATGTAATTCGGACCTATAAGTTGGGAGTTAGAGCCGAATACGCTCTAAACTTAGTCGAAAAAGGACGTTTCGGGAGCGAAAATTGAAAACAGCCCCCGAACTAGTGTGTGGCTCTCACAAGAAGCTTTCCTACGACAAATAGGACTTGTGAAAACGGACGGAAGGTAATCCGGACCCGTAGGTTGGGAGTTAGAGCCGAATACGCCCTAAACTTAGTCAAAAAAGGGCGTTTTGTGGGCAAAAATTCAAAATAGCCCCCGAACCACCATGTTACTCTCACAGGGCAGCTTTCCCATGACAAATAGGACTTGTGACAACTGATGGAATGTAATTCGGACCTGTAGGTTGGGAGTTAGAGCCGAATACAGCTAAAACTTAGTCGAAAAAGGGCGTTTCGGGGGCAAAAATTCAAAACAACCCTTGAACCACTGTGTGGCTCTCACAGACAGTTTCCCATGAAAAATAAGACTTGTGACAACTGACGGAATGTAAACTAAACCCGTAGGTTGGGAGTTAGAGCCGAATACGCCCTAAACCTACTCGAAAAAGGGCTTTCCGGGGTGAAAATTCAAAACATCCCCTGAACCAGCGTGTGGCCCTCACAGGTAGCTTCCCCATGACAAATTGGACTTGTGATAATTAACCGAATGTAATTCAGACCCGTAGGTTGGGAGTTAGAGCCGAATACACCCAAAACTTAGTCGAAAAAGGGCGTTTTGGGGGCGAAAATTCAAAACTGCCCCCGAACCACCGTGTGGCTCTCACGGATAGTTTTCCCATGAAAAATAGGACTTGTGACAATTGACGAAATGTAATCTGGACCCGTAGGTTGGGAATTAGAGCCGAATACGTCCTAAACTTACTCAAAAAAGGGCTTTCCGGGGGGGAGAAAATTCAAAACAGCCCCCAAACTAGCATGTGGCTCTCACGGGCAACTTCCCCATAACAAATAGGACTTGTTACAACAGATGGAATGTAATTCGGACCCGTAGGTTGGGAGTTAGAGCCGACTACGCCCTAAACTTAGTCAAAAAAAGGCGTTTCGGGGGCAAAAATTGAAAACAGCCCTCGAACCAGCGTGTGGCTCTCACGAGTAGCTTTTTCATGAAAAATAGAACTTGTGACAACTAACGGAACGTAATTCAGACCCGTAGGTTGGGAGTTAGAGCCGAATACGCCCTAAACTTAGTCGAAAACAGGCGTTTCGGGGGTGAAAATTCAAAACAGCCCCCGAACCACTGTGTGGCTTTCATGGACAGTTTTTCCATGACAAATAGGATTTGTGACAACTGACGGAATGTAATCCGGACCCATAGGTTGGGAGTTAGAGCTGCATACGTCTTAAACTTACTCTAAAAAGGGCGTTTCGGGGGACGAAAATTCAAAATAGCCCTCGAAAGAAAAAGAGTTTTGTTGAAGTGCACTTTGTTCTTCAGATTCCTACAAATAAGATGAAAGAAAATTCTTTTCTTGCTCCGGATGTGAACTTGCAGGAGCTTGGTATGTGAGTTCTGCATTTTGTTAGTATTTGTTATTGCCATGATAGATCATCCAATTATTGGTTCTGCATTTTGTTAGTTATTGTTGTTGCCATGATAGATCATCCAACGATTGTTATCCTTTTCCACTTTAATTGTCTTTTCTCAAACTAGAATGATACTATATCCAAGTATTGTTAGTTAAGATTTTCTGAGCATCTGTTATGAGATTTTTTGTGATTGGAAAGCAGAGTAATGGATAATTAAGGGAAAAATATTCAGAAACCAATGTTAACTCATTTTACGCCTTGTTATATTATATTAATTTTTTGAATGTACACAAGTGTGTTATATTATATTTAAGGTTTTATACAAGTATCAAACTCTGAATGGTGTTTTTGAGGCCATGTGCTTCATGAGATATCAATTATTCTTTCTTTGATGAACCATTTATAGGTGTCTCAACATACATTTCTACATATTTCCTTTTGTGATTGAACTTTATTTTTGTTATTATTTTTTTCACATGTTCTAATATCCTGAATGAAATTGCACTAACAGACATTAATAAGTAGGGATAGTTTGATATCCAATCTAATGATTCAAGTACCTTTTGCAAACAATTAATGAGGCAGTTGGTAAAGAGAATACTTTCACATTGGGCTTTGATATTGGTTTAGCCACAGAATTTGGATAGATGTTGCATACAAATAGAAGATTGTTACATTAGCTTTATGTTAGTAATGACAGATTTACTAATGATTGTTTTGCATTTAACAATGTTCCTTATAACAAAAGACTTTAGAAAGATTGATAATTTATTCATCATGGAAGGTTGCTTATTTGATATGTTATTTGTCACTTGTTGCCAATTTCATTCATGAAGTTAGGCATTTTTGGGTCCAATTCTAACCCTTTTTTTTTTTTTTTGGTAGATGACTTTGTTGCGTGGACTTGTGGATAATCCATTTTGGTGTATGGAGAAGAAATTTCACTTTTGTATAGAACTAATACAATACTTTTGTCATCCCCAGCTTTTGTACAGTTCACTATTACTGATACAGAAAACTATTGGCAGCCAACAGATAATTACTAGCATGGTACATAGATCACCTTCTGTCGTTGTACATATATATGACCTTTTGTCGTGGTAGATAGATGTACTTTTGTCTTGGTACATACATCACCTTTTGTTGTGGTACAAATTATGATGGTAATTTGTATTATGCCAAATGGTCATTTCACATGGTAGTAAATGTATTTTTTGTATACAAAAGGCTTTGATTTTTGTATAATTCTATATTTTGTATGGAATTATTATTTTAGTTTGGACAATAGTTGGTTTGTATGAATTTTGACTTTTAAAGTTATTTATTTTTTGTATACGGATACAGATTGTGGAATGATTGATAGTATATGTATCATTTTGTTTATATACATATTACAGGTTGCATGGAATATAGACAGGTTATGGAGAAATTATAATTTTGCAATAAAGCATAATATCATGTTTTTGGCGACTAAACAATTAGTAGTTAAAAATAAATTGGGAAAATAGTTTGGGCAACTAAAAGTTTTGTAGCAAAATAAATAAATAAATAAAACATTTGGTGACTAAAAGTTTTGTAGCCAAAAGAAAATCAAACACTTGCCGACTAAGATATTTCGTAGCTGAAAACAAAAGCTGAAGAATAAAAACACTTTTGCCGACTAAAAATTTAGTAACAAAAAATGTGAGAGTTCAGGCGACTAAATGTTTAGTAGCCAAAACAAAAATTATTTGCCGACTAAAATTTTAGTAGCAAAAAATGTGGGACTTTAGGCGACTAAATCTTTAGTAGCCCAAAAAAATTGACTTTAGGCGACTAATATATTTAGTAGCTAAAATTTTTTTCCGCGACTAAATGTTTAGTCGTTAACAATAATTGAGGCTTAGAGCGACAAGAAAATTGGTTGCCGAAAATGTGTTATTTAATTTTATTTCCAACCTTTTGGCGACTAAAAATTTAGTCGGCAATTGAATACATTTGGCAACTAAAATTATTTTAGTCGCCAAATAGCTTTCCTGACAATTCTTCCTCAACTAATTCTGCGACCAAATAATTTAGTCGCTAAAGCCCTTCGGCGACTAAAAATTGACTTTTGGCGACTAAAAATTTAGTCGCCAAAAGTAAAAATTCTTGTACTGTTATGTAGGGACTAAAGTGAAATTTTACCAAAAGCACAGGGTGTTGACTGTTACAATCAAGGACCAAAGTGGGATTTGATCAAAAGTATAGGGGGTTGAATATTACGATGTCATATGTAGATGCCAAAGTAAGATTTGACACAAAGTATAAGAGTACAAAGTGTAATTTACCCAAAAATAAAACTAACTGAAAATGTTGTTATATATAAGTTCCTCGGTTGTGTATGATCAGAACCTATCTCACTATACACAATGATGGATCGCTGCCCCCGGGAGGGGGGGGGACCTCCAAAAATTTTAAAAATATCATATTATTAGAAATTTTAAAATAATTTAAAATTATAGGAGTTCGCACCCCCAAATTTTTTTTAGATAATTTTAAAATTATATAAAGTAGCCCTCCTAATTTTTTAAACTATAAAGTAGCCCCCAAAGTCGTAATCCTAAATCCGTCCCTGAAGTCTATACAATATGAGAAGTGTATGAACAGTTGAAGGGTCTTCACTTACCTTCACCATAACTTGTTTTATGTTTGCAATAGGAGCTTCTATTTATACAATAAATTTCTCATTATGCTCACAATACATTTTGTACTATTATTATTTATACATTATAAAGAAAGTCTTATACAAGCAATTACAACAAGAAATTTATTGAATTTTTTTTAGATAATTTTAAAATTATATAAAGTAGCCCTCCTAATTTTTTAAACTATAAAGTAGTCCCCAAAGTCGTAATCCTAAATCCGTCCCTGAAATCTATACAATATGAGAAGTGTATGAACAGTTGAAGGGTCTTCACTTACCTTCACCATAACTTGTTTTATGTTTGCAGTAGGAGCTTCTATTTATACAATAAATTTCTCATTATGCTCACAATACATTTTGTACTATTATTATTTATACATCATAAAGAAAGTCTTATACAAGCAATTACAACAAGAAATTTATTGTGTCTAAATAGAATCACTCACTTGCAACACATCCAAAATATTTTTTATGCACCCGTTTTTTTTTTTTTTTTTTTTTTTTACTTGAGCTAGATTTGATCAATGAAATAATTTTCTTTGTATAGTTGTGTTTTATATTTTTAAAGTCGGAGTTGAATTTTGCATGACCTGAATCATAAGTTAAAACATGACCTTCCATATGTTCTAAGTTTTCATACCTTTTATCATTTGTTTAATGATAAATTGGTTTGTATTTGATAAAATTTTTTGGATTCAATCAAAAAAGAAAAAAATGTATATAAAAATATAATTTTTATACAATTTATAATAATAATTATGGTTACGCTTCTCTCATGATCACATTGAGGGGGTTGTAGAACCCACCACAAGTTCCGTTTTAATGATTCGAACCGTTTATTTTTTAAGACTCGCTGAGTAGAATATTCATGCAAAAATAAAGATGATTAGATATCGAGAACTATATGTTTGAATCAAATTTGTATTACAAAAAATGAGTAATTATTCTTGAAATTATATTTTTTATCCATTTTTTTAAAAACAAATATGATTCAAACATATAACTACCGATGTCTAATTATTTTGATTTTTTACATGAATATTCTACTTAACGAATCCAAAAAAGTGGACAGTTTGAATCATCGAAATCGACTCCAAAATAGACTTACCAAGTCCAAACGCTCTTTTAAATTGAGATGACAATCTCAGAGAAACCAAACCTTAATAATTAAGCCCAGTTGGGTTCTCAAGCCCAAACTAATAATTCATCCCCTATGCTCCTTGGGCTAAAATTATGTACCTTATTTAAGCCGTACATGTATGAGGGAAAATGTATATGCAAATAAAATAGTCTATAAATATCAAATTCTATGTTTTTTATTTATTTATTATTCTACAAATGCCAGTTCTAAGCCTTTTTTTTTATATTATTTATTTTTGACTTTTTTTCTGTCGTCTATTAGAAAAATTCAATTTTGTGATTTGGACTAGCACTGTTTCTGCTTCAGCTCTTTTGGGCTTTGCTATTGCACATAGTACTGTATGTTGTTACTTCATTTTTTCCGGAACCACCATGTTGGAGCCAATTGGATGATCGGGCGAGGGCTGCTCCCTCTTTCCCTCACTATTATTTTCCTAATATGAACCTTAAGCCATCAAAGCTTTTCTGACTCAGTACAGTCTAGTCATCTATAAAATTGACACTTCAAAAGACAAAACTCTCATCGTAGTGTATTGATCTAAAAGCACACACTTTTTATTATATAAAGGCGAAGAGTCTGAAGTGGACGAACATTCGCCCCAGCAATCTAAGATATATATATATATATTTTTTTTTCCTCATTGTTGGGATAAGTATCTTCCTTCCCTTCCCTTGAGGGGTAGCTTAGTTGGCTAGTAGGTTTGCTTTCCACATGCCAGGTTTCACTCTTGTCAATCCTCTCAGTTTGCTTGGATTGTGTGATTAGAGGTTGTGGCTTACACTCTTAGAATGGGCTCAAAGGACCTGCCTAGGACATGATTCCTGGTTATCATAAAATATATATATATATATGTGTGTGTGTTGGATTGTGTCTTGGGTTAAGCCCTTTATACGTGTGTAATTCAGATCAAGTGCCTTGGGTGAGACCAGGGAATAGTAGAACTTGAGAAGCGTGGGCCAACTCTGTTGCTGGATTGTTTCAACAAATGTCCATCTGATTCACACACGACCCCCTTCTGGATCAAGGTTCGTGGCCCAGGTGTACTGATGAAGTAGGCCTATTACAAACACGACAAGGGGTATCACATTCTAATAACATATTGTCATACCATAAAAAGATGAGACATTGCACCCTGGAGCTTCGTAATTTTTAGTTATGATTTATTGTGATATTAATTATAACATTATAATAGGTATGGTCAAAAACAATTTTGATTATACCTTATGTGGTGTTTGGTCATAATTTTTTTTTTTTAATGACTAGTGATATTATCGGTTCAGGACAGTTGGTATTTAGGTGAAATTTTACACCAAAGTGATAATGTCGATTCTATTATATTGAGAACTGATATAGTCCGATTTTTTCATCAAATCACACCACTTGAAACGGTTCGGCTTGATATAGTTTAATCGGTTTAGGACATTTCACATTTTAATTACTTTTTAAATTTGTAGTATAGTAAATAATTTATATAAAAAAACATTGAACTAGCTGGTATTATCGTTTGCACACCAAAATAAATTGAATAAAAATCTGTAGCAACTACTATTACGTAGAATAGCGGTTGAGAATGGGTGTCGAACCACAAAGACTAGGGCAAGTTGTTTTTAATTTAAAGATTTTGGTTTTGGAAATGGAAGGTGAGAAAAAGAAAACCTTAGGATTTAGGATTCACTACTAACCTTGTAATTAGGGATTGTTGCATTTAGATTGCTGAAAATCATTGAATTGGATACTACGATATATCTTGGTTGAAACACATCACTTAAAAATGTTTGTGTTTTAAAATTTGAAAGTCACGAATCATCTTTGGTTAGCACGGACTGTCATCATTAAACTAAGACTGATGCACGACCCGTCTTATTAGGTATGACTCATCTAACAATTTTATTACACAAGTATGAAAATTATTTGTGTAATATGCATTGATATACATAATTTAATAAAACAATATTGGCATAAAAATTGACATAAAAATTTAAGTTATACAACAGTACCCAAATCAATTAAAATTCTACAAAATTAAGTACAAATTACTTCAATCACTTAATTAGAATTTTATCTTAACTCTAAGATAAGAAAATTAATTTCTCATACCCATAAAACTACCACTCCACAAAAAGAACAATCTAAAAATTCTCACTATATATTTCTATCTTTTCTTTCTTTCTTTCTTTCTTTCATTGCGGAGCTTCAGTTTCCAGCTGCCCCCTCTCCCATTGGCTTTGCTTGCCTTTCATAGGCAATTCAACCTGCATAAGAAAATAAATAAGGTAATATAATAATACTATATATTATATATATAAAATATATATGCAGTTGAGTGGGGGGTAATATAATAATATTATATATTATATATAAAATATATATATAGTTGAGTGGGGGGTAATATAATAATATTATATATAAAATATATATGTAGTTGAGTGGGGGTGCGTGGTATGCATGGTCGGCAAATATTCAAAAGTACACAGTTAAATACTGTATATTTTTTTATATAATAATATATAAAATATATTATTTATATTAATATTTATACAAACATTCAAAATATATAATAACACATAAAAATATATTTACAAAAATAGTTCATATACTTTACCTCGTGTGTCATTTTGGTCTCCGACATTTTCAATTGTGCGATTTAACCCCTCAATTTAACGAAGTGTGTCAATTTCGTCCAATAATTGACGCCCATTTGAAATTTTGGACTGAAAGCCAGCACCTGCCTCTCACGTGCTCCCTCTAACAATTATTGAGGGGCACACTCGTCTTTTCACCCCAAACCCTAGTTACCTCCATTGTCCCTATACTAGCATCTTCCCCAAATCAGCAAGTCCATTCTCTCTGTCTCTACACAGTCGAATCGTTTCTAGCGTTTTGAGTTATCAAAAAATTGTTTGATTGTAAATCTGCTGAAATTGACGTGGATAAAGAAGAAAACGATTGACGAGGTCAAAAGACGAACATGGCGATTGTGAGGATTTGTGATGAAATACCATATTATGGTAAGCAAAAAAGTACTCTTTACCATTTTTTTTTTGGTTTGGTATTTTGCTTTATTTTATCTGTCTGCAAGTTGAAGCATTGGATGGGTCAAAGAATCTACTTTTGTTTTGCTTTGGTTTGCTTTGTTTGAAAGTGACGAGGTGAATATATATTTATATATTCACACATGTCGACACATCTATACCACTACACACTGACAAAAAAACAAATCAATATCTATAATTGATGTATAGATAATGTGTTGTGATCCTCCTTGTCCTGTATTGTTCATACAATAAATATGTCATCTTCTTTTTTAGATCCAAATGGTGATTATTTCACTATCAAAATGCATCATGGTGGGGTTTTTAAGTCTTTAGTAAATAAGGCTTACGTAGAGGGGGAAATTACCATTTTGGGACAACTATGATGCTAACAAAATGAGGTTGACAGAGATAGTGGTTATGGCTCAGAAGTTAGGTTATGTTGAATTCATTTCATACCATTATTGAGTGCCTGGTAGGGACTTAAATTATGGATTAAGGCCACTTAGGAATAATAGTGATGTAATGGATATGGTGAAATGGGTGCATGTAAGGAGGATAATTGAAGTGTATTTAGAGTACATCCCTGATGATCAGTTGCTTGAGCTTGAAGAGTTTAATCATTTTCACCACGCATCAATTGTGATTGAGGAAATTGGAAGTGGCACAAGTAATGTGCATGGTGAGGGTGAGGATGAAAGGCAAAGTCATAATTCATCCAACTATTCTACAGATCTAGAGGACTTTGAGGATAGTGACTATGATTTCAATAAGGATGACATACTATTTGATGCTAATGTTGATAGGAATGTTAAATGGGGTGGGTTAGGGAGACAGAAGCATAATGCAGAAAGAGTTGAGGTACCTCATTTTGATTGCCTAGAGCCTGATGCTATATCTAATGACCTCAAGAGCATTAATGAATCTTCTGATGAAGAGGTTGGAAGCAACAGGGTTAAATACCCAGAGTTTAATCCAAACACAGATATGGTAGATCCAAAGTTCAAGGTTGGCATGGTTTTTGGCACTGCCAAAATTTTGAAAGATGCTGTTAAGGAGCATGGTATTAAGACTGGGAAGGCTACTAAGTTAGTCAAAAATGATAGCATGAGGGTTAGAGCCACCTGTAAGACACCATGTGAGTGGATGCTTTATGCATCCAAGACGCAAAGACAACCATCATTCCAGATAAAGACATATGTCCCCACTCACAATTGTGGTAGAATTTTTTGTAACAGACAAGTGAATTCTACATGGCTATCTAAGAAGTACTTGGAGACATTGAAGTCCAATCCATTTATTCTAGTGCAGTCATTCAAGGAAGCTGTGCAAAAGGAGCACAAGGTTGGGATATCTAGGAGCCAAGTGTATAGGACAAAGAGAAAAGCACAAGAATTGATAGAGGGAAGCCTCATGAAACAATACGCCAAGTTATGGGATTACTGTGAAGAGATAAAAGGAACTAATCCAGGGACAACTATCATAGTCAAGGAAGATGATAAAGATGCAAAAAATGAAGAACATGAAATAGATGAAGGCAAGCCTAAGTTTCAAAGGATTTTTGTATGCTTTGGAGGTTGCAAGCAAGGTTTTCTGGCAGGATGTAAGCCATTCATTGGGGTTGATGCCAACCATTTGAAAGGGCCATACAAGGGACAACTGTTGCAAGCTGTTGGTTTAGATGAGAATAACAATAGCCATCTATTGGCATTTGCAGTTATGGTTTTTTGAAATATTGTGTGACACTCTTGGGTGGTTCAACAAGCAAGGAGTGACCTTCATGTCAGACAAGCAAAAGGTAAATACTTATTGGAAGTTTCATGCATTTATTTTTACTGTTTACTTCATTTAATGTGTGTAACTTTTTTTCCCCCCTACAAATGCAGGGATTGTGTCCAGCACTTGTAGAGGTTGCACCCATGGTAGAGCATAGGTTCTGCATCAGACATCTTTACACCAATTTCAGAGATAGCTTCAAGGGAGTGCACCTGAAGGACATTGTGTACAAAGCTGCAAAGGCTTCTTATGTACAAGCATTTCAGGCTCATATGGAAGAGTTAAAGGAAGCTGATGAAGGTGCATTCAATTGGTTAGTTGAAAAACCCCCCAAGCACCTGGTCTAGATCTCATTTCACACCTACAGTTAAGTCTGATATGTTAGACAACAACATGTGTGAGATCTTTAATAGCTTGATTCTAGAAGCTAGAGAAAAAACCATAATCCCTTTGTTAGAGGATATTAGGTGTATCTTGATGAAGAGGCTGCAGGTGAGAAGGGAAGTAATGAGGGCTTACCCAGGACCTATTTGTCCTAACATACAACACGCATTGGAGAAAAGAAAAGAAGATGCATGTAATTGTATTGCTATGTGGGCAGGAGGTTTAAGGTACCAAATCAATTGCTTCAATGGCCAACAATTTGTAGTTGATTTGGGTGATTCAACTTGTTCATATAGAAAGTGGGATCTAACTGGCATACCATGTTGTCATGCCATTTCAGCCATATATGACAAACATGAGCAACCTGAAGATTATGTGGCTCATTGGTATAAGAAAGAGACATACTTGGCTAGCTATGAGCCAATGATATACCCAATAAATGGTTCTGAAATGTGGCCAAAGTCTGTGTTGCCTGGATTATTGCCTCCAAAAGTGAAGAAGCAACTTGGTAGGCCAAGAAAGTTCAGAAAAGGGCAAACAGATGAGCCTAAAAATCCTTATAAGATGCACAGAGGAAACACAACAACTACATGCAGCTTGTGTGGTAAGCTTGGGCACAACAAAAGATAATGCAAAGGCCAGCCTATTGCACCAAAGGTAACCCTACACAATTTGTTACATCTTCATAAATTCAATTCATTTATTATGTGTCCTTCATACAATTAATTACTGACAATTTGCAGGTGACAAACAACCAGTCAAGCACCTAGAGAAGCAGTCAAGCACCCAGTAGTCAACCGAGAGACTAAGTAACCACTGAAGCCAATAGTCAACAAAGCAGTACGGTAAGCATTTCAGTAAGGCCTTAAGCAAGTGGTAGTCAACCAAGCTTCAACTTTAGATCAGCATTGCAAGGGGTGAACATTAGGGGACCTCCACCAGGTTTCATTAGAACAAGCACATTCATTGAGCCAAACATATTTGCAGGTCCATATGGGGGTTCAACAACATATGTGTCAAAGGGGTAGAAGGGGTAGAAGTTTGTGACATTGTCTTCACTATCAAAACATGGAAGCAATTAAATGTTGAAGGAGTAGTTACCTAATAGTAGACAACAGTTTGTTTTGTAGAATCTTATGCATTATGTTTTGTTGTATTTGGGCTTTTTATGTTTTGTTGGAACATGGTAATGTTTTGTTGGATTTGCCAACTGATTGGCCTCTTTGTGTTATTTGAAGTATTTGTTTTTTGTATTGGAACATGTTTGGACCATGTTTGGACCATGTCTACAATGTTTATGTCTATGTCTTGTTATAGGTTGCATCATGTTTGCTAAAAGTGAAACAAACCAATGCAGCAAAGGTGAACAAAAGCAGGAAAAGTGAACAAACCAATGCACCATAAGACAGTGTCATTAAAAAAAAAAAAAAAAAAAACTGATAAACAAAAACAGTTCATTCAACATTCATTTCAAAATTCAACATTGACTTAAAAGTTAACAAACAAATGTTGATTAAAAAACATTGCTACAGTTTCATTCCACATTTATATAGTGTCATTCAAAACATGTCTGGACATAACAAAATCAAACCCTAAAATCCATTCCCAGTAGTCCATAAGCATCAATTATAGGAATAAGGAAAAAAAAAAAAAAAAAAAAAAAAAAAAAAAAACCTTTATTCCTACTCCATTCCCAGTCCAGAAGCTTCAAAACAAAAAAATTTACAAAATTTTAAGAAAACCCCACTTCATTCCTAGTCTACATGCTTTAATTTCCATCATTCCTAGTGCTTGAAAGAGAAGCAGCTGCAAAACCATCTCCAATCATGTTCCAACACCAAAAAATGAGCCATGACAATGCTATCAAAGTAATCAACTTCCTCTATCTTACTCTCTGCATCTTCAATTGCTCTTCAAGCATGGTGGTTCTTCTCAGCAACCCAGGTATGATCTCTCGAGCGCGAGGACACAACGGAGGATCCACCCATAGAAAGAATCCATATGCATGTCTGCTCTGAAATATTTTTTCTTAAACACCTCAGTTGCCTTTACAAACAGTATAACAAAAACAACATCCCAATTTTTTTCCATCTACACTTGCACCATATTGAGGACATCCTAAAAACTTTCGTCCAGGGTTGCTCTCTGTCCACGAAGTCTTCAACTGAGCTTCCATTCTGCATCAGCATAGTACATGATCCATCCTCTTCTTCTGTCCTTCGTCTACCATCAATTTTGGAGTCTGTATGTGTATTGGAGTCTGTATGTGCATATAATGGAGATAAAGATAACATATATGGTTTTGGCGAGAGGCAACTAGGGTTTGAGGTGAAACGACAAGTGTGCCCCTCAGTAATTGCTAGAGGGAGCACGTGAGAGACAGGTGCTGGCTTTCCGTCCAAAATTTCAAACAGTCGTCAATTATTGGACGAAATTGACACACTTCATTAAATTGAAGGGCTAAATCGCGCAATTGGAAATGTCAGGGACCAAAATGACACATGGGGTAAAGTACAGGGACTATTTCTGTAATTTGGCCAAAATTAAAATATAATAAAAATAAATGGACCAATAAAATATAGTTAAGCGGGCCAAATATGTAACCTTTAGGCTCCGATCACACCTCCTAACTTACATTTTAATAGCCCACTCGAGCAAAAGACATAAAAAGAAAATAAAATAAAATCTATTTATGTCGTTTTCATAGGGAACATGATTGCATTTAGCATATTTAGCTAGTCTTTGAATCGCTAGGTTACCCTAGTGGACGAGTTGTAGTCTTGTGAAGGTTTATAGTAAATATACAAACAAAATTGAAAAAAAAAAATTTTAAACTTATTTTTATTTTTATTTTTAATTTGAGCTCAGAGGGATCAAATGCTAGAAATCTTGAAAATTGTAATTTCCCTACATTAGAAAAATAATTAGTTAGAGTACAAAGCGCTAGTAATCATTAGGAATATGACATTTATTTCTAAACTCGGTGTGTGATTTTTTTTTTTTTTAAGTTTACACAGATACTTCCTTAACTTCAAAATGAAACACAATCCCAAAATTTCCATCAAAAGTATGTTTTGACTCATTTCTCACTAGTTTACTCTCAACAAATAAAGCACTCTAAATGGAAAAATTATGAGAGAAAAATTATGTTTCACAAAACAAAAAATTTTCACATTTAAAAATGAAAAACGCTGTATAGAAAAAGTAAGTATAGTTTCATGATAGAAAAGCCGAAAATAATAAAATTATGCCACTTTGTTATATGAAAAATCATGCTAATCCCAAGATCAATTAGGACTTTATTTTTTGTTGTAATGTTGGGTCAAAGAAAATTATTTACAAAATTGGGTGAAGGGTAGAAAACAAGTGTCCAATAAATGAATCAAGCAAAATCAGCATATATGAAATGTTGCTTTACTAGCCAGCCCTTTTAATTCCTTTTGTACATATGATTCACTACCATCTTAAATACTCTCTATGTTATTAATTCCCCCTCCCCTCTTTTTTTAACATTGGGGTAAATACAGATTTTTTTATTATTATTATTATTATTTTAAATCTCCTTGTTCCTCTCACAAGATAGCTTCCTTCCAAAATAACAGATAAAATCCATTTTTGAGACAACGGAGGAAATAGCCAAATTATGTATAGGTTCAATGGGCTAACAAGTGATAATTGAAACAATAAATTTTTTTATTTTATTTTAAATAAGGCTCAAACAAAGAAAGATGGCCTAAAATTATTTCTCAAAATGTAGCATGATCCATATGTTACAAGGACAAAATGGTATAAAAATGATGATTTCAATGTTTTTCGACCAATTTGAAAGAATAATGAGACCTAACAACGACATAATGAGCTGTCAAAAAAAAAAAATTAAGAGTAAATATCAAATAACCCTAAAAAGAATAATAGGCTCAAAATCTCACACGGGTTGTAATCTCCGCATTAGACATCAAGATTTATATAGGTTGTGCCCACAAATGAATCAAGTAATATCTGCCTAGTGACGTGCACGTGATCAAACCAGGTATGAAATAAATGACTATTGTAATGAGAAATAGTGTAACAGACTAAATTATAATCCTAAGGTAGCAAAATTACAACTAAACTTAATAACCTCAAGCATAGAATGAAGAAGAAACAATACAATCATCACTCAAAATATTTATTTTTTACTTATTTTTTTAAAGAAAAAAAAATTATACATACAACAAGAAAACCTACAAAAAAATTTTAAAATAAAAAGACATGAAACAAACTAAAAATAAAAATAAGATATAAATTTTAAATGAAATGGTCTTTTAGAGCCAGATTCCAAGGCATATTGTGAAAAAGTTCCTTAGTGAAAATTGTCAATTGCATCTTTATCGTGACACGTCTCAAACAAAATTACTTTTGTATTACTCAGTTGTTCCTAAAGTAAGGTTTGTTCAGATCTTTCACCATATAGAAACTTTACCTGCAAAAGGATTAGAAACTAACACAAATATACACAAAATTATTATTATTATTATTATTATGATTATTATTATTATTATTATTATTATTATTATTATTATTTTTCCTCACTTTGCTGAAGCACGAGCACCGTTTTTTTTTCTTTTTTCTTTTTCTTCTCTTTCTCCTTTTCATTCTCCTTCTCTCCTGGTCTTTCATTCTCTCTGCCGAAGCATCGAGCGTCGCATCTGAATTCTCGAATTTTCAACGATAGCGTTGTCAATACATCTGACCTCGATCTTCTCCCATCGCCCTTTCATTTGTCTTCTTCTTCTTCTTCTTCTTCTTCTTCTTCTTCTTCTTTCTCTTCTTTCTCTTTTTAGAGAAGACCTTGCAAAGGAAATAACAGAGTGAAAATTTGCCAAAGTTAGCCAAAATTAGTCCATAACTGCACGAGTTTTTTTTTTCCTTTTCTGACATGGCCTTTGCTTGACCTCTCACCCTCTTTTCTGATCTCAATGAAACTCCAGAGGAAATACGTGATACTGCTTTTTCAGACCCTCCTCGGAATACCTCAACCCCTATTTTCAACCTAGTAGGGTCACTCGACCAACTGCTGACAGCCAAATCCGACATTGATGCTAATTCGCACACTAAATTTGTGTGTAGAGACCATGACTTTAGTGCCAAACTTGTCCCGCCGATTACAGAGTAGGACGAACGAAATACAATGATTGAGTGCACAACTCTCCCTGTTTCTGCAGATGTATTAGGATGCTCGGCAGGAGATTAGTCAGCTGAAGAGGAAAAATAAGGAGTTGAAGTGATGAACAACGACTATGGCCAGATAACTAGCGCCCTGGTGTACCTTCTTTGACAGCTAGCGGGGGTACATTTCCTTCGAGAACCCTACAAATCCTGAGGCAAAGTGATCGGCAGTAGAGCTCAGCAATGAAGCTACCTGCAAATGAGATCGACTTTTGACCTTCGCTATTGAGAAGTTGCATGTCATCAGAAGTTGAGACAAAGAGAGAAACTACTTCTCTCTCTCTCTCTCTCTCTCTCTCTCTCTTTGTATTTTATTTTATTTTATTTTTACCTCTACGTATTTTGTATTTATTTATTTTGTTGTATCAATGAAAAAGAACCGGTATCACCTTAGCCACGTGCTGTCATTCTCAAAATATGTCCCCACAACTACCCCTAGGTTCTAATACCTCGACATCCTGAGGTGATGGAACCTACATCTCTTATTCAAATACTATGTTAGCTAAAAATTCATTCCTTCCCATCGACCAAGATTATTACTTGTCAGCTTCAAGTACCCAGCACTTAACTGTCCATTTTTATCAAGGGCCAACCAACAATCAAGTTTTTTGGATATTCCAGCCGAGGTCATTCCTCCAGTCGAGGTTGTTGCTTCGTTAACTCAAGAACTCCAAGAGTTTAATATGCGCATGAGGTGTCATGCGTGGTTTTCTTAACCGTTTCCGCCACGCGTTCTTCTCTCATTAGTTCGTACCTAACACGCACCATCAGGTTGTGTCGTTTCTGCGCACGCCACCTAACAGACACGTCGTCCAAGGCGTATTCATTTCCTTTTGCCGCCTTTTCGAGTTTCAACAAAACTCTCTCTTTCTCTCTCTTCGTCTTCTCACTTCGTATTCTTACATTTTCTCTGTGCCCAAGATTTTCTCTCTCTAACAATTCTTCAACCTCCATTGCTGTTTCTTCAAGCTCTTTGTAATTGTGCTCCGTTCACCTCCTCCAGTGAAGCATTTACTGTTCTATTTCACTCATTGTCACCGTCTGACTCCGGCGAACCTCAAACCGGTGTCCTCGACCTCGGACCCAATTGATGAGTTCTTAGCTTCTTTCGATTTTCAATTTCAGCCCTCCATGATTTTGAATATGTTCCTTCTTTACCATTTGTCTATTCTGTTGCTATTGAATTTGTTTTCATGGTTACACTCTGTTTTTTTTTTCCCCCTCGATTATGAATCAATTTCCTATTCTTGAATCTTGAATCTATGTAGTCTTTGGAAAATGCCAATCATGTTTTCATGTTGTGACTTTTGCACACTATTTCTCACATACTCACTTAGTGTTCATGAATCTATACTCTCCATGTTTCTTGGATGTTGCTGTCTTGATTCTGATTCGCGTTTTTTTTTTTGCTTTCTCTCACTTTGTCTTCAAATTCTTGCCTTTGATTCCTAATTCAGTATAGATTTAGGTTTTGGGATTTGATGGAAATCACAATCTCTAGGAAAATTGAAACAAATTTCCCCTAGATCTTGAAAAACCCTCGCCCCAGTGCTAGTCTAGGGTTTAGCTGAGGTTTCCAAACCCATACCAAATATTCTTTTCTGAAATTTTGCACCAATCCACCTTAAGCCGACATCATGGGAATGTTTAGGTGGAGAGTTGACGCCCCTGCCAAGCTGGAGTACTTTAGGCAAGAGTTTTCTATTCTAGCCGACATTTAGATCAGGTTAGCTGGAGAGGAAGACTCTATCATGCCAGTTGGGGACTCCATGCCCTTTCCTGTGGTAGCATTTATCGAGTGTGGACTTCGCCTTCCTTTAGACATCTTGTTTAGGAAAATCATCCACTACTACAAACTCAACCCTATGCAGCTGGCCATTAACTCCTATAGGGTCATTAATGGCATAATTGCCCTAGCTCGCCGAGAAAATGCTAGGATAACACTAGCTGACATCCAATTTTGTTATACTACGTGTGGCCTAAAGTCTAAAAAAGGCTACATTTACTACCTCAAACCGAGATCCACAGCCTAGGAAATCATAGCCGACCTCCCAGACTCCAACAAGGGTGCTGGAGACAATTACCTGATTGTCTCGGGTAACTGGGAATTTGCTCTAGATGATGATCTTCATCTCTTCCCTCTACGGTGATCGATGTTTAAAGAGGATGAGGGTAAGAACTAAGTGTCAACTTCTCTGTTTAAGACTTTACCACTATATTCCCTTTATTTGTTCTAATGTCTGTTTTCTACCTTTTGCAGCTCTTCCCTAACCATCGAAAGACTTCCGTCAATCCTTCTTCCCCAGCAAAGACTTGAAGAGGCTGCTGGGCCTACCCATTGACCTCCGCAAAGCGTCTTTGCTACTCAACTACATCCCCACATACAAGTCAACTCTGCCCGACGTTCCTAGGCGCAACAAGACTCCTACATCTGCTTCAACTCCTCTAACAGCTTGATCTCTAAGGCCAGACCAGGCCTCCACCTCTGACCCAGTTAAGCAGCCAACCACTTCTGCCCCTCAACTAATTCCTCCATCCTAACACCAATGCCGACGCCGAGCTCCAGTTTCTGCTCCTGCCAACAGAACTTGTAGCTGAAAATGCCAAAACTCTAAGGCATCGGCTTACGATCTAGCAAACCCACCTATTGTACTTCCAGCAATCCGCTTCGGTACCAAAGTTACCGTTGCCGCTACCACCGAAGAAATAGGTCGTGCAAAAATCATCCTGGACAACCTTCTTGTTGACATCCCAGGCGTGGTGTCAATCCACTCCTCCAGTCCTTCCTAATCTCAGCAAAAACCCAAGGCAAAAAGGGTTAAAAGGGCTAAGGCCAAACCCAGCGCCACCGAGGTAGTGTCAGAAGACACGGTGCCAATTTCAAAATTGGCTGAAGTAGAGAAGTCTGCCGAGAAGAGGCTTACACAGGCTGGGCATCTGATCAACCACAGTCAAAAAAACTGAGGCCCGACGGGTCTTCTAAGCCATCTGGATTTCGGGCCGACGCTTCCTGGACTCCATCTGTCACGGTCAGAGACCGACCTCTTCAAGCCGAGGACAGCGCGCTCAATAGTCTGGAAATCGATGCCGCCATTTCCACTGTCCTTCTACTCCCAGTCAACATCAATCGGATGGCCGAGCTTTCGAAGTATGAAAATTACGCGATGATGATGCAGCATTGTGTCTTGGTAAGTCTCAACACTTGTAATTTTTAATTTTATTTCAACTCTAGTTTTTATACTTAACGAATTTTCTTTGCACTCTTGTAGGCTATCCAGCGGGTCACTTCCTTGCAATCAAGACCGATGAGTTTAAGAAAAAACTAACCCAAAAAACAAAGGAGGTAGCCAAACTCCTTACTTCGCTAACAAGGCCGACGCTCGTATTCGAGGTCTTCTGGATTAGGTGAAGGCTACTGAGTCAGCCCTGAAGAAAGCCGAAGACCGCGCCGAGGCTATGAAAAATGTTGCTGAGGTTGCTTAGGTCGAGGCAAAAGAAGCCAAAGATAAAGAGTCTCAAGCCCAGACCGAGCTGCAAGCAGCGCTCGCTACCAAGGCGGCCAAGATAAAAGAGGCAGACAAGAAGGCCTATGCCAAGGGGGCAGCCGACGCCCATGACGAATACAAAAGGCAAGTCAAACAGGCATGCAAAAGAGGTTACTTCCTTGGTTGGATGGTTGCTTTGAAGGAGTTGATTGTCCCTGACGATTCACCCCTCTAGGACGAGAGCCGACCTGTCATGCCCTTCCCTCCCACTCCAAGCCCATCTGAGGATGAGGCTGAGGATGATGAAGAAGTTGAGGCAGACAAGGTTGGAAAGATTGAAGTTGTTGCGGCCAAGTCCCTAATTTTGAATGAGCAAGTTGTGAACTTGACTCAGGACAACGAGGACGAGGTCCCAAGAACACACTTGAAGCCAAGATTGAAAACGCCGAGAAGAGCCTTGACAAGACTCTTCTAGAGATTGAGGCTAAGATCGAGGTTGAAAAGGTTGCTGAGAAGCTCTCCCAGCTATCTGCTGAGGCCGAAACACAGCCAACCGCTGATACAGGACAGTCTGTTTAGAATCTTTTCTTTATTTTGTATTTTTTCCTTTGTTTTGAATGGTGTTTATTTTGTCGGGCTGATATGCCAGCTTATGTACTTGAACAAGTTGTCTTTTTCTGAATGCAAGTCTTTTCTTCCAAGTGTTGAATGTATGCCTTCCTTTATTCTATGCATGTTTACTGCTTTCCTTCATGCCTTTCATGCTTCCATACTTAGAATATTTTTGTATTTCTTCAAAGTATACCTTAACTGTATAATAACTTCAGGATATAATACCTCGGATATAAACCTTGAATGTTTTCCTTGGCCAAACATTCGCATACCTCAGCTAACACTTTAAAAATATCAAAATATTTTTACAAGTGTTATTCAGTATTACTTTTTACCTTCATATGCTATATTCTATTAAGACTTCACTCTTTCCAAGTTTGGACAACCTAGTTGGTTACCTCGGGTAATATGTGTCTTGGATACTTTATTCATAATTACCTCAGCTAACTCCAACTTGTAAATTTCTCTGAGAATTTCAACAAGTCCCAAGCGTTTCAACAAGTCCCAAGCTCTTAAGTTTAGTTATCATTCCTAGCTCCTTGCCCCTTAATGTGAACCTAAGTTCCACTTAAGTTCACTTTAAGCATGTGTCTATGGTCTTTCACCGAAGTCAGATTCAAACAAAGACTTCCCGAGTTGTTTCAACCTTGGTTTCTCTGTTAATGAACTTAGTTCCATTCTGAATTTTGACTCTGCCGATATAGCAAGTCCAGGTTAATTTCAACTTAGTTCAACTCCATTATGTGCAAGTATAATTCAACTCTGCCATATAATGAGTCTAAGTTATTCGTCATGTTTCATTCAGAAACATCACCAACTTAGTTCAACTCTATTATATGCAAGTATAATTTAACTCTACCATATAATAAGCCTAAGTTATTTGTCATGTTTTATTCAGAAACATTGCCAACTTAGTTCAACTCTATTATATGCAAGTATAATTCAACTCTGCCATATAATAAGTCTAAGTTATTCATCATGTTTCATTCAGAAACATCGCCATAGGACTGGCCAGTCCTATCACATAAATTTCAAATTCATCAAACTAAAATTTTATTATTACTTGGGCTAATAAAATTATGACATAAATTTTGAAAAAACAAAAATTTAATGATAGAAAAACTTCAAGTTGCAAGTGTTCCAGGGTCTTGGCAACTCTTTGCCATCATTGTCCTCAAGCCGATATGTCCCATTGCCGGTAACCAAGATGATTCTATAAGGCCCCTCCCAATTTGGGCCTAGCTTGCCCTCCCTAGGATCCTTCTTGTTGCCAACCACTTTCCTTAGCACAAGGTCTCCCACTTTGAATTCTCTTGGATTAACCTTCTTGTTGTAAGCCCTAGCAAGTTGTTGTTGGTATGCTCTTAGCCAAATTATTGCTCTCTTTCTTTTCTCTTCTAGTAGGTCTAGATCTCGGGCTAGAAATGCCTCATTAGTACCATTTTCTACTCCTTGGGTTCTGATCCTTGGAATGCCGACTTCTAGTGGGATAATTACTTCAGTGCCATAAGCTATGGCAAATGGAGACTTCCCAGTTGATCTTTTCAACGTGGTCCGATATGCCCATAGTACGTTAGGCAACTCCTCCACCCGTTTTCCCTTTGCTGCTTCCAGCCTTTTTTTGATCCCATCTAAGATAGTCTTATTAGATGCTTCTGCCTGACCATTACTCTGAGGAAAACTTCGAATAGAGTAGTAGTTCTTGATTTTGTATTTTGCACAGAAGCTTTTGATTAGCTTACTGTCAAACTGTGTACCATTGTTTGCTATTATTGCCTTTGAGATCCCAAACCTGGTGATGATATTCTTCCATATGAAGTTCTTCATATCAATATCTCGAAGCTTCGCAAGGGGTTCATCTTCTATCCACTCTGTGAAGTAATCAGTTGCTACCAGCAGAAACTTCTTTTGCCTAGTTGCTTGGGGCAATTGTCCAACTAGGTCCATGCCCCACTGGACAAATGGCCAAGGGCTGGTTACTGGGTTCAAATCTGTGACTGGTTGATGTATCAAAGATGCAAACCTCTGACACTTCTCGCACTTTCTGACATAGGCTTTAGCATCCTTTTGCATGTAGGGCCACCAGTACCCCTGAGTAATGGCCCTATGAGCAAGTGATCTGGCCCCAGCATAGCCACCACATACCCCTTCATGTATTTCATACAAGAAGTCTTCAACTTTGGAGAGATACACACACCTCAAAAGGGGACCAGTAAAAGACCTTCTGCTATTAGGCTAAACCTCGCCGACTTCAGTCTGGTCTTTTACGCCTCTTTAAGATCATCCGGTAACTTGTCGTCCCTAAGAAACATCACTATTGCATCCATCTAACTTGGACCCATCTCCACACACATTGCTTTATATTCTGTGATTAGTGGTTCCATACTTGGGCCTGACAAATAATCAACCATTATTGTCCTTGCCTCCCCTGATTAAATTGCACTAGCCAGGTTAGCCAAGGCATCGGCATGACTGCTGTCATCTCAGCTAACCTGCTGTAGTCGGCAATCTTGAAATAAGGCTAACAGTCTAACAACTTCTTTGACATAGGCTATCATTCTTTCATCTCGGGCGGTATACTCGTCTGTTGCCTAGTTCACAATAAGTTGGGAGTCACAGAAGACTACCACCTCGTCGGCTTCCATTGTTGCTGCTAACTTCAACCTTGCGATCAGCGCCTCATACTCTGCTTCATTATTTGAGGCCTTGAACCCCAAGCAAATAGATTATTCTAACATTCGCCCATCTGGTGATACTAACACTACTCTTGCCCCTGCTCCTTGATGGTTTGAACTTCCATCAACAAATATGTGGAAGGAGTCGCTGATGTAGATGTCGCAGGGTTTTCGTTTCTCTACCTTCTTCTGCTCTGTTGTGGGTTTTTTTTTTTATTCCTAACTGGGTTTCTTCTTGTTCCCCTAGACACCCTAAGCCGCGGCTTACCGGAGCCCAAAGTGGGACGGCACCGAGTGTGAACTCGGCCACAAAGTCGGCCAGAACTTGGCCTTTAATTGCCGTTCTGGGCCTAAACTCTAAGCCGCATTGGCCCAACACTACTGCCCATCTGGCCACCCTGCTTGTCAGATCTCCTTGTTGCAGTAGAGACTTCAAGGAATGCTCAGTTAGTACCACAATCTTGTGGGCTTGGAAGTAATGATTCATTTTTTTCGAAGCCATTGCCAGGGCTAGTGTTAATTTTTCCAGGGGTAAATACCTGATCTCTACACTTGCTAAGGTTTTACTCACATAGTATACTGTCATTTGTTTTCCCTTCTCTTCTCTAATTACCACTGCACTCACTGCATGCTCCGAAACCGCCAACTATAAGAACAGTTCCTCTCCAGGTACTGGACTTGAGAGAACTGGAGCTATGGTCAAGTATTTTTTCAAGTCAGGTAAGGCGACTTCGCACTCTTTTGTCCACAAAAAATCTGTGGCCTTTTTCAATAAATTGAAAAATAGTTTACACTTATCTAAACTTCTGCCTATAAACCTATTCAGGACTGCGGCCCTTCCTATCAGCATATGTACTTGTTTTGCCGATGTTGGGCGCTTCAAGTCAATGATGGCCTTGATTTGATCTAGGCTTGCCTCAATACCCCTTCTAGTAACTAGGTATCCCAGAAACTTACCAAACCCAACTCCAAATGCGCATTTCAAAGCATTAAGTCAGAGCCGATATGTTCTAAGAATATCGAAAACTGCCTTCAAGTCGGCCATGTGATTCTCAGGTTCTTTGGTCTTCATGACCATGTCATCAATCTATACTTTCACTGTTTTGCTAATTAGATGTCTGAACATCTTGGTCACCAACCTCTGGTAGGTTGCTCTTGTATTTTTCAACCCGAAAGGCATTACTCTGTAGTATACAACCCTTTTGAGGTGATAAATGCAGTATTCTCCTCATCAGGGGATATATTGCTATCTGGTGGTATCCCCTATAAGCATCTAGAAAGCTCATCCTTCCATGCCCTTAAGTGGCATCTACTAATTGATCAATCTTGGGCAGTGGGAAATTGTCTTGGAGACAAGCCTTATTCAAGCTAGTGAAGTCCATGCAGACCCTCCACTTCTCATTCTTTTTTTTCACAACAATTGTGTTTGACAGCCAAGTTGGGTAGTTTACCTCTCGAATGGCTTTGGCCTTCAACAATTTGTCCACTTCCTCCTCTATTACCTCTACATGAACCAACGTCGGCCTCCTTGCTCGCTGAATGACAGGTTCAGCCGACCTGTCTACATTTAGTCTATAGCAAGTGACCTCGGGATCAATGCCAGGCATCTCGTATGGCGTCTAGGCAAATACCTCTATGTTTGCTCACAAGAATGACTCTAACTCCCTTTCCTCCTCTTGGCCAGTCTTAAGCCAAGAAGGAAGAAGCGATTTTCATCACTTTGTTAGACTAGAATTTTCTTTAAGGCTTCCTCGCTTTTGTCAACCGGCTTTTTTCGACATCATCCAGGACCTCCATCTCCCCGTCCTCAATTTCTATTGTTTCTGCCTCTCGCATGTTGCAGGTGGATTTCATTACTGCCATGGAGCAATTCTTTACATGCACCTGATCCCCTCTGACCTTCTCAATTCCATGCTCTGCTGGGAACCGCAATAGCTGGTGAAGTGCTGAGGGAACAACCATCATTGCGTGTAACCATGGCCTTCTCAAGATAACATTGTTAGAGGAGGGAGTGTCAATTACTGTGAATTCTGTGTTTACCTTCTTAGTGCCTGCCTACACCTCCAAATTTATTGCTCCCAGCGACCAGGTCGACATTCCATTGAACCCAACCATTGGGCTGTTGGACTGTTCAAGATCATCTCAGTATAGCCCGAGCTCCTTGTAATATCTAACATACATGATGTCACAAGAGTTGCCTTGGTCGATCAGAATGTGCTTTACCTGACATTCTCTAATCTTGAGGGTCACTACCAGAGCATCGTTGTGTGGATACTGCACCATATCCAGGTCTGCTTCAGTAAAGGACACCATTGGTCCCTGTCACTCGTCTGTCCTAGGGCTCTTTTGCTAGACCTGATACACATGTTGTAAGTGTTTCACTCTTTGAGTCTCCCCACGTACCTCGTTCTCATTGACTCTTGAGTGAATCACATTGATCACTCGAGGTTCGTCTACTTGCGGTTGCAGTGCTGGTGGAGGTGGTGCTGCCGATGCCTGGGGCAGCCTTGCTTGTTCTTCCCTTATTCTGACCTTATCTACTAGGTCCCTTAAGCGACCTTGTCTAACCAGATCTTCCAAATGCGCTTTTAGGGCTCTATAACCCTGCGTCAGGTGTCCATCTTCATTATGATAAACACAGTGCTTCTCTAGACTTCTCCCTATAAATTCGCCAGGGATCCTCTCCGACACTCTATAATACGGTTGGTTCCTGATCCTTTCTAGAACTTTACAAACCAAGATCCGAAACACAGTGGTGACTGCCTGTGCAACCCTTAGTCATGTTTCTTATCTATTAAATCCAATATTACCTTGGCCTCACTTCGGCGAGCCATTTCTCTTTTCCTGCGTCAGTGCCTTTGCTCCCAATGTATGCTCCTCTACTCTGGCATATTTCTCGATCTTTGCCATGAGCTCCTCCATACTCTTTGGCAGAGTCTTTGCCAGTGACTTTCGAAGCATGCAGTCATCCTCCAAGCCGTTCTTAAAAGACATGACCACTAACTCTTGGTTGCATCTTGGTATTCGGTTGAACACCTTGTAATACCTTTTGGCATAAATCCTGAGGCTTTCACCCTCGCCAATTTTCAGAGCCATTAGAGAGTCTACCCTCAATGGCTGCAATTTGTTTGTAACAAACCTGGCCATAAACAACTCGGCCAGGCCTTCCCAACTCTTCATAATTCCTTTCGGCAACTTGTGAAACTAATCTAATGCAACTTCCCTAAAAAGATGAAAGGAACACCTTGCAGAGCAATGGTTCGTTCCCGATATGCAGTGCCACTGAATTTAAATATAAGACAACGTGAAAGTTCGGATCAGACTTACAGTTATATATCTGGAATCTTAGCATATGGAACCTTTTTGAGGCCTCAAACTTATCAAACTTCACTGAGAATAGTGTTCTCGGCTTGACCGGAGATGTGACCTCGGCATTCTGCTGCTTCCTTTGGAGGTAGTCCCTCAAATCCTCCTTAGTCCGACTAGAAGCTCGGCTGTCAACGGATTTTAGCCGTTTTGGTGCGCTGCTGCCGGCATCATTATGAGTCCTCTTGGACTTCTCTTCATTCACCGTGTCAAAACAAAGTTCTTTCCCCTGAACATGCCGATGTTCTTTGACATAAGTTTCCTTAGTCCGAGGTGTCCTCTAAGACTTTCCTCTTCTTGACTTTGCTCGCTCGGTATCCCGTGAAGGCCGATGTAAGTGTTCTTTCACCTTGTCATGCCGAGGGACTGCTAGGATTGTTTTTTGCCTCCCATTCTAGGCGTCGTTCTTGGCCGCTGGAATCGGCGTGTCCTTTAATGGAAACGGTGGTTGCTTGACATTGTTTTGTATCATGAAGTTGACAACTGATTATAGGTCTGCCAACTTATTTGCCATTTCCTTCATCTCGCCGTCCCTCCTCAAGCATCTATCTTTCCATACCTGGAGGTCGCTTTCGTTATAGTACTCGTCTCAGCTTGCTTTCTTTGGTGGGTCTCCCTTTTGGCGGACGTCCTTCTCCCCGGGATTCTAATCCCATGGTCCTTCATTAGGGTTCTCTTTCTCTATGTTAGGATCAGCATTTTTACCGCTCCCACTAGGGATACCGTCTCCAATCTTCTCTTTATGTCCGTTGTTGGACATCTATTCTCCTTAGTTCTCACAAACGGTGCCAAATTGTGAGTGTTGATTTTTTGCCACACAACCAAACAAGGAAACTTAGCAAGAGAGCACCGGTAGAATATATTAAGCCCAAACAACCTGTCACAGAAAGATAAGAATTCGGCGGTAGTTCGTCCACTCGGGGGCACTCCGACGATCAAATCAGTAATTATCTCTCAAAGATAGCCAATTGTGTTTAACTCATAAGAAAGAACTTATTGCTTGCAGTATATCACACATACCTCAGACTCATGGGGGTGCCTTGCTTTTATAGCCAGCATTGACCTGATCCCTGTAAAGGCCTAATCTTCAATGGACTCAGACTCAATACTCATCTTGGGTTTTCAGCTAGATTAAGATAAACTCTCTAAGAGCTTTATCTTTATCCAAACTGAGATCCTCCCCTGTTTTAGGACTCTTGTCCCTTATTCGTTCATCCCGAATTCTGATATTTCCACAGATAACCTCAGCCTAACTAAGATCACCTCGACGTCAGAACCAGGCGACATGGCACCTCGGCTGATACTCCAACATCACCTTAGCCACGTGTTACATATTTTATAAAACTGCATAGAATTTTGAATTGAGAATAAATAAAGAAAAATGGTAAAAGTTGTTCTATAAATGCATTCTTTCTTAATTTTTAATACAAATAGTGTATTGTTGATCACTAATCTTTTAATACTCAAAGAATTAAAAGATGTAAGTATTTAAATATTTCAGTCCGTTTGATTTGGTTGAGTGTACGAAATTTCAAAACCAAATAAACATGCATATTACGAAAAATTGACCAAAAATTAAAATTCCGATCAATTATAAACAATCAAGGCGATTTTATCGATTATTTTACACCCCTAATATGAGGTAATGATAAGGGTTTGCACCACAATTCAGAATCCCGTCATGCCCCATTTTGTTAGCTCGTTCTCTTCCTTGCAATTAATTATTGCTAGTGTGATTCAAATTATTGAATTTAAAATTTATTATATAATTTATTTTTAAAATAATAATATAATTACTTAATTTCAAATACATAATTTTTCAATTGTTTTTATAACGCAAGGATACCTTATAGCATCCACTATAATTGATTAGTCTATGTTTTTGTGTAAGAAATAAATAATAGATTTGTCAGTTACGGATCAAAATTTTATTAGAGGCTTATGTGTAAATGTTAATAGTTAGATATATTGTATAATAGGTAATATAATAATTAGTTACGTTTTTTATCAAATATTATTTAAAAATTCACTAATTGTTAATTTTCAATAATACTTTAAAAATTGTCATAAAAAATGTCACTAATTATAAGTTTTAGCAACAGTTTAAAAAAATTGTCATAAAAAAGTCACTAATTTTCAATTTTCAACAATAGTTTGAAAATTTCATCGCAGGAAAACATCACTAATTAAAAATTTTAGTGACAATTTATAAAAATCGTGACAAAAAAAAAGTCATTAATTGTTAATTTTTAGCGACGTGCAAACAAATTGTCACAAAAAAAATATTTTTAATCAAGATTTTATTAGAATTTATTTTCAATAGAATTTAATGAGAATTAAATCTAACTTATAAAACCTATTAGTGGTTTATCCAACTTTTTATTTCGTTAGAAGCAGTAACTCAGATATTAGTTTGTTTGTATGTTAATTTTTTGTAAATTGTAAACAAAAATGCTAGAGGTTTTAAATATTCTATCAAAAATTTTACCAAACACTTACATGAGTATAGGTCTCTCCCACACTCATGTGAGTATTTTATAAAAATTTTCATACAATATTTTGGCTTTGTTTGGTAGAGCTTTCTAAACTTAATTCTATCATTACATTTGAGTAGTGTTTGTTTATGATTTTCAAAAATTAATTTCACACTCACTTTTGAAAACTCTGTCCAAGGCAAGAAAATTTGAGCTAACCGGTTGTCCTCCCGGAGGTCCGACCGGTTGACCGAAACAGTACATTTTTTTTTATTTTTTTTATTTTTTTTACAAATGCCACCTGTTATTTTTTATATTTTAAATAAAAAAAATCGAAAATTTTTAAAGAAATTTATGAGTTTTAAATAGAATTTTGAGTTGTGTGTTTGGTTACGAATTATAAATTTTTGTATCAAATATCATATGTCAAATCGAAAATTTCCCACTCAATTCAAAACTCTTTTCAAAACTCATTCACCAAACAAAATTTTCACACTTAAATCATAACTTCAAAACTCACAAACTTCAAATACAGTTCTATTCTTAAATCATATTTAAAAAATTCTAACAAATGCAACCTTTGTATTTCGAATATTACTCAATTGTATGGTCTGGATTAAACATGGGACACAAACACAAAGAGGAGGTACGAGGTGCAGGCCAGTGGACCCATTTGTAACCATTTTTTTTTGTTTGGACATATACAATTATGCAAAGTGAATGAATTTTTACTCTACTTGCCAATCCCACAACCACCCCCCCAAAATGTGAATTTTATAAAATACACTGTCGCATATCCATTGCAATGTCTATACACTCACTAACTAACATGGACACCGGAAATTTGATATTCATTTTTGTTGTTTTATGTCATTAACACACAAATACTTAATTTTGACATCTTTGTTGAAGATATTTTTAAATACAATTGAAATCAATCATAATTGTATAATGATATTGGGACAAATAATTGCGATACCTCCAACTTAGTTATATTTTAAAAGGTAAGATTCATTATTTATATATTAACTTTTGTATTTTTATAAACAAATGAATATAAGTCACAACATAAATGACGTGTGCAACATTGCACCAATAGAAAAATAGGGTAAAATGTCAACTTCTCACGGTGCCCACCACCATGTCGGTAGGTTTTGTTCACGTGGTATCAGTTTTTATTATTCTTTTTATTTTGTTTTTCTGTAATTTTTGAGTAGTTCACACACTGTTTAAGAAAGCATTTTATTTGGCAATTTGTTGAAGTGGTTGGATTTATTAGATTAAGGGGTTGTTTGGCATGACCTAAATAAGTGTATTTTTTGTCTTTTTATGAAAAGATGTGCAGAAAAGTAGAGAGATGATGTGATGAAAAAAAGATAAAAAGATAAAAAGTGTATACTTATTGAGGATAGTCAAACTTGGCCTAAGTATTGCCGACATTTATAATGCCGTCAAATTAACCATCATGTCTTTCTTCTTCTTCTTCGTTTTTTTTTTTAATATCTTTTTTATTTTTATTTATTTATTTATTTTTAAAATACAAGTAATTTACATATCACGTCATAAGGGGAGGGAGGGAGAGCAGTGCTGGATTAAACCGTAGACCAGAGAGTCACTCCTCCAAAATCCCCAACCACTAATTTGTTTGCCGCTTATGAAATTGTTTATAATTTTTTTTATTTATTTTAATAAGTAGTGTCAACATGTTTAGTGCACTTTATTCTCATAATTCAGAGGTACAATTAACTTAAATAAATCAAAAAATTAATAATTAAGAAATAAGACGAGATATGATTTTAATTTTAATTTTTTGATTATTAACTTTCAACTTAGCAAGAGTTGTACCAAACATGTCCATTATCTCCAAGGTACCGGTGGATGGTGAGCATCAACCAGATCGGGCCGAGTTTGAGCCGAACCCAAGTTAGAATTAATAAGAAAGTCTCGTGTCCAGGTTTAGACCAACCTGACATCTAGCCTCAATGTCTTATTCCAATTCGGATTCTAGAATGACATGAAATTTCTAGTTCAACAAACCTATATATTAAATATAATTTTTAGGGTAAATTATACTTTGAACCAAATCTCAGTTTAATCTCTATACATGAAATCATGATAGTCAACCCCTTACACTTCTGAACAAATCTTACTTTGGTCTTTGCACATGAAATTGTGATAGTCAACTCTTGTATTCACTACAACAAAAAACACATTTGGCGACCCACAAATTTCGTCGCCAAAAGTACAAATTTCGTCGCCAAAAGAATCGGCGACAAAATATACAACTTGTTGCCAAAGCCTTGTCACTAAAAGTATTGGCGACGAAATCAGAAATTGTCACCGTATGTAGACATTTAGCAACAAGCAAAATTGGTCGCCAAAAATCATATATTTTGTCGCTATAAATTTACAATTTGTTGCCAAAAGGTTAAAATTTGGATAGGCTATGTACTTTTAGCGACAAATAAATGCGTCGCCAAAAGTACTATTTAACGACAAAATTTAATTTGGTCGCTAAAAATCACATTTTTAGCGACGAGTAAGTTTTGGTTGCTAAAAGTTCCTGGAATAACCACTAACTTTTAGCGACAAAAACAATATGTTGTCGCCAAATATATTAACAGCGACAAAAACACCACCTGTTACTAAAAATTCACTACACAAATTTTGATTTTAATAATTTTCCTGTTCAAAATAATCCAAAACACCTATTTTCCTATGCACAATATATACACAAATGTAATGTAAATAATAATCCACCTGTGCAAGACATTCATACTAATTCAAAATTAATAACTATAAAAAATCTCAATAAACATAATTACAATTATCTGACAATCTAAAACATGCATACCAAAGTACTTACAAACTACTAATATCAAACCCATAAATACATTACCAAATCCTATGTCAAAATATTTTCAAAATTACAACCAAATATTTTGATGTTAAACATCTAACCAACAAGTCATTTACTAAAATCCTATGTCAAAATATTTGCAAAAACACAACACCAAATATTTTGATGCTAAACATTTAATCCATAAATCATTTACCAAAATCCTATGTCAAAATATTTCCAAAAACACAAAATCAAATCTTCTGATCCAGCCCAAATTATTTTTCACCATTGCCAATCTGTCACATGAAAAAAGAAAAAACAATATTAGATTGACCAAAAAAAAAAAAAAAACTCAATATGAACTTCACAATTTTGATTTTAATTTTGTAACGGGAAGTCCAATCGGGTGCTGTTTGCTCATATAACTCTATTTAGGCTTAAACAAGCCACCCGTGCCAAGTTTCGGTGGTTTCAGTGGTCATTTTGCAATTTTGGCCCCCGAACGGGCCTTTTAAGTCTTGTGTTTTACATTTTTTCTTCTAATTTTCTAACCGGAAATCCAATCGAGGTCCCGTTTGTTCCTACAAGTCTATTTAGGTTTGAACAAGCTGTCTGTGCCAAGTTTTGGTGGTTCCGGTGGTCATTTCGCAATTTTGGCCCCCGAACGGGCCTTTTACGTCTTGTGTTCTACAATTTTCCTTCTAATTTTCTAACCGAAGATCCAATAGAGGTCCCGTTTGTTCCTACAAGTCTATTTAGGCTTGAAAAGGCTATCCGTGCCAAGTTTTGGTGGTTTCGGTGGTCATTTTGAAATTTCGGCCCCCGAACGGGCCTTTTAATTCTTGTGTTTTACATTTTTCCTTCTAATTTGTTAACCGGAAATCCAATCGATGTCCCGTTTGTTCCTACAAGTCTATTTAGGCTTGAACAAGCTGTCTGTGCCAAGTTTCGGTGGTTTCGGTGGTCATTTCGCAATTTCAGCCCCCGAATGGGCCTTTTAAGTCTTGTGTTTTACAATTTTCCTTCTAACTTTCTAATCGGAGATCCAATTGAGGTCCCGTTTGTTCCTACAAGTATACTTAGGCTTGAACAAGCTGTCCGTGCCAAGTTTTGGTGGTTTCGGTAGTCATTTCGAAATTTCGGCCCCCGAACGGGCCTTTTAAGTCTTGTTTTTTACATTTTTCCTTCTAATTTTTTAACCGGAAATCCAATCGAGGTCCCGTTTGTTCCTACAAGTCTATTTAGGCTTGAAAAATCCGTCAATGCCAAGTTTTGGTGGTTCCGGTGGTCATTTCGCAATTTTGGCCCCCGAACGGGCCTTTTACGTCTTGTGTTCTACAATTTTCCTTCTAATTTTCTAACCGGAGATCCAATCGAGGTCCCGTTTGTTCCTACAAGTCTATTCAGGCTTGAACAAGCTGTTCGTGCCAAGTTTCGGTAGTTTCAGTGGTCATTTTGCAATTTCGGCCCCCCGAACAGGCCTTTTAAGTCTTGCATTTTACAATTTTCCTTCTAATTTTCTAACCGGAGATCCAATCGAGATCCCGTTTGTTCCTACAAGTCTATTTAGGCTTGAACAAGCTGTCCGTGCCAAGTTTCGGTGCTTTCGGTGGTCATTTCACAATTTCGGCCCCCGAACGGGCCTTTTAAGTCTTGTGTTTTACAATTTTCCTTCTAATTTTCTAACAGGAGATCCAATAGAGGTCCCATTTTTTCCTACAAGTCTATTTAGGCTTGAACAAGCTGTCCGTGCCAAGTTTCGGTGGTTTCGGTGGTCATTTCACCATTTTGGCCCCCTAACGGGCCTTTTAAGTCTTGTGTTTTACAATTTTCCTTCTAATTTTCTAACCGGAGATCCAATCGAGGTCCCGTTTGTTCAACACAACCAGACATATTAAATGAAATGCTTGTAGTGATTTGAAAAGTAAATTATGAAAAATATACTTACAGAAGTGTTTGTCAATAAGATTCCTCTGATGAATAATCATTTTCATCAACCTCCATGCCTGCTTGATCCTTGGTCTTCCTCATAAGCTTCTCAATCTCTTCAAATCTTTTGTTTTGCATTTCAATCATTTTAGCTTGCTCTTGTGCTACCAAGTTCTGGGCTACAATTTGTTCTTGCTGGATTCTTCAATGACTCTAGTTCTTTTTGTCGGCTCGAAACCACCTCAGCATGTGCTTGTGCAATAACAGAAAATCTGGATGATGATGGTTTTGGACCAACTCCAAAGCCTTTTAAGTATCCCGATTTCTTTCCAAGAATCTCGATTGACAGCTGCTCCTGAGTTAAAGGTATTGCCCCAGGCTCTAAAGACTCTTCATGTTGCTTTTTCAAAGCTTCCTATCAATTTGTAAACAATTCAACAAATACCATCATTTACATAAATATGTAACTCTATTAATTGGCATACTTACATGTAATTGACCACATATTGGGGCTACCCAATCCGACTTTCTCTTGCTCCAATGGGAATCTTTGTAGAAGTCTACAAAGTCAGTCTTCTCGGTACCCTAATTCCATTTAAAAGTAAGCATACATAATTAATTTCCATCATTATGTTAGACATGATTTTCCAACTCCAAAATCTCCAATCAGCAAAAGCTTGAACAAGTAGTCATTGCAAATGACAAAAGGAATAATAACCTTTTCATTTTAAACTCAGCTGAAAAATTACAAAATACTTAACGAGGAAATACACCTTCAACATTTAATTGAATAATATAGGCCTATGATGGAGACGTGCTCTTTCTCCTTGAAACAAAGGGAGTGGCCATGTGAACAATAATGAGAGCAGCTGACCTTGACATGGCAATCTAACACAGAGTTGGGCCATCAAATTATAAAATAGTCCAAACATAGTAAAGTAGTCTGAACAAAATATGAGGGAAAAATGGGAATAAAAAAAGATAGCTATAAATTACTGTAGCAATATGTAACTCTCTCTCATATTATAGTAGTAAACATATAAATCTATGCATGTGGTATATGTGATTAACAATTTTATTGTTTTCTTGTCAACCTTAATTACAACTAATGCTATCTATGACAAATGTTTTTCAAAAGTTTAAGGTTGTACTGCTATTAGAGATGAAGAAAGTTGTCAATCATCTCACATGAGGTGGGTCTCACCATATATAAGAGAGTTGTTTCCAATTCTGTGATTAGATTATGAACATGTAAAAGAATTGATACTAACAGCATGAGTTTAAACTTCCTAATTAACTTAACACATTCCTATACTAACAGCATACATGAACAGATCAGCATGACATTAGCAGACAACTAACATTAGCTGACAACTAACATTAGCACATCCAGCAGCACTTCAATCTTGAGAACTTTTAGCAGACAACTAACAACAGTGAAGCACAAAAATTTATAGCCAAAACTAGCAGCACAGAATTTGGCAGCCAAAAACCTCATTTTGAAGGCCTTGAGCTCCTATTGCTAGCATAAATTCCATCCAAGATAGAAGCTCCCACCCTCAAGCAAATCATGCAGCTATAAACACCTGTAAAACAACACCAACACTGTCTGGTCTCCACAACTTGAGAAAACACCTGATGGAGTATCAGCAGAAAAGAAACAGCTGCCAGAATGAGTTGGAGAAGCCACCAAAAGTGCAGCTAGGCACAGCATACCCACACCTTCAAAACAAACACCAAGACTATGCATCCTGAAACTGTATGCCACACTCCATAACTGTGGCAGCTGCTAGGAAGCATGACACAAACAGAACATACCAGATTCAGCCCAGATGCAGGACACATACAGAACAGAACAGATTCAGCCCAAGACACACTTGAGAGCAGAATAACAACATATGATGGAACTTGGGCTGCAGAATACTCAGCAGAGCAAAGATGGATGAGGGCACACCATACTATATGTTGCATTATTGTAATTCATTGAATGTGTTTCATTAATCAAAAAATATATAAAGATAATTCAAAGGTCATGCCTTAGATAACATGACACCAATTCGTGATAGGGTCTAATCTATGATCAAACTAGTCAAAGAAACGTAATAAAGACTCCCAAATGTTTGTTCAAATCACAGACTAAAGGTTGAAAAATTAAAAGATTTAATCAAAATGAGTCAATCGCTCAAGCTGTCTCTAACAATGAGATCTTTACATTCTTTAATGGCAAGTATTATTATTAAGCTTAGTTGCCCTTAATTTAGGACTAAATCATAGAATCAATATTTCAATTAAAAATATCAGCAAAAAATGGGCAACTTTTCTAAAATATGTTGTATATAGTAGTAGCCATTGAAATTATGTGTTTTTCATTTAAAAAATTGATAATAAGCAACAAATTTAATTATCACATCTATTTGTGCTCCCAAATAAAAATATAAAATAAAATAAATAAATTGCTAAACAGAGCTTTGTGATATGTAGAAAGCTGCAGCCCCTAAAAATATATATATATATATATTCTTTTCTTATCAAAATGATTATTCTCTCTTTCCCCAACTCAAATGTCTCTTTTTAAGTGTATCATCTTTGACTGGCTTTTTTGTCATTATCAAATACGAAACCAAGGAATTATATTCCCGGGACGGATGGAGAAGCAAAACTACACAACTTTTAAACGAGATGTCAGCAAGGTGTCCAACTTCTGCAATGTCTAATATAATGCATAAGTAAAATTTAATTGATATGTTATATTCATTTTTTTTTCCCTTCAGCCTGTAATTCAATCAATGTCTCCCACCAGAAAGAAAAAAATATGTACATAAGGATACAAAACCCAAACAAATTGGTGGCAACAGAACTTAAACTATAAGAAACAGGATTTTTTTCTTGAAAAGTAAATAATTCTAATAAAAGGCATCAGAAACAAGCCGTAACATTTTTAATACTACAAGGCTATAACTATTGATTTAAAGTACATGCAGGACAAGTGCAGGTTGACTCTTAATGTCATTTGTCAGTTTTTTATTTTATTTTTTATGGGGCATATATCGTGATTAAATCCCTAGCTTTGCACATGTTCCAACTTCAATATGTAAATAAAGTGTGTCGAGAATCCAAGATTCCAACCTGATGGAGCAAAGAAGAATGAGTCCCACATTAAAAAGAAAGGAGTTCATCAGAGTAGCTCCCCACCTGTGATATGGATCAATTATCACATGGTGGGCTTGTAAGGTTTGTTTGGAGTAAATGCATCACAGTAAAAACCGTTGCACGCATTTATCTGTTGCCAAGATAGGGAAGAAAAAAAAAGTTGAATTTCTTTTAACTGAAACTAAATTGAGTTCACGAAACAAGAACAACTTGCATTATATTTGGATCTTGGATTCGTCGAAGGAAAAGGAAATTTATTTTTCATTTTATATGGTTACTCAACCAAACAAAAAAAAATTTAGTATCTTCACATTATCTTTTCCATTTCCTTTCCGTTCCTCTTGACAAATACAAGGTCCCTCCTAACATAGAATTAGTGGATTTGGATTTTCAAATTCAACAAATAGCAACAAATTTAGCAGGATTTTGATATTTGGAGTAAATATGAGACAATCTAGTAAACAGGGTGGCATAAAACTACTAACTGATGTATGTAATCAAGAAATGAACCAATGTAAAAAGATCTGATGATTATAAACTTAAGAGAAATAACTGACCACAGGGTCAGGGGCATCATCTTCCTTGCACATCACCCATGGGACTCCTGTACCCAATCCAACCGCCATACTAGCAGCCCAGTTCATGTACGCTTTCCCTGGAGCTCCAAGAGCCTTTGTTTCTGCCCCGTATTCATTCTCAATCTACACACAAGATGAAATTGCAATCGAGTATCATAATTAGGCATATCTACATTGTAGTAAATTATCCAATAATTCTTTTTTATTTTATCTTTTTATTGGAGAAATTGACATTGAAGCTAAGAGGTTCAATTATGGCACTCTGATTTATTCATACCTGAGATAGGATGATGGGTCCGCCCTGGGACTCATATAGGTTTTCACCCTTCATCATCTGAACAATTTTCTGAGTGAGCCCTTGCATTGCTGCCTTCAAATCAAGAAATAGCAAATAAATAAATTACAACATTCTAACTTCCACCCCCAACAAAACCCAGAGAGAGAAAAAGAAAACAGAAACAAACATAAGATAGTAGTTCTGTAAATACTGTCTTCTTCTTTTTCTTTTTTTTTTTTCTTTTTTTGAAATCTTAGGAAATGGATGGAATGAGAAACCTTGAAAGGCTCATCATCGGTTCTGAAGCTGATGTCAGGAACATACTTCAACCATACTGGAAACCCTCTGCACAAATCAAGCACTCATCAATGGAATTTTTTAAAAAATAAAAAACCAGAAATAAGAGTGAGTGAGAGTGAGAGTGAGAGTGAGAGTGAGAGGGAGACATACCTCTGTTTTGCTGTGCGCCGCTTGAGGCTGTGGATTGAGAGAGAATGAGATGAACAATGGTTAGGGTTATTTGTTTATTGATCGGTCCAGTCTTTAATTTAAAAAAAAAAAAAAGCAAAACGACGTAGTTTTGTTTGCTAATTTATTGGCGACAAAAATTCTTCCGTCGCCATAAGTATCATTCATCTTTTCCGCGACTATTTCATTTCTGTTGCCAAAACTTTACAATCCGCGACCAAAATTTTCGTCGCTATATGTTAATTTGGTCGCGAAAATATTTTTGGCGCTCCCGCCCAAAAAATTAAGTTGGCGCCAAACCTTTTGGCGACGAAAAATCTTAACTCGTCGCCAATAGTGTAATTTTTGGCAACCAACAATTATATTGTCGCCAATTATATAAAGTTGGCAACAAATTTCAGTTTGGTTGCTAAAAATCGTTGCCAAAAATGATTTTTGTTGTAGTGATTTTCGGTCAAATCTCACTTTGATCACAATACATGTGTCAACGATCCCTTTCTGTTACTTAATTGTTGAAATATTTAACAAAATCTAGTCATAAGAATGTGATTACGGCATGAGGGTAAGAAAGGAAAATGATCTACATTTTTCAACAATGCACACTTTATTCCAAAAATTACATCAAACTATGACCGTATTAGAGTAAAACAAAATGCAGATTATGAACAATTAAGAAGATGAATTAAGGCTTTGCATAAATTTGAATCACGAAACTCTGTTTTTATGGCAACACAGCTGAGAGGGAGATTTGCGCCGGACAAGTATGGCCAAGCTACAATAACGCGGGTTATAATGAAGCGGCCGAGTTACACTATTTGCTCGGTCGGAGCGGTTCCCCGGCTCGTCACGCCGGGCCGAAGTAGATTTGTCGATCGGAGCGTGGAATCATGCGTGTGCCAGACCGAGCTGTGATTCGGCTAGATACTCGGATTGGATCCGCAATGGTGCGTCTGGACCGAGCCAAGCATAGCCCGGAATGAATTTAGACCGGGCTGGAGATCAGCACACCTCACGGCCAGTCAGTTTGGAAGGACCAACTTCTTACAGCTCGGCCGTATTGATCATGGTTGTGTCTCTCCCCAAGGGATAGGTCGGTCATGATATCCCGGTTGAGTGTGCCACCTAGACCAATGGTGTGATGGAGGGGAAATCCACTCTTGGCACGCGTCAATACCGTTTGGTAGTTCCACACATGCTGTTTGGAGGTTTTAGCCTTTACACGCGTAAGGTAGTGAGATGGGAGCACTGTCACCTGTCCAGGGAAGGACAACAGAGGTAGTACGCGCACAATCCCTGGGGCTGCATAGCTAGCCTAGAAAAAGGAGGAATGGGGGACGTTGGAGGTAAGCAATTTGAACAGCTCTCTCTCTCTCTCTCTCTCTAAAAAGTGCTCTGTTCTTCCTCCTCAAGTGATCTGACTTGATCGTCGGAGGGTCTATCCGGCAACACACCGCCGGGCAGCTCACCCTTTCTCTATTTTTAGGCCAGGCGTCATTACGTGAAGTTTGAGCTCAAGGAGTACGGAGAGCAAAGGACATTTCACCCCCGTACAATTAGCACCGTCTGTGGGAAGGTCGTTGATACTCAAACCTTGCTCTTTAAGCTTTTCAACCGTTTCCATGGCTAACAACGATGAAATTCCACTATCCGTCATCGATGGTGTCACACCGGAGTCTGTTCGACGGAGAGAAGGCCCCCCTGTTATTCCAGCCATGGCGGGCCTGGAAACCTCTTCGAGAGGTGCGCGAGATAAACGCACAAGGAGTACTGATCGCTCAAAGAGGCCAGAGGGCCGTCGATGGCGGGGGGAGTCGCATGCGCAGCGCCTAGTACACAAACTCAAAGACCAGGACACCCTCATTCGCAAGATGGCAGTTGAAATGGAGGTGCCGAAACGCCAGATCAAGGGGAAGGGTATTGCTAGAGAGGGCAGTGAACGCACCCCGTCTCCTCGCTCTGGCAGTCGCCACCAAGAAAGGACGCACTCTCTCTCTATCACCAAAAGCTATGGAGTCGGGGACTCTGACCCATAGGTAGGCAAATCTCTCACTCGCGACAGCACCTACCGTCCCTCACGCCCATCGTCAACATCACGATACTCTTTTTCCGCCTATTCCGGCGACCTGAGGGATGTATTAAAGGAAAGGGCTCGCCGTAGGGAGACTCAGAGATTGCCGGCAGTGCAGAGGCTAAGCTCCCAAATCCGCTGTAGTGAGGAAGTGGCAATGCCAGCGCCTAGAGTGGTGGCCCCAGCGCTTGTGGACAAAGAGCTAGCAAGACTTACGGCTACGCCGCTGTCTCTAGAAATCGAGAGTACACCACTCCCTACCGGATTCCACCAGCCTAAGTTCACCTTGTACGACGGCAAGATGGATCCGTACATGCACGTGAGTCATTATCGGCAAGTAATGGCTGGACACCGGCGCAATGACGCCTTGATGTGCCTCATATTCCCAGCAAGCTTAGGAGAACTGGGCCTGAAATGGTTCGAAAGGCTTCCGAAGGGGAGTATCGAGGGATGACAGCAATTAGCGGAGGCCTTCATCACCAGATTCAAAACCAACACTTGAACACCAAAGGAGGTCGACCATCTCCTGGGCGTCAAGATGGAGTCTGGAGGTTCGTTGAAGGCATACAATGCGAAGTATTGGGAAACTTACAATGAGATCCTCGACTGCCCCACCAATCTGGTGATTACTCAATACAAGCGAGGTCTCTTAGTCGGACATAGGCTGCGAGATTCACTTACAATGCACCAACCCGCAACCATGGAGTCCTTGATGCAACGGATCAATGAACACATCTGTGTGGAGGATGATGCTGCCTCCGTAACCGAGAAGGCTAATCCGGTCACGGCGAACAGAAGAATGGCAGGGAAGGTTCACTCGGTCGGGCAGGAGGACAACTGCCCAAACGACTGGTCAAAAGATCAACGTCGTGGCTCAAACCGCGATGATAGAAACAAAGGTCGCAGAAACGACCGAGCTAACGCTCCCCGTGATGAAGAGGAAGATGCCAAGAGAAAATTGAAGGCGCGAACTGGTATCACCATGGTCTTTAAAATCCCTATTTACCGCATCCCGAGTGAAATCCGAGGTGAGCCTTTCGTTCGTTGGCCGGCCAAGTTGGGGAGTACACAAAGAGGTTTCAACTCAAGATATCGCTCCACCTTCCATGAGGAACGGGGGCACCGAACGGAGGATTGCTTGCCGCTCAAACAACATTTGGAAGAGCTGGTGGCGGCGGGGCATCTAGACCAATACATAGATGGGGGCATGAAAGCCACTTCACCGGGACAAACAGAACCGAACGGCCTAGCCGCCCTGGACGCAGCGCCACGAGGCATAATCAATGTCATCCATGGCATCATTGAACCGGCAAGGGCTTGCGAGCTGAGAGGGATGATTAAGAAAGCCGAGCACATGAGGGAGGTGCTCTCCGTTCAGCCCGTTGTAAAGAAAGGGAAGATCGAACAGAGGGATATCCTTGCCTTTTCAAGTAAGGACTTGGAGAAAATTCAAATGCCCCATAACAACACCTTAGTAGTGACTCTTCGCGTCAAAGACTTTGACATCAAGAGGATTTTGATTGACCAGGGGAGTTCGGTCGAAATTATGTATTATGACGCATTCAAACAAATGAAGTTGGAGGACAAGGACTTGGCCCCTACAACGTCTCCATTGGTTGGCTTTAACTCTCAACCAGAATGGCCGATCGGAAAGATCATACTGTCGGTCAGAGTGGGATCAGTCACGAAGCAAGTGGAGTTTTGGGTGCTTAAAGTCCCATCTACCTACAACTTAATTTTGGGCAGGGGCTCATTGCACGCCATGCAAGTAGTAGCGTCGACCTACCACCAGGTTCTGCGCTTCCCGGTAACAAAAACCGAGCAGGTAGAAAAGGTTTGGGGAGACCAAGTAATGGAAAAATAGTGCTTCGTTGCGGTGAATGGCAGCCGAGCCGCCAAAGGCTTCCTTCAAATGGTAGAGGGCCCAGAGGGACAGGAAGTCCTGGAAGGCGTGGGAAGAAAAGCCGAGGAGAAATCAATTGAAGATTTGGTAGAAGTGTGCGTGGACGAGAATGACCCAAACAAGTTCTTTCTTTTGGGCTCATCCTTGTCCAGCGTTGAGCGACTTGAGTACGTTGATTTTCTAATTTCCAATATGGAAGCCTTCGTATGGACGCCTTACGATATGCCTGGCGTCGACCCTCGTTTTATTTTCCACTAGTTAAACGTCTTTCCAAATGCACGGCCGGTCATCCAGAGGACACGCCGCTCGGCCTTGCACCATGCCGAGGTAGTGGCAGAGGAAGTCAAGAACTTGTTGGAAGCAGGGGCAATAGAAAAAGTGCAATACCCTCGGTGGATATCCAATACGGTGGTGGTTTCGAAAAAGAACGGCAAGTGGCGGGTGTGCGTTGATTATAAGACGGTCAACCGTGCATGCCCAAAGGATAGCTTCTCCCTCCCAAAAATCGACCAGCTGGTGGACTTGACCACTGGCCATCAGAGGTTTAGCTTCCTGGATGCATATTGCGGCTACCACCAGATAGCCATGTATGAACCAGATCGGGAGATCACTTCGTTCACCACTCCAAGAGGCCTGTATTGTTACAAAGTCATGCCATTCGGACTGAAAAACGCCGAAGCAACTTTTCAAAGGATGGTAACCAAGATGTTCGCTCCCCTTCTGGGCCGTACCATGGAGGCCTACATCGACGACATGGTGGTAAAGAGCAAGGAAAAGTCTCAACACCTCGCCGATCTAGCAGAGATGTTCGCTACACTTAAACATCACAAGCTTCGTTTAAATGCCTCCAAGTGTGCCTTCGGAGTCGGCACCGGAAAGTTTCTGGGTTTTTTGGTCACGAACCGAGGGATTGAAGCCGACCCTTCGCAAATCAAGGCGATACAAGAGTTGGAGCGCCCAAACTCCACGAAGGACGTGCAACATCTTGCCAAGATGGCAGTCGCGTTGAACAGATTTATAAGCCGGTCTTCAGATCGTTGCAGGCCCTTCTTCAAAACTTTAAAGGCCAAGTTCTTCTGGGACGACGAATCTGACCGTGCGTTGGCGGATCTAAAAGCATACCTTTGCTCAGCCCCTATCCTAGTTATGCCAAAGCCGGGTGAAAAACTGTATCTCTACTTGGCAGTCTCTCAACATGCGGTGAGCGCGGTCTTAGTCCGTGTTGAAGGTACCCAGCACCTTCCCATCTTCTACGTAAGCAAGACCATGCTCTCGGCTGAATCAAGATATCTGTCGCTAGAAAAATTAGCCCTGGCCCTGATGATGGCTTCTAGAAAACTGGCACACTATTTTCATGCCCACACAATAGTTGTGCTGACCGAGTTTCCACTTAAGGTGCTCTTTGAAAGGGCAGACTTTACCGGAAAGATTTTGAAATGGGCCGTAGAATTGAGGCAATACGACATCAAGTTCCAACCGTGTACCGCGATCAAGGCTCAAGCTCTTGCAGACTTTGTGGCGGAGTTTGTCCTAGAATGCATCCTGTTTGCCCGGTTGATTTGGCTAGTGTGGATTTGGCACAGTCCATGGTTCAGGCAACAGAGACAAGTGTTGGATCACAAATAAAAGAAGGGCAAATGGAAGCCGAAGTGGAGAAGCCGGATAACTCCTCGAAAGACAAGCCCAACCGAGACATTGAAAGAGCCCAGAATGAACCAACCGGAACCTTAGAGTTGAAAAACTCCCAAAACCCATCGGACTGCTGGAAGTTGTTTATTGGTGAGATGTGGAAGCTCTTCGTCGACGGGGCCTCCAACAGACATGGTGCCGGGCTGGGTATCGTGCTGACTTCCCCGGACGAGCTGGTTATCGAACAAGCAATTACGCTCGGCTTCCCGACGTCCAACAATGAGGCGGAATATGAGGCCCTCCTTGCCAGATTGAGAAATGCATTGAGAATGAAAGCGTCGGCCCTTATGGTATTCAGTGACTCCAAGTTGGTGGTCAATCAGGTCTTTGGGGAGTATGAAGCCAGGGATGAAAGAATGGCCAATTATCAGGCGCTGGTGCGCGCAGAAATCAAAAAGTTCGCCACAATAAGAGTAGAACAAATCAACCACGAAGAAAACAACACGGCTGACGAAATGGTCGGCCTTGCATCCACACAAACAGCTTTCCCCAATCCTTTGATAATAGAATTCCTACCTCAGCCAAGCATTGAGGAACCAAAATTGTCCGAAGTACTCTGCGCTGACCTGGGACCATCCTGGATAGACCCCATCATCGCCTTCCTAAAAGATAGAATTTTGCCAGAAGAGAAGTAAGCGGCCTACAAAATCCGGGCCAAATCAGAACGGTTTTAGCTCTCTCCATCCGGAGCCTTATACAAGAAGTCTTTTACAAGAAGTCTTTTACTAGGCCGTATCTGAAGTGCGTCCACCCCGACAAGGTGGAAGATTTCCTCTATGAGATTCATGAAGACATCTGCGGGAGTCATACTGGGGGCAGGTCTTTGGCTTACAGAGCGATTTCCCAAGGTTATTGGTGGCCGTTCATGCAGGCGGACGCGCAGAAATACGTTCGCAGGTGTGAATAATGTCAAAATTTTGCTCACCAAATCCACCAGCCGGCCAAAGAATTGCTCTCCCTTACAAGTCCTTAGCCGTTCGCGCTTTGGGGGTTGGATATTGTGGGACCACTCCCAGCAGCTCCGGGCAACTGCAAGTTCTTCATCGCTACTACCGACTACTTCACCAAATGGGTTGAGGCCGAGCCATTAGGGACCATAAAGGAAAAAGATATGAAGAAGTTCATTTGGCAAAATGTCATCACTTGCTTCGGTATACCGAAGGCCCTCATATCGGATAAAGGCACTTAGTTCGATGGGAAACTCTTTCGCGGATTTTGCGAGGAGTTAAAGATCGAGTTCTATAACTCAACACTGGCCTACCCTCAGTCAAATGGTCAAGCGGAAGCCTCAAACAAGACCATCCTAGACGGGCTGAAGAAGTGGCTAGAGAGAGCCAAAGGAAAATGGGCTGAAGAACTCCCCAATGTGCTCTGGGCATACTGCACCACGTCGAGGCGCTCGATTGGGGAAACACCATTCGCCTTAGCCTATGGCATGGAGGCCGTCATTCCACTGGAAGTCGGCATACCAACCATCCGGTTTGAAAGTTTTCAGCCAGACTTAAACAATGAAGCAGTGGCCTTGGAACTTGACCTAGCTGATGAAAGAAGGGAACGGGCTCTGATCTACATAGCAGCCTATCAGCAAGAGCTCTCCAGGAAATACAACAAGGCCGTGCATCCAAGGCTGTTCAGGATTGGAGACTGGGTCCTGAGAAAGGTAATGGGCAACACGATGATCCCGGGCGAAGGCAAACTCGGTGCAAATTGGGAAGGGCCGTATAAGGTAACTGGCCTTGCTGGCAAAGGGCATACCATCTGGAAGACTTAGATGGTAAAGCTATCCCCAGACCATGGAATGCAGCCAATCTTAAAATTTTTTACTCTTGAAATGTAATCGTTTTTGTTCCTTAGCGTTTTGAACCTCTAGCCTTTTGGCATTTGATGTAAATCGCTGACATATAATGAAAGATAGCCCTACTTTTTTTCTTATATTATGTGTTTCTGTACGATGACACCACACGGATATTGGGCCACAATGAATGCCAGGGGCAAGAAGCCAACAATGGCTTGACAAAGACCGTACAAATAGTTGGGCCGAGCTGACTTTGCTCGCCAGAATTGAAATGTTGGTGTCTTGTCTAACTTACAGAAGGGCCGAGTTGACTTTGCTCGCCCGAATTGAAATGTTGGCGTCCTGTCCAACTTGCATAAGGGCCAAGGTGATTTTTGCTCGCCCAATTGAAATATTGGCGTTTTGTCCAACTGGCATAAGGGCCGAGCTAACTTAGCTCGCTTGAATAGAATGGTGGCATTCTGCCCACTTTCAAAGGGCCGAGCTGACTTTGCTCGCCCGAATATAATGTTGGCGTTTTGTCCACTCACATAAGGGCCAATCTGATTTCTGCTCGCCCATGGCAATGGATGTTTGGGCCATCCAGGACTATGGCCGAGCTGATTTTGCTCACTCCGAGCTGGAACTTGTTCGGTCAAAGTAATGTGCATTTGGCTCATCATGAGCCGGGCTGTAAATTATATTCGACAAACATTCCAAATCGAAGAAGATTTACTTATCATACAGAAGACATAACAAAAATAGATACATAGCGGGCAAAGAGTTAACGGTTTCATTGATTGAGAAAGTTGGATTACAAAAGTAGGGCCCAGCCCGGTTACGTTAAAAAAAAAAACAACAACAACAAAAACAAAAAGGGGAAAAGAAAATCAATCCAAATCTACAAGAGCATCTTGTTGGGCCACTCCCACCTTGGCTTCATCCGCCGTAGCATCAACCACCACGACAACTTCCTGCTCGGCCTCTCGATCCTCGGCCCCTTCAGAAGCTTGGAGGCTAGGGTTTGGCTTGAAAGAGAAGATGAACAGCAGGGGCGTTTGTGACCCCTCGTGTGCGTATATGAAGGAGGGGGGAAGCCAAAAGGTGGCAACCGTTTAAATTTTCCGCATGAGGAAGACAGTTGTGAGGCTGCACGGTTCCAATGGTGTGAAGCCACGTGGCATCGAAAAGAGGGCTCTGTCAGTACGGCTGTACGATCGATGACAAGACTACTGCACAATTCACGAGACCGACCAAATAGGATAGCTCGGTCATGGCGGTAATCGCAATCACGCTCAGCTCGAATGAGATTAAGGGGCAATTGAGAGGGAGATTTGCACCGGACAAGTACGGCCGAGCTACAGTAACGCGGGTTATAAACGAAGCGGCCGAGTTACACTATTTGCCCGGTCGGAGCGGTTCCCCGGCCCGTCACGCCGGGCCGAAGTAGATTTGTCGACTGGAGCATGGAATCATGCGTGTGCCAAACCGAGCTGTGATTTGGCTAGATACTCGGATTGGATCCGCAATGGTGTGTCTGGACCAAGCCAAGCACAGCCCGGAATGAATTTAGACTAGGCTGGAGGTCGGCACGCCTCACGGCCAGTCAGTCCGGAAGGACCAACTTCTTACAACTCGGCTGTATTGATCATGGTTATGTCTCTCCCCAAGGGATAGGTCGGTCATGATATCCCGGTTGAGTGTGCCACCTGGACCAATGGTGTGATGGAGGGGAAATCCACTCCTGGCACACGTTAATACCATTTGGTAGTTCCACACATGCTGTTTGGAGGTTTTAGCCTTTACACGCGTAAGGTAGTGAGAGGGGAGCACTACAACCTGTCCAGGGAAGGACAGTAGAGGTAGTGCACGCACAATCCCTGGGGCTGCATGGCCAGCCTAGAAAAAGGAGGAATGGGGGATGTTAGAGGTAAGCAATTTGAACAACTCTCTCTCTCTCTCTCTCTCTCTCTCTCTCTCTCTCTAAAAAGTGCTCTCTTCTTTCTCCTCAAGTGATCTGACTTGATCGTCGGAGGGTCTATCCGACAATACACCACCGGGCAGCTCACCTTTTCTCTGTTTTCAGGCCAGGTGTCGTTACGTGAAGCTTGAGCTCAAGGAGTACGGAGAGCAAAGAACATTTCATCCCCGTACAACAGCCTTTTGTCTATTCATCTGTCTTTCTCTTTGATTTCTTTGTTGCATTTTTTTTTTATATTTACGATACAAACCCACACACACACACACACACACACACACACACACACATATATTGTATCATATAACTCTCATATGCTTATCACATATGACAAAGTGTATTGGTGGAAAACATGAATGATTTTTTTCTTTTACTCTCATTTCGTAGTCACATTTTTGTCATATGACTAAATTTTATTGAAGATTTAAAAATGAAGTAACAGAAAAGGGATAGTAACACTTATGTAGGGACCAAAGTGGGATTCGAGTAAAAGTGCAAATGGTTGACTATCATGAATTCATGTGTAGGGACTAAAGTAGGATTTGACCAAAGTGTAAGGGGTTGACTATTATGATTTCATGTGTAGGGGCTAAAGTCACCAAATCTCACTTTAACGCACACTATCATAGTGCGTAAAATTTTGCTCCATCTACTCCCATCAGTTGGGTAGAGAGCAAAATACTACTCATACTAACTGTTCATCTTACACTTAATGACTAATTTATTCAAACTCGCATTTCTTAGATGACGTGACTCTTTGATGTTGCTTCATCCAATGATGTAACATTATTACAAGTCAAATTGCAAAATCAATCTGCACAGCTTAATAATCAGGATCATATCTAGATCTATTGAGGGCTTACTAATTTCACAACTCCAAACTCGCCAATCAAAGCTACTTAGCATGCCACTAATTATAGCGCACACATCGATTTTTATTGCGCTAAACAAGGCAACAAAACCACTGCGACATTGAGTCATGTTTTCTTACTTTGGCTCAATTAAAATCTGACTTAAAGTCTCCAAGACTTTTTGCTCATCTAAAGAATATGATTACCTTGTTCATATTTGAACATATCTACTAAGTCTAGGTCAATCAAATTAACTTCCATAAGCTAAGTCAATTAGAGAGGGGGGGGGGAAATGCACATTGAGATTAATTTGATTAGTATATCACAATATAATTTTGCCGCAAAAATCTAAATTAAATAGTGACAATATTGCACAAGTCGCAAGATCAAAAATCCGCTATGCTTGTAATCATCTTTTGACCACAAGTGACAATTATCCAAAATTTAATTTAATTCATACGCAAAATATTGGTTTTCGGGAGTAAATCTACAACGATTTTTCTTAACCGAACAACCTCCCACTAACTATGGCATGCCTAAAACATGATAAAATATTTAACTCCACATAATAACATCGCAGTGTAATTTATAAAAGAAAACATGTTAGAATACTTAATCATGGAATTAAAATTCACCAATATAAATAAATCATGCTATTTGAAATAACAACATACTACAAGTTCTAATAATTTAAAAGAACTTACCATGTTGTATACAATATTTAAATAATATCATGACATATTTCTATAATTTCTGGAAATTTCTGAAATTTTCTAGAATTACAAGTAATTAATAATTCACAGAAAATCCAAAATAAATATTACAGAATCTAAAAAAATACAAAAAATATACCAGTAAATAAGATTACATAGCAGTAATCTACTGTAAAAATTTCAAATCCAGAATTCAAGTCATGCTTTCTCAAGAGGAATTTAACGTAAACATATTGAATTACTCATTAATAAAAAAATATTTTATTTTTCAAAAAGTTCTAAAACTTTAACATATTGTATAAATATGAATTATGAGTCAAACGGTGTAAGTCATGCTTCAATCATAATTATAACGAATATTCTACAACCAATTAATGTAGTTTTAAATTTCAGGAAAGCCAAACAGGGCCTTACCCATCAGCAGCTACCAACAACGCTTGCGTCAGCGTCAAGACTTCAGTTTGTGATGATGACATCATCAGCACGTGTAGTGATGACATCAGTGCCTGTCAATTCGCCTCCGTGCTCCAAAATTAGGATTTGAATTTTCTTGGCTACTGTAAGTCGAAATTAGGCCTATAAAATATTATTTCAAAGGTTTCGAAATAAGAATTTTAAATATATAATTTTTATAATATGAAAATAAAACATGTAAAAATAACATCTAGTCAAAGTTACGAAAACTAAATATAAATCTTTATTTTTCTCAAAATTTGACTGTTCGATTTTTATAAAATTTTGTAGGTATGATCTAAATAATATGGATTACTATAATGATTCTGGTTTAGACCCGACCCATTTCTTGCTTTTGAATCCAGAAATCCATGCCCTTAACTATAGTTCGTTTCATTTTTATCTTGTGTTGGTTGAGTTTGACTATTTAGGAGTGATTGTTGTATTTGAAACAGGTTGGGGAGTTAGCTTTTCAAAGACCTTTTGTCCAGATTTTTGTTTGATCGCTCGAGTGGTCTTTTACAGTCTACAAAACTACTGGGAGTGAGGAATCTTTGCTTGAGCGATTTTTCTTGCACTCGAGTGGTCTTTTGTAGGTCTGAACTTCTAGAAGGGGGCCATTGTACACTCGAGCGATGTTTTTGGTCGCTCGAGTGGTGTCACTTATTGTGTTTGATGCTCAAGTGGTGTTTTGGTCACTCGAGCAGTCTGCGCGTATATCGGTCTAAGAAAAGGGTATTCTGTGTCACTTTTTCATATATATATATGTCTCTAGTTCTTGCATTCAAGCTCCAAATGCTCCCAATCCATTTATTTCTTTACCCTAGCCCTTTAGAGAAAATAGTAAATTAATCAGTGGAATTATTGTTTTCGGCTTCGCCAAACTTCAACATTTGCTCTCTCTTGTCTTCTAATCTTGAGGTAGAGATTTCTTCAACCTTAGGTATGATTTTTACTTTAATTATTTATCTATTGATGAAATCTACTGATTTGGAGATTTTGAGTTAAACCTAGGATTTGATTTTGAATTGAAAAGAGATAATTTCCAAATGGATTATTGAGAAAGGTTGTGGAGATGTGTTATTGATTGAGATGTGTTAAAATGGTGGATTTCTTTACTTAAAATGGATTTTGTAAGTAAATGGGGTTTTTATTCTAAATTATGGATATTGGTTTGTGAAAAAAAAATGATGTTGGGTTTTGTAAGAATGAAACAATGTTTTATGTTGATGATGATGGTGGAGTTGGATATGTAATATCACTTCCATTTTAAAATGATGAAATTATATCTTTTGTTGAAAACTATCTGTTGTATAATAATATCTTTTTTTGGCTATCGGTGAAGGATAGTTTTGATTGTTATAGAAATTGCATGAGGATTAGGTGAATTGAAACTAATCATTCATACATTTTACATTAAGTATTGTTGCATATTTAAACATTGAAAATGTTTTGTTTTGAGAAAAAAATGATAAATACATCACTGAATCTGGTTAAGGGGTGTGGTTGTGGTTATGATGTTGACGTGTGTGTCCTTGGTGAAAGTCTAGAAACCCGCGTGGTTAGGTGTCGATCCTTCTGGTTAGTACTGATAAAATGCTTTGGTAGTGCTTGTATAGCCTACTAACAGACACGTACCTAGAGATTCCTAATGTTTTGTATCCGCTGCTCTGTTTTCTATTATAAAAAGATTATTTCCATGAATTGATATATAACTTGGCATTGCATAGTTTTGAGATGGAAATGAGAAATGTTTGACAAATGGCATGCATGTGCAATCATCTTATGAATTTGTTAAAATTCATATATTGTGTTAAAGTATCTTTATTGGGATTTGACTCACCCTATGTAAAAAACAACTTTCAGGTGCTGATGATATGCCTCCACCAATGACATAACTTGGGAGGACTTGGGTTTTAATTATATTAAGTTGAACTCATTTTGTTGTACTCAAGTATCGACTTGGAAAGATGTAGTCATTATGACATATGATTACTTGATTTTACTTTTACTTTTAAATCCGTGTATCTATGCCATATGCTATAGATTCAGAATTTAGGATTTATGAATGTATACGTGCATATATTATCTTTTGTACGATCAAGATTATGAATAGAATATTAAATATGAGTTTATTGATCATATGTGAGAAATGTTATGAGATGGGCAATTGTTATTTATTTTGAGACGTTACAACTACAATAGATATGAAATTTAAGACGATAAGATAGTTCGAAAAACATCAATTTTATACACAAATCATATCTATACATATATTGATGCACAAATAACACGAAACCACTTAACAATGGCTTTGATACCAATGTAGGAAAAATGAAAAATAATAATCAGTGGAAATAAACGGATTCGGGTATACCGTTTACGCTCAAACTGAATCCATGGATCATGTGGGTGAATCATGTGCCTCATTGATGTCTTCGAATAATTCATAATAGCGGAGTAGAACTACTCACAGTACAAAGGCTATTATGTGTTTCTATGAAAAGAGAAGAAAAAAAAAAAGAAGACTCTAGGAGACTAATCAGACAAAGTTAAAATTAACTCTCACCATATAATACTTATATTATATGCGAATGTTATAACCACTCACAACTCTATCTTCTCAATAGATGAGATAGTAGGTTAATCACATTTTCCCCCTAGATAAGTTAATCCAAGTCTACATTGATTGCGTCCCTTTTAATGGGTCGTAGGTCATGCCACCATGGGTGACCCAATCAGGTATGGGTTCTAAACCCAACCCAATTTCCAACAACATGTGATTCTCAACCATGAAAAAAAATACACTACAACCTAATCACAACAATTACAATATCTCTCCATTATCTATTCCTTCTGCAAACCTTTTATTTTTCATATATCAATTCAATTATGATGTTGCTGCTAGACATCACGATGCCATTATAACTCAAGTTTTTCCAGTGCAGCGTTAATTGTTTGCTATCAATTAGCCATCTGTAGACACCCCATTTTTGACCGTCCTCAAGACTTGGTTATGCTTGCAGGTACATCCAACAACTAGTTCGATTGCTCATTGGGTACTCGACTTTCGCGGCGGAACGTCACAGGTTTGAGCTTTCTAAACCCTATTTTCTTTATGTCTCATTTTTGGACCATGTGTTGGCCCTTTCTGCATGCTTTTTTGGAAGCACTGCCGACCACCTTTTGGCCCTGCCGGCCATGCATTTGTTACTGCCGGCCATTGATTAAGCCTGCCGCCCATCAATGAGCCACTGCCGGCCACCACTGATGGCCGACAGACCCCTTGTCTCAATAGGTTTCACGCCAGATCTTTTGAGCCAGCTGGTTTTCACTCCTCTCCCCTCCATACACGTGTATGGAGGGATGAAGCTCTTGCCAAGCTTGTTTAACAAGCTTCTTCTTGCATTCTTCTATATAAGGAGAGGCCCTTCCTCTCTATCAGAGTTTGGAAGATTTTTAGAGAAGTTGTATCTCTCTCTCTCTCTCTCTCTCTCTCTCTCTCTCTCTCTATACATTGTGTTTGTTCATGCTCTAAAGTCCATTTTTCTTGCACTTTTGCATACAACACATAGAGATACACCACCATCTTTGAGTTGAGGTTCTTGGGGGTGTTACTTGAGCTCTGAAACTTGGTTTCTAGCCTCTAAAGTTGCTGGTTTCGAAGCTGATCTTCAAGGGTGAGCATATTTCCCATTTTAGCATTTATTTGTACCTCATTTTGGCCATCCTTGTATATTGTTTTGGGCTTTGCTTTCAACTGAAAAAAGTTTTTTTTTCAAGTGCTTTTGATGATGGTTTAAGGTCCTTTTGGTGTTAGGGGTGTACAACCCTCTTATATGCCTTGTTTGGCCTTGTTTTGTGCCATGCTTTAAGACCTTTGGAATGGTCTTGGTTTGGCCTTTTAGCCACTGAAATCCAGTGGATTTTTAGTGGTAAGCATGTGGTTTTGAGGCCTCAAATCTGAGGGGGTGACCCCCTCTCTTCTTGTTTTTGTTTGCTTGTATCTTTGGCCTACCAAAGGAGCATGTATCCCTATACTTTTGAGGTTTGGTTCTGGCACTTTCTTGTGACTTTTAGCACCTGCCTTGAAACTATCCATGGTTGGTTTGTCCACTTATGCATGCTTCTTATATGTGTAGTGTAATCCCATTTGTGGCTCGTCAAAGTAGCATGTCTTGTTAGCATGTACTGGCCCCATTTCAGTGGGTTTTTGATCATCATTTGACATGTCTTAACTCTGTTTAAAGTTGGTTTGATAGTTTCTTGAGTGGCTAATGTACTTGTAGAACAAATCTTGCCTGCTAGCTCTATATGCTTCATGCTTTGACATGTCATTTTAGCTTGTTTTGTCTCCATTTTAGGAGGTTTTTGGTGTTTTTTTAGCATGCCATGACTCTGTCTTGGGTGGTTTTGTTGGCCCCTTGCATGCTCCATGCACTTGTAGTCTAATCCTCTCTATGGCCTTAACATGCTTCATGCTTTAACATGTCATTCTAGCATGCTTTTGGCTTAGCTTAAAGAATATTTTGATCATGTTTTATCATGTCTAAGGTTTGATTTTGGTTTTTTTTGGTCATGCATGACTTGCTATGTATAGCTATAGTACATTCTAGCTTGTTAGCTTTGTGCATCAAGTCCACTAGCATGCACTACTTGGACCATTTTCATGCTTTGGAATCATTTGGAATGTTATTTCAATCCATGTAATTTGGTCATACACTTGCATTTGACATGCTTTCAATGCCTTGAAGAGTTGGTGTTTTATGCCTCATGAATGGATCATTGTGCATGCCTCTATGCTTATGTCTTTGAGATGCTATCTCATTGTGTTTTCAAGGTTATTATGCCATAATATAACTCTGATTTTCATTGGTTAAGTCATGCCATGATTGGTTGTAATAGGTGTAGTGCAATCCACCCTATTTGCCTTGCATATTCCATGTCTTATGCCCTTCATGCTAGCACATTTTGGCTTCCTTCCATACATGTTTTAGACTCATTTTAACATGTTCTAGGACTATTTTAGGTTGCCTTTACCATATCCTTCATGCTTTGTATAGCTGTAGTGCAATTGGCCTTGTTAGCTTTGTGTTTTGTTGACTCATGCATGCTATCTTTGAGCTATTTAGATGATTTGGCATCATTTGATACTTCATTTTAGAGTATCTAGGACTGCCATGCTCTCATTTCACTCATGCTTTAAGTATCTTTGAGTGTTGTGCTTTGTTGCCTAGTTCATGGCTTAGCTTGTATGCTTGCATGCCTAGGTATTTAACCCCTCATCTCAGCATGTTTTGGTTATGGTTCTGACCTATTTCAACTCTGTTTATGCTTAGTTCATGCATATGTGCCATGTATTACATGCCTCATTTGTAGTCCTATATGCTAGCTTTAATGCTTAAGGGTCCTAGCATGCTATGCTTGTATTGTTTGAGTGGTTTGGCACCATTTCTTACTTAATTTCAGTGCCCTTAGTGTTGTCACACTTCCATGTTTATCACTCCTTGAGCACTCTTGAGAGTTGTGCTCTTAGGCCTAGTCGATTGGCCAATGCATTGTGTATGCTTGTATGTGTTTTTGGTGCCTTTATTTCATCCTTATGGCCACTGATTTGGGCATGGCTGAGGTCTGCCCATTTTGGTTTAAGTCCATCCTTGCATGTTGTTTCATACTTGTCTTGCATATTGTTGTATGCTTGCTCCATCTTTGCATGTTGTTGCATGTTTGTCTTGTATGTTGTTGCATGCTTGTTACATACGTGATACATTGCACGTTGTCACATGCTAGTTCCATTACATGTTGTTTGCATGCTTGCTTTACATCGCATTGTGTATGCCATGTTCATCGCATTGTGTATGCCTTATACTTTGTATTGTGTATGCTTAGTTGTAGCATGCATTAGCATTGTGCATGCCATTGGCCTTGTTGGGTTGTTCATATTGCATTACATGTTTGCGTGCTTAAGTCATATTGCATGTTTGCATGTTTGAGTCGCATTGTGTATGCCATGCTTGTATTGCATTGTTGTTTGGATTAAGTCTTAATCCGAGCACGAGAAACGAGGGACGTTTCAAACTTCAAGTGATGACACGTGTCTCAATTCTCGGTCGCCGACGCTCTTGATTATCCATGATAGAGTTCTAGGGCATTTGCGTGTTTATTTGTGCATTCATTTCACATTGATTTCCACAAGTTGGATCATTGGCCATCGTGCATCGAGACGCGTGATTGATGGTCTTGGATCCGACTATGCCTCTCCCTTGATGTTTTAAGGTGATATGGGGTGGCATAGTGCATACATACCCTTGGAAGACCCTCCATTTTCTCTGTTTTGTGCTCTGTTGCAGCTTGGTGTCCCAGGACATCAGTGGCTAGCACCCCCTTGTTGATGGCCGGCAGTGTGTATCCTTGGCCGGCAAGATAGTCGGCAGCAGCTCCCTATGGCCGGTAGGCCACTGATGCACTCCCCAGCATGTTTTTGGTAAGATCCAGCAGCAAGTTCTCAAGGACACCCTGCAGACAGAGCCTTTAAAGAGCAACCGGAGAGCATTTCGGGACAGCAACCGAGCATGCATCCTCTTCTCCTTCAACAAGAGCTGGAACAGCATGGTTTACTGTTTTCCTTACTTGCTAATTAACAGTTGGTTTTGTAATTTAATTAGTTAATTTGTTAATTAAATAAGTTTTGTAATAATTATTGTAGCTAGTTATTCATTTGGTTATGTAATAATTAATTAGCTTGTTAGTTAGTTAATTAGTTGGTTTGTATTATTTATTCGGACCCTCCGTCGAGAGGGCGAATTTTGTAATAAGTGTGCGTGAGTGTGTGAATGTCTTCCAACCCCTATTTCTTTCTCCCTTTTTACTTACCTACTTTTGATGGTTAGTCTTAGGGCATGTTTCAATTAGCATACTTATGCTTCGCATATTTGCATTCATTCATCTGTCTTGCATGCACGGGGCTTGGCGCATCATGCTAACTACATTGTATTTCAATTCCAAGTTGAATACATGTATCAATTGTTGCATCTCATATGCCATTTTAGAATAAGCCGAGCCCATCTAGTTGCATTTTGCATATTTTGCATTTGCCATCTTAAACATGAACTAGGATCATGCATCGATTACTAACTAGTTCTTTATTTTGGCTCGGAGTACACTGTGAGTGTTTATGCTTTAGCATCGTAGCATGTGTGTGAGTGTTGCCATGATAGCATGCTTGCCATGAGGCTAACTACTTAGTTGATATAAACTGCCTTAATGCTTGTGGGTGAAAGTTGGATTAATTGAATTGGAATAATTCATCAAATCCCTGTTTTAGCCTACTTGCGAGTAGCAAACTTTAAACCATTTTCGAAACAAACAGATATGCAATGTTTTGTTCCAAATTAGGCGATCTAGTCTATACTTGTTTGCTGTGCACATCACATAGTAAGATTAGCTAATTAATCGGAATAAGAGCACATGTGTTTTCAAAAACAAGATATCATGCTTAGTACAGGCCGATCTTTGATCGGGCGAGCGGGGGTGCTCATAGATGACCTTTCCCAATCGTACCCAAGTTCCCGAGCCGAGGCAACTTTGGTGATGACGGACACGTGGCCTTAGGCATGAGTCAGGGTTTCCTAAATTTCCCAAAATAAAATATTTAGGTGGCGACTTTGTATCTGGCAAAGCAGTCCATGTTTGACACTTCTTTACAAAAATCAGTTTTCCAAAACGATTTGCCGGATTTGGACTCTTTATTGATTTATCAGTCTTGCATTGCACTTTTGCGAGACTAGATTCAGAACCGTGACATTTGAGTCCGAACTGTAGTAGTAAGCTCAGAACAAGGCAAGGTTCGCGCCGTCGTAGCGCGGATGTCGGGGAGTTCCCGGGAGCGCGTCTACAATTTCTAGCGACTCTGCTGGGGAGTTAGAGAACTTGACTCGAACTCATGATATCTTGTTTTGACTGCATTTATGTGTCTCTTTGCATTGCACTTGCATTAGTGCGCCTAGGACACCGTGTTTGTCGTATGCTATTCCTAAACGGTTTTCCGGAGGCTCGCTTTGAAAAGCGTGCCACAAGGTTGACCGGTTGCGAGCTCTACCACGACGGGAACACAAACCCCGGTTGTTACCGGGGCACCCTTTTTAACCATTCGACCGAGTGCATATCGGAATCTGTAGTGACCATTCCAAGCTAGGACAGGTTGCTTACCCGATTGTAGGTTGTTTGAAACTGCTGCGTGCGTAGTGAAACCCTAGCTCCTGACAAGATAGGACAGGGAAACCCTACCCCAACATAGGGGTGTTTTGGCTTTCACTTGCTTGTTATGTGCTTTTAGAGTGTGCCTCTACAGGAATACGCACGTATCAGTTTGTAAGTCTGGGTATCTGGCCTAAGGGCATCAGTATTTTGGGGGAATCAGTTTTACCTGAGGGTATCAGTTTACAGGCAGAATTTTGGGTAGAACCCAGTAGAGAGCACAGTCAGGCAGCTGTGCTTACATCTGTTCTGGTGAAATTGGGTTGAGATGCTGTCTGTTTTATTCTTTTGGAAGGTCAGGGGGGGAAAATTCAGTTCAGAGCAGCCAGTGTTTTCCTTTGCTGAGGCAAGGCAGAAAAAAGCCAGTCAGGGCTCACTGGTTCATCTGATCCATCGGTCACCAGTCGCATCACCTCTGTTCAGTTCAGCAGACTCGTGATGACACAAAATTCAGAAGAAATTGTGGTCATGACAACGGCACTAAACCAGGGAATCACCATGCAAGGTGAGACCGATGCTGACATGCCACACCCACCCAGGTCACCTGCCGCACATCCAATCTGGGAACCCTAACTATTTCAAACCCGTGAGCCCACCATTTTTGAGCTGATAGGAATGATCGGCGATCTTTAGAGATCAGTGGCTGATCTAACCTACGGAATGTCAGCTTCGCCATCGACCACATCGTATGCCAGGAATTTCATGCCAGAAGAACCCCCACTATTAGGGCGAATTGTAATTGAACTCAGCCAACCTGAACCCATCCTAAGTATAGGCAATGGCATGTCAACAACAACAGGACTCCGCTCTGATGTAGTGACCCAAACCTTCGACCAAGCTGAGGCGAGTGGTAAGAACAAGGTGCAGGCAGACACTGATCCCTATGAACAACTTCTGCAGGCCATTGAGGCTTTGAAAGCTTGGGGATTGAACAAACAACAAGTGCTCACGGTTGTTGCAAAAACTATGGATGACACTTTCGTCACTCAGAACGAGGGCAGTTCGAGCCAAGGGGAAAATCGGGAGAAAGGTCGTCGTACCAAAAACGATCCTTTTAACTCTAAACCCACACTCGGGAAAGATCAGCAAACCAAGCCTGCACCTGCCGACCCCTTTGGTAAAGCATCCAATCCAAACCCCAAAACTTCGAACTATCTACCTCGAGGTCGCAGGGTCTTCCATGCCCTCTATATGCCTTTGTCCAAGGCTCTTCAAATCCTTGCTGAAAAGGGGCATCTCAAACCCCTCGAGCCTTGGCCTCTCCCTAGTCGTCTTCCACCTAGTCATGATGCTACCCAGTACTGTATGTACCATCAACAGACCGGTCACACCACCGACAATTGCTTCCGTCTTCGCCATGAAGTGCAGGATTTGTTTGACAACGAGGTCGTCCTCCCACCAAGCTCAGCAAAGTCTATCGTCACTGGATCAGTGAACCTGGAAGATAATGTGACTATGTGATCGGGGGATGAACCACCTGCGGACGGCGTTCGCTTTACTTCAGATGTGGCGTATGGCACGCACTATTTTGAGCATTTGTGAATGCTAGTTTTTGTACTTTCTGACCTGGGTATTCAATCAGTTTTGTTGTCTTGTATATAGTCAGTCTTTTGTACTATGTCAGTTGGGTCTGTCTTGCTGTATCGAGTCAGTCCTGTTTTGTTAGGAGTCGGGTGATTCCGGGAGTGTTACCTTGGACATCACTATTTTGTTTTGTGTTTGTCTTTTTGCTTTCTTTTGAGTCTGTTTCTGCCTTGGAGCCAGTTATGCCAACAGATCTGAATGAAACAGCAGTGATTTTCACCCTTTTGCGTCTGCTTCTACCATTGCACCAGTTGTGCCAGAAGTTCTAAATGAGATGGTAGTATTTGACTAAGAACTGTGTCTTTTCTGTGCCTTGAAATCATTATATTGACCTAAGTTTTTCAAAACTTTTTGAACAATGTATTGAAAATAAAAAGGAATGAATTCCTTGGGATTTGCAAAACTTGATCAATTGAGAGAAAGAAAGGCGTGCTAAGCCCTTAATGATTGAGATCATATTTGTTAATGTGAGTACTGCGAAGGATCTTGGCTTGATCTAGATTGGTTCTACACTGTCTTCAGCGCGAACGACTAGTCGTTTTCTTAAAATATTTTTAAAAAAGTTTTGCGCGGTCCTACGAAGACCTGTGTAGAATCGCTCATGAGATTGTGCAGCTTAGGATCGCTCTCAGCCTTGAGACTCGACCCCTCGCTTTCAAACCTTGAACTTAGATTCAGAATGTTCAACGGTCAACCACAATGCAAAGCCTGAGTGGCCAAATTTAAAGCAACCCTTGAACTAGGGGCGAGAATATTAGATGTGATCAAAAGAAGCTTGCGAAGCTAGATCAGGAGCACCCCTCGAACTAGGGGCAAAAGATGTTAGATTATGCTCGAAGAGTCAAAGATGAAGATCAGCAAGAATGCCAAATCCCAGAAGGGAGGAAAGAAGAAAGTTTATTGCTGAAAGACAATTGAGTTCCTATCCACAACACTAGGGGCAAATTCAGCCCCTATCAGATGGACTTTTACATCATCAGTAAACAACAGCCATTCTCCTGGATTCAGATGGCCTCGAGATCCTAAAACCATTTGACATGGACAAAACTACACTTTTACTCTTGAGAGGCACGCTGGGCTGAAAACCCGGAAGGGCGACTCATGCAAAAGTTAGAGCAAATGAAAAAGGAAAAAGAGAAAAGAACAAAAAAAGAAAAAAGAGAAAAAAAAAAAGAAAAAACAAAATGCAAAGAAAACTAAAGAAATGAACAAAGAAAAGAAGAATTGAAAAGAATTGAAAAGAAAAGAAAAACAAAGCTCGCAAGGTTGAAAACCCAGAAAGGCGGCCTTGGCAAAAGTTAGAACGCAAAAGAAGAGGTTAATACCCGAGTGTACCTTACCCCGAACTATATAAGGCTTGATTCCCATGTTTGGGAAACGTAGGCAACTTCATTCTGAAGTCCAGCCATAAACACTTCCAATTTGATTGTGTCCATGCAATGGTTTTGATCATCTTTGTTTTCTCTGTATCCGAGAGTTTGGTTGTGATCGTCACTTTTTGAGGACTGATTACAGTGTGCTGCGGCATTATCCAAACAAGGGGCAACTTTCCATTGCCATACATTGTGCTGCGGTGCTATTCAAACAAGGGGCAATTTTCCATTGTTATGGATCTGAGGTTGTGCATCTCAAGGGTAGGTTCCATACTCGTTGAGCAGTGGCCATTTGCAAAAACAGTTTTTGAAAATTTTTACTGAGGTTGACTAATTCTCTCGAAAATTATTCCATTTTTCTAAAACTGGACCATTTCTTGGACCCAAAAAAGAAAAAATTTCAGTGCTCATAGCCTAACTTGCATGATTTCAAATCAAAAAGTTGAACAAGCATGTTAATCTAACTCTCATCTTGATTAAAATTGTTTTGGTAGAAAGCCAAAACAAAAAATGGTCAAAATGATGAACTAGGGGCACAGTTGAGTCAGGTGTTCTGTCTTTTCCCCATTGTCAACATACTTGCCAGAAAGGGCACTCTACATGCCAGGAAAAAGGCACAACTGAAGTTAACAATGAAGGGTTGAGAGCTCTCTCATCCTTCGAGCAACGAGGTATCAAGCCAAGTGCAAGGCATGAACTGGAATGGGCCAAGATATTCCATTCCCTCATCTAGACGGATTTGATCACGTCCAAACTCCCCAGAAGCGCATCATCAACCGATGTCAGTTGTTGATCTGCTGCACATCCAGTCACACCATAACCCCTCTGCGGGAGAAGCGCACTGTTTTGAGCAGAAGAAGAAGAATCTAGCGGAATGCTAGGGGCAAGAGCCCACAACTTCTTGTTTATTCATCAACCACCTAGGAGAGGGATTAAAAATGAGAGACTGAAGAATAGAGAGATCTGTGCTGAGAGAAAAAGTAAAGAAAGGGCTTTTTCAGAAAAACAGAGCCTGAGGGCCGAGTGATGTGAGAATCACAAATGAGAAAGGGTGGGAAACAATACCCAGAGAAACAGGCTCCCTGTACACGTCTGAGTGTCGTATCTTTTGTTTTGTCTCAATTCTTGTTTTGAGTCGTTTCAAGTGTTTCTCGATGTGTTTAGGTTGTTTACCTTTTGAGTCATAGTGCGTTGTATTCATTCGTAGGCTCAATACCCGATTAAGTACTCATTTCTTAATTTCAAAATAAATTGTTTTGTGCTCAGAGTGCTGTGCCATTCTCCACATTTGTGCAAAACAAGATTTGTTCTTTCATAAAACTGCAGGGTTCAACCCAAGTCATGTCAGAACAGTAGAACCAGGACCTATCTGAAGCTACATGGGTTCTAGGCGGTGAAGCAAGAGAAAAGAGGGAAAATTTGGAGCATCCGAGTTTGTTTCGGCTTCTGCATGTCCCGTTACTGCATTCCGTATGTTCGGATTGAATTGTTTGTTCAGAGTGAGTTGCACGTTCAGATTGAGCTGCGTGCCAAGAGAATAGAGCCGTATGTTCAGAGTGAACAGTGTGCTGTATGAGCTGTGAGCCAAATAAACCGAGTACTGTGTTATGAGCTGCGTGTTCAGAATGAACAGTGTGCTGTACGAACTATGTATTCAAAGTAAACAGAATACTATGTCGATTGCTTCAAAGCCAGAATGGCGATCAGAAGTGCTCCCTCCAAAAACCAGTCCTTGTCAAGGGCATCTTGGCTGTGTTTGCAATGAGTTCCTAGGAGATCAACTGCGATGGTAGAAACTAGAGTTCGAATGGTTGTTGCCTAGAACACAAAGGTTTGGAATTTTTGAGACTAAGGCCTCGTTTGAGAACAGGCTAATTTAGTAACTTTTTGGCTATTTGGCTAAAATATGAGTTAAAAAAAACTAGTATGTTTGGGATGACCTTTTGGCTTTTTACGAAAAGATGTGCAAAAAGTAGAGAGAAAAGAGAATCTTTGACTTTTTGGTATGGGTTGTTGGCTTTTTGGCTAATTTAGTAACTTTTTGACTTTTTGGCTAAAAAGTTTGGTTGCCAAACGAGGCATAAAGTTTGGTTTAAATACCTAGGGGTGTATCCCCGGCTTGAAATCTGTATGGAAGCCCCATAGGTTGAGGTAGCCGGTATGCGCCTCAGTTCTAGATACTGAACCGACCTAGTCTGTCACCCCATTGGAGAATAGGGAAAGTTGTGAGTATGATCAAGAAGAAAAGCGGCATCCGTAGCTTCCCCAACGGACGTTGCTCCTTGTCAGCATTTCATGACCTTTGTACTGTAAGTTGAAGGTAAGAGTTCGAAGAATACAAGGGGAGATTTCTGTCAGAGTAGAGCGGTTCACCGCCCCTCACCCCATGAGGTGCTTTCTAAAGCGCTGTTTTGTTTGTTTATTGCATTCCTTTAGTATCATGCATTGTATTGCATTGTACCTATCTAGTTTCTTTCTCATTTATGCACGGTATTGTATGTACTGTCATTCAGAGAAGTTCTGGTTCAGTTTGACTAATACCTTTCTTCTCTCGCGTGTGATACGCTGAGAGATTTTCTCTTCCCTCTCTCGCGTGTGATACGCAGAGAGATTTTCCATTCCCTCTCTCGCGTGTGATATGCTGAGAGGTTTACCTCTCTTCTCTCGCGTGTGATACGCTGAGAGATTTTCTCTTCTCTCTCTCGTGTGTGATACGCTGAGAGATTTACCTTTCTTCTCTCGCGTGTGATACGCTGAGAGATTTTCTCTTCCCTCTCTTGCGTGTGATACGTCGAGAGATTTTCCCTTTCTTCTCTTGCTTGTGATACGCCGAGAGATGTGCCTTTCTTCTTGTTGCATTGTTATGCACACTCTTTCTTTCGGAGAACACAGGGATATGTCCGATGTTTCTCTTTCTTTCGGGAAATACGGAGATATGTCCCTTTGTTTCTCTTTCTTCTGGGGAACACAGGGATATGTCCCTATGTTTCTCTTTCTTCCGGAGAACACAGGGATATGTCCCTATGTTTTTCTTTCTTGCGGGGAACACAGGGATATGTCCCTATGTTTCTCTTTCTTCCAGGGATATGTCCCTATGTTTCTCTTTCTTTCGGGGAACACGGGGATATGTCCCTATGTTTCTTCTTTTCCCTCATTCCTCACACGATTTTATCGTGTTTGGAATTGTTTACCTCTTCTCACGATTTCAGCGTGGTTAGAGTTTGCTCCTTCCTCACACGATTTTCAGCGTGTTTGGAATTTGTTTACCTCTTCTCACGATTTCAGCGTGGTTAGAGTTTGTTCTTTCCTCACAGGATTTCAGCGTGTTTGGAATTATTTACCTCTTCTCACGATTTCAGCGTGGTTAGAGTTTGCTCCTTCCTCACACGATTTTCAGCGTGTTTGGAATTTGTTTACCTCTTCTCATTATTTCAACGTGGTTAGAGTTTGTTCCTTCGTCACACGATTTCAGCGTGTTTGGAATTGTTTACTTCTTCTCACAATTTCAGCGTAGTTAGAGTTTGCTCCTTCCTCACACGATTTCAGCGTGTTTGGAATTGTTTACCTCTTCTCATGATTTCAGCGTAGTTAGAGTTTGCTCCTTCCTCACACGATTTTCAGCGTGTTTGGAATTTGTTTACCTCTTCTCACGATTGCAGCGTGGTTAGAGTTTGTTCATTCCTCACACGATTTCGACGTGTTGGGATTTATCTCAGGTTGTGTCGTGCACGCTCCTGATTGTTCGTTTGTAGACCTCCTCTCACGATTTCGGCGTGTTTGGAATTTTATCTCAGGTTGCGTTGTATACGCGCCTGATTGTTGGTTTTTCCTCTTCTCGTGATTCCAGCACGGTTGGAGTATATTGCCCCTTTGTCTTTCCTGCACCTATTAGTGCATTGTTCGTGCTATTTTGTGCACCTCACCTGCACCTGTTAGTGCATTGTTCGCGCTATTTTGCACACCTCACCTGCACTTGTTAGTGCATTGCATTGTTATGCTTGTTTTCACCGTATTGTTATGCGTTACACTTAGGTTGCATTGTCTTGCATCCCTTTCGCATTATTATGCATCACACTTAGGTTGCATTGTCTTGCATCCCTTTCTGTATTGTCATGCGTTACACTTAGGTTGCATTGTCTTGCATCCCTTTCGCATTGTTATGCGTCACACTTAGGTTGTATTGTCTTGCATCCCTTTTCGCATTATTATGCGTCACACTTAGGTTGCATTGTCTTGCATCCCTTTCCGCATTGTCATGCGTTACACTTAGGTTGCATTGTCTTGCATCCCTTCTGCGTTATTATGCATCATACTTAGGTTGCATTGTCTTGCACCCCTTTCCGCGCTGTTATCCGTCACACTTAGGCTGCATTGTCTTGCACCCTTCCACCCGCGTTGTCTCGTACCCTTAGGATGTATTGTCATGCACCCCTTTTCACATTGTTATGCGCACGCTTAGGTTGCATTGTCATGCACCCCTCCACTTGCGTTGTCACGTACTTTTCACTTGCATTGCTATGCATGTTTCTAACGATATTGTACCTGTTGAGTTTCTTTCTTGTGCAGGCACGATATTGTATGTACGGTTCATTTGAAGCTGGCACGACCAGACGAACCGAACGGTATTGTATTTACTTCGCGTGAGACGTGGTAAGAATTGCATACTTTTCTTACATCTTTTCTGTTGAAATATGTAGGACTGTTATTCACTTGCTTAAAATGTCGCATTTACTTTGCATGTTATGCTTCATTACAGCTTTCTTTGCATGATCATAAGTTATGCTCTTGCATCTTGTATGTCATTTTCCCCAGCCTACGGGCGTATCTCTGCATGTTTATTTTGAATGATTGCCTAAGTCTTTGGCCTTGTCAAAAATGGGTCGTCTCTGGGCTTTGACATTCACTCCCGTCACTTTGTGATTTTCGAGTTCTGTCAAAGAGGGGCAACTGTAGACACCCCATTTTTGGCCGTCCTCAAGACTTGGTTGTGCTTGCAAGTACATCCAACAACTAGTTCGATTGCTCGTTGGGTACTCGACTTTCACGGCGGAACGTCACAAGTTTGAGCTTTCCAAACCCTGTTTTCTTTCTGTCTCATTTTTGGACCATGTGTTGGCCCTTTCTGCATGTTTTTTTGGAAGCACTGCCGACCACCTTTTGGCCCTGCCGGCCATGCCTCTGTTACTGTCGGCCATTGATTAAGCCTGTCGCCCATCAATGAGCCACTGCCGGCCACCACTGATGGCCGGCAGACCCCTTGCCTCAGCAGGTTTAATGCCAGATCTTTTGAGCCAATTGGTTTTCACTCCTCTCCCCTCCATACACGTGTATGGAGGGATGAAGCTCTTGCCAAGCTTGTTTAACAAGCTTCTTCTTGCATTCTTCTATATAAGGAGAGGCCCTTCCTCTTTATCAGAGTTTGAAAGATTTTTAGAGAAGTTGTATCTCTCTCTCTCTCTCTCTATATATATATATTTCTCACACACTCTCTCTACATTGTGTTTGTTCATGCTCTAAAGTCCATTTTTCTTGCACTTTTGCACTACAACACATAGAGATACACCACCATCTTTGAGTTGAGGTTCTTGGGGGTGTTACTTGAGCTCTGAAACTTGGTTTCTAGCCTCTAAAGTTGCTGGTTTCGAAGCTGATCTTCAAGGGTGAGCATATTCCTCATTTTAACATTTATTTGTACCTCATTTTGGCCATCCTTGCATATTGTTTTGGGCTTTGCTTTCAACTGAAATTTTTTTTTTCAAGTGCTTTTGATGATTGTTTAAGGTCCTTTTGGTGTTAGGGGTGTACAACCCTCTCGTATGCCTTGTTTGGCCTTGTTTTGTGCCATGCTTTAAGGCCTTTGGAATGGTCTTGGTTTGGCCTTTAAGCCACTGAAATCCAGTGGATTTTCAATGGTAAGCATGTGGTTTTGAGGCCTCAAATCAGAGGGGGTGACCCCCTCACTTCTTGTTTTTGTTTGCTTATATCTTTGGCCTACCAAAGGAGCATGTATCCCTATACTTTTGAGGCTTGGTTCAGGCACTTTTTTGTGACTTTTAGGACCTTCCTTGACTCTGTCCATGGTTGGTTTGTCCACTTTATGCATGCTTCTTATATGTGCAGTGTAATCCCATTTGTGGCTCATCAAAGTAGCATGTCTTGTTAGCATGCACTGGCCCCATTTCAGTGGGTTTTTGATCATCATTTGACATGTCTTAACTCTGTTTAAAGTTGGTTTGATAGTTTCTTGAGTGGCTCATGTACTTGTAGAACAAATCTTGCCTGCTAGCTCTATATGCTTCATACTTTGACATGTCATTTTAGCTTGTTTTGTCTCCATTTTAGGAGGTTTTTGGTATTGTTTTAGCATGCTATGACTCTGTCTTGGGTGGGTTTGTTGGCCCCTTGCATGCTCCATGCACTTGTAGTCTAATCCTCTCTATGGCCTTAACATGCTTCATGCTTTAACATGTCATTCTAGCATGCTTTTGGCTTAGCTTAAAGAAGATTTTGTTCATGTTTTATCATGTCTAAGGTCTGATTTTGGTTTTTTTGGTCATGCATGACTTGCTATGTATAGCTATAGTACATTCTAGCTTGTTAGCTTTGTGCATCAAGTCCACTAGCATACACTACTTGGACCATTTTCATGCTTTGGAATCATTTGGAATGTTATTTCAGTCCATGTAATGTGGTCATACACTTGCATTTGATATGCTTTCAATGCCTTGAAGAGATGGTGTTTTATGCCTCATGAATGGATCATTGTGCATGCCTTTATGCTTATGTCTTTGAGATGCTATCTCAGTGTGTTTTCAGAGTTATTACGCCATAATATAACTCTGATTTTCATTGGTTAAGTCATGCCATGATTGGTTGTAATAGGTGTAGTGCAATCCACCCTATTTGCCTTGCATATTCCATGTCTTATGCCCTTCATGCTAGCACATTTTGGCTTCCTTCCATACATGTTTTAGACTCATTTTAACATGTTCTAGGACTATTTTAGGTTGCCTTTACCATATCCTTCATGCTTTGTATAGCTGTAGTGCAATTGGCCTTGTTAGCTTTGTGTTTTGTTGACTCATGTATACTATCTTTGAGCTATTTAGATGATTTGGCATCATTTAATACTTCATTTCAGAGCATCTAGGACTGCCATGTTCCCACTTCACTCATGCTTTAAGTATCTTTGAGTATTGTGCTTTGTTGCCTAGTTCATGGCTTAGCTTGTATGCTTGCATGCCTAGGTATTTAACCCCTCATCTCAGCATGTTTTGGTCATGGTTCTGACCTGTTTCAACTCTGTTTATGCTTAGTTCATGCATATGTGCCATGTATTACATGCCTCATTTGTAGTCCTATTTGCTAGCTTTAATGCTTAAGGGTCCTAACATGCTGTGCTTGTATTGTTTGAGTGGTTTGGCACAATTTCTCACTTAATTTCAGTGCCCTTAGTGTTGTCACACTTCCATGTTTATCACTCCTTAAGCACTCTTGAGAGTTGTGCTCTTAGGCTTAGTCGGTTGGCCAATGCATTGTGCATGCTTGTATGTGTTTTTGGTGCCTTTATTTCATCCTTATGGCCACTGATTTGGGCATGGCTGAGGTCTGCCCATTTTGGTTTAAGTCCATCCTTGCATGTTGTTTCATACTTGTCTTGCATATTGTTGTATGCTTGCTCCATCTTTGCATGTTGTTGCATGTTTGTCTTGTATGTTGTTGCATGCTTGTTACATACGTGATACATTGCATGTTGTCGCATGCTAGTTCCATTACATGTTGTTTGCATGCTTGCTTTACATCGCATTGTGTATGCCATGTTCATCGCATTGTGTATGCCTTATACTTTGTATTGTGTATGCTTAGTTGTAGCATGCATTAGCATTGTGCCTGCCATTAGCCTTGTTAGGTTGTTCATATTGCATTACATGTTTGCGTGCTTAAGTCATATTGCATGTTTGCATGTTTGAGTCGCATTGTGTATGCCATGCTTGTATTGCATTGTTGTTTGGATTAAGTCCTAATCCGAGCACGAGAAATGAGAGACGTTTCAAACTTCAAGTGATGACACGTGTCTCAATTCTCGGTCGCCGACGCTCTTGATTATCCATGATAGAGTTCTAGGCATTTATGTGTTTATTTGTGCATTCATTTCACATTGATTGGCACAAGTTAGATCTTTGGCCATCATGCATCGGGATGCGTGATTGATGGTCTTGGATCCGACTATGCCTCTCCCTTGATGTTTTAAGGTGATATGCGGTGGCATAGTGCATACATACCCTTGGGAGACCCTCTATTTTCTCTGTTTTGTGCTCTACTGCAGCTTGGTGTCCCAGTACATCAGTGGCCGGCACCTCCTTGTTGATGGCCGGCAGTGTGTATCCTTGGCCGGCAGGATGGTCGGCAGCAGCTCCCCATGGCTGGCAGGCCACTGATGCACTCCCCAGCATGTTTTTGGTAAGATCCAGCAGCAAGTTCTCAAGGACACCCTGCAGACAGAGCCTCTAAAGAGCAACCGGAGAATTTTTCGGGACGGCAACCGAGCATGCATCCTCTTCTCCTTCAACCAGAGCTGGAACAGCATGATTTACTGTTTTCCTTACTTGCTAATTAGCAGTTGGTTTTGTAATTTAATTAGTTAATTTGTTAATTAATTAAGTTTTGTAATAATTAGTTGTAGCTAGTTATTCATTTGGTTATGTAATAATTAATTAGCTTGTTAATTTGTTAATTAGTTGGTTTGCATTATTTATTCGGACCCTCCGTCGAGAGGGAGAATTTTGTAATAAGTGTGCGTGAGTGTGTGAATGTCTTCCAACCCCCATTTCTTTCTCCCTTTTTACTTACCTGCTTTTGATGGTTAGTCTTAGGGCATATTTCAATTAGCATACTTATGCTTCGCATATTTGCATTCATTCATCTGTCTTGCATGCACCGGGCTTGGCGCATCATGCTAACTACATTGTATTTCAATTCCAAATTGAATACATGTATCAATTGTTGTATCTCATATGCCATTTTAGAATAAGCCGAGCCTATCTAGTTGTATTTTGCATGTTTTGCATTAGCCATCTTAAACATGAACTAGGATCATGCATCGATTACTAACTAGTTCTTTATTTTGGCTCGGAGTACACTGTGAGTGTTTATGCTTTAGCATCCTAGCATGTGTGTGAGTGTTAGCATGATAGCATGCTTGCCATGAGGCTAACTGTTTAGTTGATATAAACTGCCTGAATACCTGTGGGTGAAGGTTGGATTACTTGAATTGGAACAATTTATCAAATCCCTGTTTTAGCTTACTTGCGAGTAGCAAACTTTAAACCATTTTTGAAACAAACGGATATGCAATGTTTTGTTCCAAATTAGGCGATCTAGTCTATACTTGTTTGCTGTGTGCATCACATAGTAAGATTAGCTAATTAATCGGAATAAGAGCACATGTATGTTCAAAAACAAGATATCATGCTTAGTGTAGGCCGATCTTTGATCGGGCGAGCGGGGTGGCTCATAGATGACCTTCCCCAATCGTACCCAAGTTCCCGAGCCGAGGCAACTTTGGTGATGACGGACACGTAGCCTTAGGCATGAGTCAGGGTTTCCTAAATTTTCCAAAATAAAATATTTAGGTGGCGACTCTGTATCTAGCAAAGCAGTCCATGTTTGGCACTTCTTTACAAAAATCAATTTTCCAAAACGATTTGCCGGATTTGGACTCTTTGGTGATTTATCGGTCTTGCTTTGCACTTTTGCTAGACTAGATTCAGAACCGTGACATTTGAGTCCGAACTATAGTAGTAAGCTCAGAACAAGACAAGGTTCGCGCCGTCGCAGCGCGGATGTCGGGGAGTTCCCGGGAGCGCGTCTACACCATCATGACTTTTCTAAAGGCTTAGTCCTAAGGGGGAGGTCATGGGGGTGGCAAGCATTTGGTATTTTGCAAGAGTAGGTAGACTAACTCTCATAGGTTCTAATCTACAGACTGACAACTAACTTTTGCTGATCAAAAAAAAAAACCATGCTCTCAACTATAATATCTTTTTTTCTACTCGTATTGAAAACAAAACTATACCAACAAAATATGGTTTTTTTGCCCAAAAAACCAAAAACATATATATATACACATTTTCGTTCACTTCAATAAGGATTTTAATGTCAAATGTAGCTTCATTAGATTTAGAATTATTTCAAATGGATGTTAAAACAACATTTTTAAATGGAAAACTAAAAGATAAAAATTATATGGTTTAACCAGATTGTTATAAAGTTAAAGGCCAAGAAGATAAAGTGTACAAACTTAAGAAATCATTATATGGACTTAAACAATCATCTACATAGTGATATTACACTTTTCATAATGCTATAACTACATACGGTTTTAAAGCAAATGAATATGATCATTGTGTATATTATTAGAATAGTGGGAGTAATTTTAATATTTTCTCTTTGTATATAGATGATATTTTAATTGCTGGTAATAACATCACATCAATTGAAGAGATTAAGAATTTTCTAAATAGTCAATTTGAAATGAAAGACATAGGTGAGGCATCTTTTGTATTAGGAATACAAATAATTAGAGATAGAAAATCAAAGACATTAAAATTATCTCAAAAACAATATTTTGAAAAAATTGTGAAAAGATTTACTATGGAAAGTTCAAATCCCATTAATTCAGCTATCCATAAGCAAACAATCTTATCAAGAAAAATGTGCCTAAAAAGTGAAGAAGAAAAACAAAATATGGAAAATAAGCTTTTTACTCAAGCTGTTGGAAGTATTATGCATGCAATATTGTTACTAGGTCTGACCTTAGTTATGCTATAAGTGTGGTTCGTAGATACCAACGTAATCCCAGAGATTGAGCAGCTGTTAAAAGAATTTTAAGATATATTCAAGGAATTGAATATTACAAACTAACCTAACAATATAATAAAGAAAATTTAGAAGTTATTGGTTATTCAGATGCTAATTTTTCTAGAGACATTGATGATGGAAAATCCACATCAGGTTATATATTCCTCGTAGGTGGAGGTTCAATTTCATGGTATAGTAGAAGACAATCATTTGTGGCTAAAAGTGTGGCTAAAAGTACAATGGAAGTTGAATGCATAGCACGTAGTAATGCAATTTCTAAAGTTGTTTGGATTAAGAGATTGCTTCATGATTTGAAAATAAAAGAAATATCCAAGAAGCCCATAGCCATAATGTGTGACAACCAAGCTGCTATAAATAGCATAAAAAATGGTGAGACTACTCAAGGGGAAAACACATAGATCACCAATATCATTATGTTGTTGTTATGTTTCAAAGAAATGAGATTGTTATACAATATATTTATTCTAAAGAAATGGTTGCAAATCCCCTAACAAAAGCTATCGTAGCAAATGATTTTAGAAAACATGTGAATTTAATGGGGACTAAAAATGGTTGAGAATATCTCCGTCTATTGCCCAAGTGGGAGATGTTGGCTTGAGTGGCCAAATAGCCCTTGATATTTTCATATATAATGTTTTAATTTATTTTTATATTTGACTAACATTTTATTGTTTAGTTTTTTATTTTATTTACAAAAAAAAAAAGGATAATGAGTGTGACTGATCAAGTTGACTAAGTAGTTTGATTTGGTCAAACCATTATTAATGCTGTGTTTGGTTGAAGGATATAGAGAGGGATTTGGAAAGAGAAAGAGAAAAGATGTGTGAAATTAGGTGAAATGTAGATATATTTTATTCACATTTCACCTAATTTTTTCCGTTCCCTTTCCCTTTCCCTTTCCCTTTCTAAATCCCTCCTCAAATCTCCCAACCAAACACAGCGTAAGTGTTTTCCTACTTAGTATGAGATATATATGTGAATGGGGGCAGTGTGATTATTATCTCTTAATAAAAAGAAGTTGTTATAATATGGATAAATGGTTGAAGATTTGGGTGAGTGAAACAAAGTCCACAATCCGATTTATAAGGAATCTATTTTCTAACGTGTACACAGATATGGGTATGTGAAACAACCCCCCCAATTTGATTTTTAGGAAGACAATTTCTAACATATACTTCTATATACTTATATATATGTGATTTCCAATCATGAAAAAATACACTGTAACCCAAGCACAATATTTTCAATTATCTATTGCTTTTGCAAACTTTTTATTTTTCATATATCAATTCAATTTTGCAATTGCTGTTGGACATCACGGTGCCATTACAGTTCAAGTTTTTTTGACGCAACATTAATTGTTTGTTATCAATTAGCCACCATGACTTTTCTAAGGGCTTAGTCCTAAGGAAGAGGTTATGGGGTGGCAAGCAATTGGTGTTCTGTAAGGGTGAGCATACTAACTCTCAAGGGGGGGGCGGGGGCGGGGGGGGGCGGCCGCATCCCCAAAAATTTGAAAAATATCATATATTATACTAGAAATTTTAAAATAATTTAAAATTATAGGAGTTCACACCCCGAAATTTTTTTTAGATAATTTCAAAATTATATAGAGTAGCCCCCCCAATTTTTTAAACTATTTGGAATTTTTTTTTTTTTTGAATTAGTTAACATATATAATAATCTATTTTAAATTTCATGTATATGTATTTTTTAAATTAGGTCAAGATGAAAGCAAAATTTTAGAAACTTTAGCGAGTCAAAGTGTACAATATGAAACTTTTACATATATATAAGCTATAAGGCTTGCTGGAGAAGCTTTAAACAAAGCACTAAGATTAAAAAAAAGAAAAGAAAACAACTGATCTGATTTGAGAGACTTGCTGTGATTCTGCGAAAGAGAGAGGAGCAAAGTGACGAGGGATACGGAGAAGCTTTGTTGTCGGTGGTCCGGTGGAGGCTTCGTCGGAGCTGTCGGCGTGGATGGTGGAACTATGGATATCCCTTCAGACGAAATTATCTGATATTCACAAACGAAGAGTAAGGAATTGCATTGTTGTTTGACAAAAAAATAAGTTATGAATCTGAAAGGATATCAAATAAAATAATCTGTGGGGGCATAAGTTATCTGATATTCACAAACGAAGAGTTATGAATTTGGTAAGTTATCTGGTATATGATATCCCTTCAGCTTCAATGTGATGTGATTATTCTGCTTTTAGATTGAATATTATTAATCTATGATTGATTGTGATTTTAGATTGAATAATGTGATTATTTTGCTTTTAATTTGTTATTGGTGCGATGAAAATCTGATAATTGTTATTGGTACAATTATTAACTAAATATTGTGATTTTTTTTTTAATACTATGATTTGTTGTCTACAACGAAGATACTTATTCAAAAATTTAAAGAAGACGGATGGGTTCTATTGTTGGAGAAAATTAAATTATTTTCTAATGATGATGGTATACAGATTCCTGATATGGGTTGTCCTTATAAAGGAGGCCGAGGTCGGTCTCATTCTGAAAGAGATCAGCTCACCGTGGAACATCATGTTCGAGTTGATATTTTTATGGTTACAGTTGATTCTCAATTATAAGAATTAAACAATAGGTTTAAGGAAGATGTAATGGAATTGCTTGTTCTTAGCTCAGCTTTGGATCCCATGGATGGTTATAGATCATTCAAAATTTAAGATATTTGCAAACTTGCAAATAAATTTTATCCCATGGATTTCTCCAAGCAAGAAAAATTGCATTTGAAGTATCAGTTGGAAAGCTATAAGCTTGATATTTCCATACTTCCCGAGTTTCAGAAGCTGTCAACCATTTCTGAGTTGTGTCAAATGTTGGCAAAAACAAAAAAGTCGACAAGTTATCCTCTTATTGATAGATTGATCCGTCTTATGTTGACTTTACTTGTTTCAACTGCTACATTAGAATGTGCATTTCAACTATGAAACTCGTTAAGTCTAAATTGTGCAATAGGATGGAAGATGGTTTTCTAGCTAGTTACTTGATTACGTACATTGAAAAATACATTCCTCGAGGGTTTGATGTAGACTCTATCATTCATGCTTTTTATATTATAAAAGAGCATCGAGCTTAATTGAAGATGCCTAATTTTAGTAAATAAATGCATGTAGAAATAGTTATTACTTTTTGTAAGTGAATATAGGCAACAAAATATTTTCAATTGTATGATCATCTTTGGTACTCAACTATGTTGACAAGGAATATATAGCTCAATATTTTATCATAACATTTTTTATTTTTTTCATGTTAGTAGAAATTGGTATTGAACTTCAAATTTTATTGGTTAGAGGTTAAACGTATTTTGGCCCTCCTAAAGTCATAATTCTGGATCCGTCCCTGCTAACTCTTATAGATGCTAATTTAACAACTAACAATTAACTTTCGCCAATCAAGAAAAAAAAATTCATGCTTTCATCTATAATACTAGCTTTTCTTCCATTCATATTGAAAATGGAACTATACGAACAAAACATATTTTCTTTTTTTTTGGTAAACAAAAAACTAGACCGACCCGAACACCTTGTCTCTCTAGAATTTTTTTTTTATTTTTTTTGAAAGCTAAATAATTGTATGAATTTCATGCTAAAGATTTTTGCCTTGTCCTCTTGAGATGATACTAAATTCTAACATCCAAATTAATATTGTTCAATTTTGAGGGGGAAAAAAAAAAGGATCTGATAGAAATTGAGAGCTCATATCATATCTTTTTTTGGGACCCTTCGTAGCCACTGGAAAGTGTAAATTATCTCTAATAGGTTATTAGATTGTGTTTGATTGAGAAATTTAAAAAAAGATTTAGAAAAAAAAATAAAAAGAAAAAAGATAAATAAAATATATTTATATTTTATTTAATTTTACATATTAATTTCACATATATATATATATATATTTAAATTTTCTAATCAAGCACAACCTTAATATTCCTAATATATATATATGGTCCTGACGTCTCCGATGATAATGCTCCACACACTTCAGTACTTCATTCGTTTCAAAGTAGACAAATAATTTTGATGTGATTTTAACTAAAATGTAAATTGTACCAAATGTAAGAACATCAATATCAGTACTGTTAAAATAATTTTTTTAGTTAAATTAACGGTATAAATTTTAAAAATTTACTTTCATCAGTCTCGCTTGTAACTTGTTAAAATTTACATTTGATACAGTATTTTGCTACAACAAGTGAGGTATTGTTCATTGATACTTGTGTATTACCAAATGTCCACCCAGAAGTCCGGCCACTTAATCGGTCAATGGCCTTTTTTTTTTTTTTTTTTTACCTTTATAAAGGAACATAAGAATTATTTGACTAGCAGCTCATCAATTTAATAAAATAAAAAAAAAACAAATATTTTAATAGGATTAAATTACAATAGAGAGTTTGATGTAATGGGTGATTAGTTAAAATAGAAAAATGACTTTTTTAGTTATAATTTAACTAAAAATTTAAAGAGATTGGTGTGGATGCTCTAAGAGATGTAATAAAAATTGCTAAAATTTATAATCACAAAAGATAAAAGACAAAATAGGCTATTTTAGCCATGAAAAAATAAAACATCACATCCAACCCATAATCATTACACTCTTCTCTCACAAAAAAAGTCCAAAAAATCAAAAAGTCATTCCCAAACCAAGCTTTTTAGCTCAGGCTAAAATAGCCAAAAAAGCCAAAAAGCCAAAAAACCAACCCACTTCCCAAACGGAGGCACAATAATATGGATAAATTACAAAAACATTCTTGAGATTTGCTTAAAATACGAATTGCCCATGTGGTTTGAAAAATTACAAATACTTCCCTGTCAAAAAAATTTCTTTAACAGAATTAATTGAAAAAGTGAAATTTCTAACTGTTCACTTATACAATTATAAAATTATTTGAATTATTAATTGAAATAAAATCTTAACATTATTAAAAACTGTTAATTAACTGATAATTTATTAATAAAATTACCCATTTGTTAAGAAATTAAAAACCGTAAGGTGTATGATGTAATTTTTAGAACCACAAAGGATAATTTGTAATTTAAGTAAACCTCAAAGGGTGTGTTTGTAATTTATCCCAATAATATTGTACAAAATATTTTGTATTTTTACTTTTGAGCAGATCTATATATATATAACATACAAATAATTATTCATATCTCATTCAAAGCAAAAAAATATTTAACTGATTATCTTTTGCCATTGAGGTACAAATGTGAGCATCACAGAATTCCAATTTTTAAGTAGATGAAAGAAATACGTGGTGGGATGCATTTGACGACCATGTACACAGGGTGGCCATCAGCCTGTTGGGGGGTTTCAATCAATGGTGGATGGAAGGGGGGCAGGGTTTTTCTTCCTGTGATACCTTTATAGAGCTTCTCTGGTTGTTATATATGCAAATAAAATTATGAAAATTTAATTTTTCATTTGCTGTTTGTGGGCACCATAAAGGGCAGGCGGTAAAAGTTTGTAGTAGGGTGGTTTTTCGATCAGTGGCGGTGGGAAAACAGGCGGTAGGTGATGGTGGTTGGAAGAAAAAAAGAGGCTGGAGGTCTGCTTTGTAAGTTGTGTTTATTTTCTCTGCAAGTGCTTCATATTTTTGATTGCTTCTGTGATTGTATGAGGCTGGAGGTCTGCTTTGTAAGTTGTGTTTAGGGTTTTGAATAGTGGCTTATTTGTAATATATTTCAATTGTATTGTCCTTTTGATATCTGGTACATCATTGAAAGTAAAGTGGGACAGACGATGGTTATTGTATTATTGTCTATTTATTTTTCATGAGATATTTTTGAAGGGTAAAAAGGTAAATTTATATTTCCTGTTAACAGTGCTAATAATTTTTATAATTCATATACTTCTATTTTTTTTATTTAAGATAAAAGAAAGCAATTACAAAGAAGAACCTCAGAACCAAGAGGTAAGAACTTCTTCCATTCAAACTCGGGGTGAATCAAAATCAAAAGTTAATCTACTTAAACAATGTGCCGCATAATTGACTTCTCTATAAATATGCGAGACTAATGATGAATGGAATTGCAAAAGAAACGCTTGAGTAACACCGACCAAATAACCATAGCAAGACAAATTATCTACCTATCCCTGAATTGCAGACACAACATTTAGAGAATCTCCTTTTAAGTTGAATATCACCCAAACCCAAATCACACCCAAATTGAAACGCTTTGATTGCACCCAAGGCTTCCACACAGTCAACATCCTCCAGATAAGGAATTCAACCATAGAAGCAATAACCGCCCCATTATAGCCGTGAACAATAATCCTAATACTAGCAATCGCTTGGGCCTTCTGTACTGATCCATCAAAATTCAATTTAAAGACACCCTCTCTTGGCACAAGCCATCATCGAAGCCGCACTCGATGCACTGGAATTTGGCTGCATTGTCCGACTTTAGCATACTCTGTTAAATACTTCTCAGTAAAAGACAAAACCTCATCCACAGTCCTCTGCTTATTTTCAAAAATAAATGAGTTCCTATGATTGCATAAGCACCAACAAATAGTAATTGTTAGGTTTTTATTCTTGGCAATCCCATTTAACAAAACTCTTTTCAGCTGTATTTGTTTTCACAATTTTATTTCAGTAAAGTTATGAGTTTTTAGATGTGAATCCAACCTGAGTTATGCCTTGCAGTGAAGTTCATGGTGCTATTTCTTACATGATTGCAACTTCGCTAACTATGACGGGGATCGAGCTACCCGGTTAGCTCATGGGGGTCCAGGGAGCAGCGCCCCTGGGCGGGTCTGGGGCAGCGCCCAGGCGGGGTCGAGGGGCAACGCCCCCGAAGCAAAATGAAAAATTGCATTCGAAATTGCTTGTCCGCCCTTGCTCGCTCGAGCGAAGGCTGCGTCTGTAAAAAACCTGAGAAGGATGATTGCACGCTCAAGCACAGGTAGTTTGGCTCGAGCAAAGCCACTTAAAGAAAACATGCGTATTTGGTTCCTCGCTCGAGCGAGAAAGTCTTCGCTCGAGCGAGCTTCGCGATTTAGATTCCTATAAGTACGTGTTTCTGTCAGATTTTAGGATTACTTCCTCAGATCTTCTTCTTGGATATTAGGGTTTATATCTGGGGCTAGTTTGCTGGTTTTCTTTAATGTTTAATTGAGTATTCAACTCATGGTTTAAAAAGTATACATTAAAGGATTGTTTGTTTATTCTAAAAAACAGAGAGTTGTTCTTTGGTGGATTCTGAAGAATTCAAGCCTGAAACTTTGGTGGATTCTGGAGTGGCTCATCGTCCAGACAATTCCAAGGTGAAGACGGGGCTGGAAGAGGCACATAGGGGTTGGTTCAATTCGGACGTGAATTCGCTAGGTAATTGAGAGTATATCTGTGTAATTCCTTTATATCTTCTTAGTGGATTGTTTTGTGGCTGTTGCTCGTGATTTTTTTATCACGATTGAAGGTGCTCTAATTGTGATTTTTCCATGTTAAAATCGTTGTGTCGATTTATTTTGATTGTTTGATTGTGATTGTTTTATTACTTAAAATTGATACATAATCACAAATCAATATCTAACGGATTTCTAGATTTTTTAATAATAAATAAACTTGTCAGCTCCATATCATACTTGGCCATAGGATTGCAAACCCACTCAAAGCAGTTGGTAATAGGCATAGAGTTGTTAACCATAGAGATCGAGTTGACATCCAAACTTGCATCGCAAACCAAAAATTGTGAAAACAATGGCCCACTATTTCAACCTCATCATCTCCACACCACGCACATAAATCCATATTCACAATATGGCGTTTCCGCAAGTTTGCCCGAACTGGTAACAACTCGACACATTTTCCAGCCGAAAATCTTGATTTTATTGGGAATATGAAGCTGTCATAGAGTGCGCCAAAACTATTTTTCTGACATGCCATCATCAGAGGATACACTGTGGCTATCTGAGCGGCTCATTTCCACACACAAATGATGCGCCGATCGCGCCAAAAACTCTCCATTCCACGTAAAGTGCCAAACCAATTTATTCGAAGGTAATGTTGGACAAAGAGGAATGCGTCAAACAGCTTCAACATCAATACCCAGAAATTGTTGAGTAAGAAACTCATGGTTCCAGCCACCATTCTAGGAATCTATCAAGGCACTAACAGTCGCATTGTCCGGGGGAGTTGATGGTGGCAAAATTACCTTAAAAGAATGATGCTGTGGAACCCATTTATTGTATAATTCATATATTTGAAGAAGGTTAAGTGTTGAGTTTTAAATATTAAGGAGGTAATTAAAAAATGAATTATAATTGAGGGGGGTTTAGTGTAATTTCCCCTTAGTATATTTATTGGTAAATTAATAGTGTTTCAAACATTATTGTTTGATTTTAGGAGCAGAACCACGTGCTGCTTTCTTCTATATATATATATAATTTTTTTTATTTTTTTTTTTGAGTTTTGATACATTTTTCTATTTTATCACCCTAGTTGTAGTTTTAATGTCGTGTTAAGGGAGTAGAACTCTATATAATTAAGTATGTGACAAATAAAAAATTAAAACTAATCATTTCACATTATTAGAGGTCAAATTATGGGGATTTTTTTTTTAAAAATTTCAAATATTTTGTATTTTTTCTTATAATTGAGTATTCGAACCAATTTTTGCGCATCTCAAGTAATCGCCGTGAACTAATCTCATCGCCTTTAAAGCCAGAGCTGCTTTCTTCTTGCAAACAAACTTACCTAGATCTATCCCAACCCAAACTCTCTCTCTCTCTCTCTCTCTCTCTCTCTCTCTCTCTCTCTCTTGGTTCTTGTTTCTTGTTTCTTTTCTCTCCAACAAGATGTATAGCGTAAAAGGACTCGTTGATTCGGGTTTTCATCAGTCAGCTATTCCATCCAAGTTTATTATTGCGTCCTCGAGTCAAGAAGATGATACAGCCCTCTCCCAAGAAGAAGCAATCCCAACCATTGATTTTTCCCTACTAACTTCTGGTGATCCTGATCAACGATCCAAAGTCATCCAAGATATTGGCAACGCATGCCGCGACTGGGGATTCTTTATGGTATTTTTTTAATTTTCTTGCTAGCTAAATGGGGGAGAAGAATATCAGCTCCATTCTATATATATGTTGGAACACCTTGGTCCAACAAACAATTTTGAACACCTTGGTCCAAATAATAATAATAATAATAATAATAATAATTATGCCACATTAAAAAAAACCACATAATTAAAAGTGGATATTAGTTCGTTCCTCTTCTCTATCTGTTTTTTTTTTTTTTTTTTTGTTCGAAGCTTGAGTGGCTGCATTCTTAGGTAATCAATCATGGTGTGCAAGAGAAGTTGATGGATGATATGGTGAAGGCAAGTAAAAGTTTTTTTGATATGAGTGAGGAGGAAAAGGGAGAGTACAATGGGAAGCAATTATTTGATCCAATAAGGAGTGGTACAAGCTTTAATGTCCTTGTTGATAAATCATTGTTTTGGAGGGATTATCTCAAGGTTCATGTTCATCCCCACGTCAATTCTCCTAATAAGCCAGCCTGCTTCAGGTACCTTGACTTTTTCTTTTTTCTTTTTTTTTTTTTTCTTTTTCCTTCAAAAAATGATTCATTCTGTTTGGTTTTGAGTTTCAAAAACAGTTTTTAATTTTTTTTTTTTTTTCATGTTTTATTGATTTTAGGGGGAAAAAATTCTTATTTTAGTCAAAAAAAATTTAGATGGATAATGTACTTTTTTTTCGTTTTTTCTTTTTGTCAATTGATAGAAAATTAAATTAAGCAATACATTAAATTAAAGGGGCATTTACACACAATTTGTAATTTATAAACTTATATTTCATTAAGTTCTAACTAAGATTTTTTAAATCTTCAAATCCCATTAAATTTTTAATAGTCGGAATTACCTTTCAAATAATGATTGGTCATCATTTATGATTACTATAAATGAACATGATGATTTGACATTTATTTTGATTCAAAACTTTAAAATATCAACTTTCAAATTGACAAAAAACTAAAAAAAAATTATGTGTAAAAAAATTAATAAATAAAACGGTTTTTTTTTTTTTTTTGAAAAAATTGAATTATTATTTGTGCAAAACTGAAAAATTTTGTGTCTATAAAGAAGTATGATGATAGAACATTGATGTATAAAATTGAAGAAAAAAACCTATAAAAAAGAAAAAACTAATAATGTTCTTAGTTTTAAAATTGAAAAAAACTGTTCATGTTATCTATTTTATATGTTCTCGATTTTATTAGATAGTTAAATCAAACCAATAAGTAAAAGGGCAAAAACGTTTAATCTCATAGTCTGTTTTTTTTTTATCAATTAGTGAAACAATTATCTGAAATATTACTTTGTAAAGTTGATAATGTTCTTAGTTTTAAAAATTAGAAAAAACTGATAATATTCTTAGTTTTACTAAATAAAACTTGTTCAAACAATCTTAAATAGGATCTGATCTACCATAACATTTGTAAATAGGACTTTTAACTAATTAACTCTAAATTAAACTATCCCAACAATCTAAATATACTTAACAAATATAATATTTGTGAAGAAATTTAAAAGGAATTCAATAAATACAAAAATAAAAATATATTGAATTTTTATAATTTTTTGTATTTAGTGATTTTTTAAAAAAAAATTTTAATAAATTTTATATTTTTAAATCTATATTATACACTTTATCGTTGTCATAAAATTTTAATTAAGTTTTTGTGAAAAGTTGATAATAAAGCCCAAACATAAAGAATTACATCAAACTCCAAAAAAAAAGGTTGGGAGGTCTGGTCTAGACAACCAACTCTCAATGCAATTTAAATTGGGCCTAAGCAACTTTTCCATCCAACTAATTAACATTAAGCCTATGCAGCTTCTTCTTCCCTTCTATGGGGTCAAAATCTATCTTAAGGTCCCCAATCAGACCAATGGAATTCTGTCTGCTATATTTATAATAATAAATAAAAAGTGCTTTTGAATTGATGTCATCGTTTTATTAACATTTTTTTGTTTTTATTTATTTATTTATTTTTTTTGTTGAGTAAGAACTTAATTTTAACTCAAGGAATGTAGCGCACTTGGTACATGCTTGAGGGTTAAGACCCTAGATCTCAAGTTCGAAGCTTCTTGAGCCAATCTTTTGGGCGTAGCGTAATTGGTTAGGAAATTAAGTCTCAAGTTGTTATTACCAGCACTTGGTGTGGGATTAATATTCTCCTGTTGTGTGAGTTTTGAATTAAGCGAAATTTATCTTGGGAAGTCCGGGTAAGTTCTCAGATTATAGTTTCTTATTCAGAACGGATAACAAAACACCTTGATAATTTCTGCAAGGGACGTTGTCTTGGGCCTACGAAAAAAAAAAAAAAACTTAATCTTTGAATAAAGTGTATTTTGTAGCATCATTAATTAATATAGATATTCAACATAGTATTTTTTATTACAAAAATAAGATATTACAGACCGGGCATGCTATTGCTTCATTTGTTTATGTGGAAAATATTTTCTACGGAAAACTTTTTTTAGAAAATATTTTCTAGAAAAACATTTTTCTATGTTTGGTAGTGGTGGTGGTGGAGTAAAAGTGGGGGTGGAGGTTGTGGCATGGTGGCGGGGCGGCGATGGCGGTGATAGCAACGGTGATGATAGCAATGCCTGTGGTGATGGTGGTATTGGTAAAATTTTAGTCCAAAAAACATTTTTTGCTTTCTAAAAGTAAAAAATATTTTATGTTCACATAGACTTATTTTTTGTTGACCATAGAAAATGTTTTTCGTTGATTTTTATTTTTCATTCTACCAAATGCCAGAAAATATGAAAAATATTTTTCATAAAATGTTTTCTGCCTAAACAAACGAAGCGTATATGCAATGATTCTACCATTAACGATAATAGAAAATAAAATGAAAAATCAATCATAACCACTACCTACATTTTACAAAATTGTGCACCACAAATAGGCTTTAATAAAGAGACCAGCGATCCCATAGAAAGATATTACATGCCGTTGTGGAAAAAAAAATGATTTGTTGAGATGAAAAAAAAAAAATGTAAATAAAAATGAAGTAGAAGAACCCAAATTCCAAATTAACAAATTCAAACTTAAAAATGATCTTTTTGATTCTCGAAGAGTGAGGGACAAAGGGATTTGATTGATTGAAACATGGAAGAATTGAAAGAAATGATAAATATGTAAAACTCAAGCTTATTAGATTGTGATAAAGTCTATGGATACAAAAAAGTGCAGAGAATCGACACAATGGGCATGAAGTCCACTGTCTATGTCTATCTTGTACACTTCTTTCTATGCCTACAACATAATTGTTAAATTTTCACCTCTTATATCACAATGTTATTCAAAATCTGAAGCTCACACTCTCATTTACTAGATGAATTACATTTCTTATTGAGTTAGTCTGTATATACAAAATTACTTACATATATAAAATTAAAATTCAAAAAAAGTCCCAACACCATGTTGCATTCTTGCAGAGAAATTTCACAAGAATACTGCAAAAGGGCCAGAGAAGTGGCAAGTGAATTACTCAAAGGGATATCTATGAGCTTGGGATTGGAAGAAAACTACATAGATAAAGCAATGGAGGTTGAATTTGGGTCACAACTTCTTGTTGTCAATTTTTACCCACCATGCCCACAACCAGAGTTAGCCATTGGCATGCCTCCTCATTCAGACCACGGCTTATTGACCCTCCTCATACAGAACCAGCTTGGCGGACTTCAAGTCCTACACAACGGCAAGTGGGTCCCTATTAATCCTCTTCCTAATTCCATTCTTGTGAATACTGGAGATCACATGGAGGTAAATATATTATTACATTCCTTTGTCATGCTATTATGGTAGTAAGGTTTAAATTGGTGTTTGGTTACGAAGAAGTATTGTAGTGTTTTGTTACCTCTCATTATGGTGGTGGTTCTAGCAAATTATCAAATTAAAATTGGTTATATTTTGTTGTGATTTCTGATTACTTTCCAAAATAACGTTAGTTACACTTCATTGTGGTGAATTAAGAATTAAGTAAAATGATCAATTATGCCTCAAAATGGTATTGATTACAACCAAATGTAGCTATGGCAAATGGTTCAGCTTCAATTTTTAAATCCAACAACTGAAAAGTGAGAATGCAGATGGTACGTAATTTTTGGGGAGTTGTCTAGTCCAGGGCGGCAGCACATGTAAGCCACAGTATTCAATTGAATATTAACTTCTGCTTTTTCTTCTATAGACATGTAGATGATGTTGGGATCTGGGATCCCGCCCAAGACCTTATAGAAATTATACCAGGCAGAAAAACATACCCACACTCAAGGAGACACCATATTTAACGTGGTTCGGCCTCAATGCCTACGTCCACGGGAGAGTAGCCGGTTATCACTATAACAATGAAATATTACAGAAAGATTACAATAGAAGAGGAGCTCACACTCTCCTCTCTCACCCACTCACCCGTCTCCCTTGCTCACACCGAGGGAGACGGTCTCTCCGCCTCACATCTCTCACTCTCTGATAGTTGCTCTTGCTCTCTCTACTCTCTTAACTCTCCTCTCACCCGTCCATTTATACACATTATAGGTGAGATGGAGAGGCTGTCCAGCACATGGCCAGCTCCTTGCCAGCTTGTGCCAACTCTTTCTTCACATGCAACAATGGTTCTTCTTGCGTTGGCTTCACATGGAGCACATGGAAAAAGATTACCATCACATGGGGTGATGATTCCTACAGATGATATATATGTAAATCAACTCACTCCTTATAATTTGAATACCCCAATTCATAGATTTTGATTACTCATCTTACACATCTTGAACACCCACTCACTTCAACTTTTGCAAATCCATTCTTATAACTCACAATATCTTTTAATTTTGAAGATGAAATACTATAAAACAGACAAAAACATCCATGAAATGAAGTATATATGGTATAATTAATACAATTTTGAGGTATAAGTCTACTTTGGGGTATATTCAAATATCACTTTTGGTGATAACCAAGGTTGATCCCACTTTGATTTGATCATAGGTTGGCACTATGACGAGTTGAAGTTATATTATAACAAACACCACACTGAACATAACTTGTAGACGGTCTTATTATTATGAACACAGAAACATAGAAATCACATGAATCGACAAGATTGTACAAGATTTGTTTATAGAATTCATTTCTGAAAATGTGTTTTCCATGCAATACAAATGTGCTTCTGATTTAATTTGTTTCATGGAAAATTATTTTTCACATTTGGTAAAATCAATTGTTATGGTATATTGCAGATACTGACCAATGGCAAATACAAGAGTGTTGTACACCGAGCCATGGTGAACAACAAAGCAAACAGGATCTCGATAGCAACATCTCATGGACCTCCACTTGACAAAGTTGTAAGTCCTGCCCAAGAGTTGGTGGACAATGATTTCCATCCCATTGCGTACCATGGAATTACATATAGGGAGTATTTGGAGCTTCAACAAAGCAATGAACTCAATGGTAAATCTTGCCTGGATCGGATCCGAGTTTGAACGAGAAAACCCGGGTGGTGGTGGTGGTGGTGGTGAGTTCTAAATCGCGGTATCGGGTAACGTAACGGTAACGGTCGCGGAGTATCGGTATCGGTAGTATCGACCGGTACGTATCGGGTATCGGGCGTCGCGGCTGTGAAATTTCAAAAATCATTAGCAATCCATTTAAAACTCAATTTTATGCATTTTTTGACTCTTTTAGCCTTAATTTATCCCATTTTAATCAAAATTTTGATATGTAGAGGCACTTTTTTGACTCATTTTCAACTACATGTTATGTATTTATTTTAGTCTCAACCTTTTATTTGGCATATATGTTAAACTTTTAATATAAAATTGATGTGGAAATATTTTTTTACTTATTTTATGCACAACAAATTAATAAGAGAAAGAGGGACATGAAAATAAATCATTACAAACAATCTACTACAAATCAACAACTCTAAAGCTTAGTAATAAAAAATATATAAAATAAAAAATCTGAAATAATAAAAAAAATCTAAAATAAATATTTGACAGATTAAAAAATCTAAAATAATAAAAAAAATCTGAAATAAAAAATCTGACAGATTAAATCTCTTTAAATAATATATATAAAAAATATATATATTGAGCATATGTACATTTAAAAAATATATATATATATAATATTTTTATATATAAAAAATTATATTCTATACCGATAATATATATATAATTATGAGAGAACAAACCTGCTCCTGAATTATAAAATTATGAGTTATATTCAGCTTCTGAACTTATGTGCATTTAAAATTATGTAAAAAATTACTCCTGAATTCTATTCAACCTCAATAATATATATATAATTATGTGCATTTAAAAAAATAATCACAGAAAAAAAAAAAAACAACAACAACAAAAAAAATTATAAACAAACGGGGCACATGCACAACTTAAAAAGCAAAACATGACTTGACTTCTTCGGACTTCGGCCAAAAGAAAAAAAACAGAGCATCATATGTGCAAAGCAGTCTCTCGCCCTCATCTCTCCATCCAACAGTTCATGGAGAGCATCATATGCGAATCAATATTTTAATTGTGCATAAACAGCATCATATGAGCATCATATGCTGCGGTAATTATATTTTTAGTTCCTCCACCTGCATATGAGCATCATGCGAATCAAAAACAGAGCATCATGTGCGAAAAAAAACAGTCTCTCGCCCTCATCTCTCCATCAAACAGAGAGAAGCTTGAAATCGAAGAAGCTTTGCTCGTTTTTCAGCCGTATCGGCATGTATCGGAAAGAAATCGCTCGCGTATCGGATTCAGCCCGATCCGTATCGGGAATCGGCCGATACGGCCGTGAAATTCAGTCTCGCCGGTATACCGGTGAGTATCCGACTCGGCCTATCCATTTTCCGGCACGAACCGGCCGGTACGGCACGTACCGGCCGATATTTAGAACCTTGGGTGGTGGTGATTGAACTCAATATTTGATCCTATTATAAAAATAAGTGACCCGATCCAATTATATAAAACTCAGGTTTTACACTGTCAATTAGGTTTATTTTCTATGTTGCTTCATCTCTCTCGACATCAATAATCACACATAACAAAAAGAAAAAATCAACTCTAGCAAAGGCAAACGAAATATGGTGAGCTTGTGGCACACTTGAAAGGTCTGGAGTGTTATTTTTTTCTTCTTGAGTTTAAAACTTCAATGATCTATAGATATTGTATTTTGTTTTAATGATTGTTAATGGTCACATATATAATAACAATAAGATGTGTGTTTGATATTGTTGGCATGATATTATCATTCAAAATATAAATTCTCGTTGAATTAAATTATCAAAATAATTAAAAAATTTCTTTTATTTATGATTTGAATATTTAATTTAGTTTGTTATTTGTTAGCAATGAAAACTTGAATGTTAGTACAAGAGAATTTATTTTTCTTATAGATTTGATAGTGTGAAAAATTACAAATAAAATTCTACAATTGACCCTTATAACAAAATAAATTTTTTATTTTTTATTTTATCAATTTAAATTTTCATGTTTTAATTTATTTTTAATTTAAACCATTTGCTTATTTTTGTTAAGTAAAATTGATAAAAAATAATAATATTTTAATCATTAAACTCAATATAGATATGTAAAATATTTAAAATACCATTTTTTTTGTAGAGCATAACGACCAAAATATCATTTTTTATCGATCTTACTTAAACAAAACTAAACAAATAGTTTAGATTAAAATATATATATATATTTAAATTGACAAAATTAAAAATTCTAAGTTTATTTTGTTAGGATAAACTACCAATAGATCCTAATAGTTGAATTTAATTCTCATCAAGTCTTATTGTAAATAAGTTCTAGTAAAATTGTCGCTAAAAATAATTTTTTTACATATATCACTAAAAATTAATAATCAGTGACTCTTTTTTGTCACGATTTTTATAAATTGTCGTTAAAACTTATAATTAGTTACTTTTTCTGTGACGAATTTTTAAATTGTCTTTGAAAGTTAAAAATTAGTGACTTTTTTTCTAACTATTTTTTTAAGCTGTCACCAAAACTTGTAATTAGTGACATTTTTTGTGACAATTTTCAAATCGTCGCTGAAAATTAACAATTAGTGACTTGTTGTAATAGTGTTTAACGAAAAACGCCATTAATTCTTACAGGACTTATTGGATAGTAAGTACACCTATTAAGACCTATACATAAGTCTCCCTTCTGTTATAAGGGTCAAATTCTAAGAATTTTATGTTATTTTATTTTATTATTATTATTTTTTTTTAACTTCCCCTAAAATGTATGTTTCTAAATGACCCATCCATTAAAAATTTTACAGTCGCCATTGATTTTCCTTGCTCATTATGTGTTGTTGATGTTTGTGGTGTGGAATGTCAGTGTTGAAACCACGAAATTAAGAAAATTATCAATAAGTTTTATTTTGTTTTTAAAATTATTAATGAGTCCTATCAAGTTTTGATATGAATAATTAAATCCTTTTTTTCATAAAACATTTTTAAAAAGTTCGTTGATCTATAGTGGTGTATGTTATTCCAATTTTATCTCTTATTTAATATGAATAACAATTTCATAAATATTTTTAATCTAAATAAAATTATATTTTTGAATTGTAAAAATTATGATATTGTGTTAAAAAATCTTTAACAACAATGAAAAAAATTATCAATAAATTCTATTTGGTTTTGAAAATTACTATTAAGTTATATCAAATTTCAATGTTAACAAATAGCTCCTTTTTTTTCTTTTTCTTTTTTAAATAATAAATTGTCATAAAAAAATTCAATTATTTATAATAGTATATTTTATTTAAATTTATATTTCTCATTAAAAGACTAACCAAAAATTTCATAAATAATTTTAATTTATTTAAAATTTTATAATAAACTTATTTTTAACTGTTGAAATTAAATAAATTTGAAATAATTTTTACAATTATAAGATTTATCAACTATCCCATACATTGAGAAATATATAAAATTTTCATAGTATTATTTTTCATTACTCTTTATAATTTTAATAGAATTTAGCCCTTTTAGATTGTTCACACTAAAAAATTCATAATTTGAAATAAAATAAAATATTACATTTTTGCCATAGTTGTTTTGATCCAATTGTGATTTTTATTTTTTTAAATATAATATTTACAAAATAATATTAATAATTTTTACAATTAAAATTTTAAATTTTAAGTAAGTTAAAATTATTTATAAAATTATTCTTCATATTAAATGATAAGGGTAAAATTGAAATAAGATACACCATTATGGAGCAATAAACCTTTTGACAACATTTTATGACAAATAGAATTTAATTGTTTATACTAAAATTTGAAAAGACTCAATAGTAATCTTCAAAGTAAAAGAAAATTTATTAGTATTTTTTTATATATTTTTTAATGATCTATTGTAGATTTGTTGCAATAATTTGTATGGAAAGTAGCTGCGATAACTTTAGGAATTTTGCAAGCATACATCATAATAGGTCTCCTCTTATTATCATCTATCTCACTTGAGTTAATAATAGGTTTGGCCATATAATATAACTTATAAGTACTCTCCTCACAAACAAGGGTCTAAAGTCATGTTTATTTGGCAAATTAAATTAAATAAAATTATGAATACGGTAAAATTGAGTGAATAGATAAGTAATATGATAGTGTTAAGTTAAAGATATAAGATAAAGTGTATTTGTTTGATGAGTAGTGTGGTAATATTAATTGATTGGGATTAAATTTATGAAATTACGTAAAATCTCTTATTGCATAAAAAATAGATTTTTTTGTGATTGATAAATAGAGGGCAAAATAAATATTTTGCTTCAACCTTCGTTTGGGATATAAGTTGGTTTTTTAACTTTTTGACTATTTTAACCTAGGACTAAGAAGTACCGTTTCTGATGGACTTTTTGACTTTTTTAACTTTTGTGAGAAAAAAATGAAATAATTAAGATTTGGCAAGTAACATTTTATCTTATTAACTTTTTAGTTTATTTCATCTTTTTGTGAGTAAAAATAGCTGAAAAAAACTCATGTCAAACATAGCCGCAATCCAATGGGATTGTATTAACAATCCCTCTCCCCTCCATGGAAATACTAAATTCTATCCCCAAGTAAGATTGATAGCTCCATGAAATTTATAGTCTCTTAGCATACGTAGCACAAACAAACATGGGGTTGGTGACAAACATGACCTGCGGGTATGTTCTACCCAAAATTCATGTCATTTATTTTTAAATCAATCACCAAAGATTAATGCTTGGACCCCTTTTTTTTTTGGAAACCCTTACAATCCCCTTTAGATCTCAACCATTAATATATGTATGGGACCCACTTATATATGTTTAAGACCCACACAATCAATGATTGAGATCTAAAAGGGATTGTGAGGGATTTTCAAAAAAAAAAAAAAAAAAGGGTTTCAATCATTATTGATCACCAAATTTGTGTATCTGAGCGGAATCAGATGGACCCCGCTATTAAGAGAAGGCCAATATTATGGCTAAATTATTGGGTCAATTTGGAACAAAAGACATAGTTTTGTTTGTACAGTAAAAAAAAAGGGGCTAATTTACAACCCCAAAAAATAAACAAATAAATAAAATAAAATAAAATCAAAGTTTTATTGCGTATTTTATTTTAAAGTTTCGAATATTTTCAATTTTAACAAATTAAATTCTAAAGTTCCATTTGTGTTTCAATGGAACGAAAACCGTTTTGGATTTTAAAGTGAAAAATGCATGAAATCTTAGATTTTTTTTTTTTTTTTTTTTTTGTAGTTAACTCTTTTTTAAAATTAAAAATCATAAAATAAAAAAAAAAAGTCAACAAAAAAAAAAATAAGTTTAAAATAACTCATATTTTTTTATAAAAAAATTATTTAAAAATGACAATAAATTTAATAATAATATGGGTTGATGAATTTAAGAGCCTAGTAATGAAAGGCTTCAACGTGGTTCATGTATCAACCTCACTTTGTTACTACTTTTTATCAACAAAAATAAAAACAAAACAAAACAAAACAAAATAAAAAAAAGAGTTATTTGGTGTAGATTTATTATAAGTGTAAATATGTAATAATAATAAAAACATAAGTGAAAAGCATCAATTTCCCCGTTTTCAAATGGTGGCGTTTAGTGTAGTTTATTGTAAGTTAAAAGTTGATAATATAAAAACAAAAGGCAAAAGTACCCTTCGCCCAGATTCTAGAAATATGTTTTTCTTCAACTTATTTAAATTATTTTTAGCTAATAAAGTAAAAAAAATGTACCAAACAATCTACCATTGTTGACTATTTTTGACACTTCAAAGGTTAGAAATATAATTTGAGTATGCTAGTAAAAAAATTAAAAAAATCTTTATAGATAATAAATGTCAATTATATCAAGCGATTGTGTTAAGGTTTTTTTAGCCTCAATGAAATGGACTTTACTATGTTGGGTTTGAAAAGATGAACAATACTTTAAACTCAAATTCGTAACAGAATGGGAGAGGGAGAGACTGGACAGAAATTACAATTGATTAATTGAATAAACATTTACAAAATGTTGCCTTTAGTAAGGGCATGTTCAAAACTTTAAACTGACCGAGTTATGGGATTACAAAGTTAATCTTACTCCTATGAAATATAAGTGTAGTGCATAAAAATAAAGTGTTGAAATTTAAAAATAAATGAAATTAACAAAGATGTAGAGTCAAAATTTGGTCTGGGTCTCCTTGGTCTTTGCTTTCATCTATTTATGGCCTTCTCATGATGCCTTCGAAGCAGTTAGTCTTAGCTTTCACCATAACCTCCTTCATTCTTACTACTTAAGGCTATAATCTTCTCTTCGTGCGTGTGTAACTACTAACAATTGCTTTTTTTTAACTCTTTTTTCACGTGCCTCTTACATATTGTTTATCATCTTACTAGTTGAACTTACTTTCGTGGCTCACTTCACTATCTTATCAAATATCACATAATACCCTTTACCCATCACGTGTCACTTTCGAATTTGATGGTTTATATGTGGTGCCAACAACCACAAACTCCCAAAATAAAAAATTATAAACCAGTCAGATAAGTTGCACTAAACACCAAAAAGCTTCTCTCTTTTTTTAATTTATTTAAGTTATTTTTAGCTTGTTATAAACAAAAACTGCATCAAACACTCTAATGTAGACTTTAAAAAATAAAAAAATAAATAAATAAAGGATTAATTACATTTCAGGTAACCCTTCTTACATGTCATCAAAATTATGGACAAAATCAAAATTTTATCATCCGAAGAGTCAAAATTTAAATAAAAAAATTTCACCATATATACAAGCATGCATGTACAGATACACTAAGATATGTAAGCTATATATATCACTCACACACACACACACACACAAAAATAAAATAAATTAAATTAAATATTAGAGTTAGTTACAAAAAAAAAAAAACTCCAAGACTTCACGCGTTTTTCACTTTAAACCCCAGTGTTTTTTGCTTTAAACCCCAAAATGATTCTCCGTTATCTTACACAAATGGAGATGGATGGATGGGGCACATTGAAATACATATGGAACTCTAGGTTTAATTTATCGAAACAGTGAGACTTTAAAGTAAAAAACACATGAAATCTTGGAATTTTTTTTGTAATTAATCCAAAAAAGAAAAAAAATCAATTATTAATAGTTGCAAAACTATTAGGGTGAGCATCAATATTTTTCTTATATTAATTTGAAAAGCAAAAAGGAGTCAATATATATTTATTTTCAACGGTATCTTGCATTCGTTGGAGGAAGAATAAATTAAAAAAATAAAAAACAAAACAAAACAAAACAAAATTATGATAATCATTCAAACAACCAATTTATTATTTAATAAAATTCGATAATTTTCACATTTCAAATGAGTCAAGATGCAATAAAAATAGTCATATTTTACTTGAGTAAACCAAAAAAAAAAAAAAAATCATATTATAATTTATATATAATGTGATATATATCTATATATATTTCAAATTTATAACAAAATAAAATTTAAATGATCGAATTAGAGGGGTTTTGTTGAAAAAGATATAAGAAACAGATAACAAACAAATTTAGGGGTACCTGATTTTAGAGGGTGCAAATTAAAAGATATTTTTAAATTAAAGGTTGAAAAATCTTAAAATTTCCAATATGCTTATTTGTGATTATGTATCAATTTTAACCAATAAATAGCAATCTCAATCAAACAATCAAAAACGAATTGACACAACGATTTAACATGAAAAAATCACAATTGAAGCTTCTCCAAGAAAAAAAAAAAAACCACAGGCCAAAGTTACAAAATAATTCACTAAGAAAACAAAAATGAATTACATAAGTGTGCTCTCAATTACCTAGCAAATCCATGCCCGAATCGAATTGACCTCTATATGCCTCTTTCAGTCCTGTTTTCACCTTGGAATTATCTTGCCCAACGTTGAATCTACAATGCCGATGTCGAATCCACAAGGATGAGCCACTCTAGAATCCACCAAAGTTTCAAACCCAAATTCTACGGAATCCACCGAAGAACAAATCTCTATTTTTGAATAAAACAAAATAAGCAAACCCTTTGATATAATCCACTTAATTCATAATATAAACTCTCACAGATATCATAGGAAACAAGCAAAGAAGTTCTAGAAGAAAACCTTAATACCCAAAAAGAAGATCTAGACGCCATATCTTAGAAACTGAATTAATCGTAGATTTATAGAAAACAGAATCGTGATCTCCACCCAAGCGCAAGAATGACCACTTGAGTAGACTGATTAAAACGCGTGTTTCAGAACAAGGATGTACGCTCGAGCGCAGGAAAGGCCGCTCGAGCGGAAAAATACAACTCTTAAAGCTTTTGTAGGTGAGTGAAACTTCTGAAAAGGTTACATCTCCACTCGAGCGCAAAATCGACCGCTCGAGTGGTCAAACAACTTCGACTGCAATTTTGCTTTTCGCTTTGAAGGTGTTGCCCCTTGACCCCACCTGGGTGCTGCCCTAGACTCGCCATGGAGAGCTACCCCCTGGACCCTTGCGAGCTGACCGAGTATAACATTGAGCACAATGTTTTCAAACCAAAGTTGTTAATCCCGTACTAGACAAAGTACCGTTTTTTCAATTGGTAGGATACCTACTAGTACCAATATGTTTCCAAGTACTGTTTCAGATTTATCACAAAAATGTTATGTATGTATTAAAAAAAATTGTATAGTACTAAATAATTTAAATATATAATATATCTAAGGGTAAATTACAAATACACTCTCTGAGATTTGATTAAAATACGAATCGCCCCCTGTGGTTTTGAAAATTACATTTCACCCCTTGAGATTTCTAATTTCATAACAAATCGCTCATTTTATTAATAAATCATCAAGTCAATTAACAGTGTTTAATGATATTAAAAATATGTTTCAATTAATAATTTAGGTAATTTTATTATTTTATAGGAGAGCAATTATGAATTTCATATTTTTTGGTAATTTTGTTAAATAAAAAATTCTAATAAGGGGATATTTGTAATTTTTTAGACTACATTGGGCAACCTGTATTTTAAGCAAACCTCAGAGAGTGTATTTGTAATTTGCCCTATATTTAAACATATGATATAACCATCTAAAATTGTATTGTTTTGTTTTCTTAGGACAACAAGGTATATCATATAATATATATAATAAAATAAAAAATTCATAAATTCAATTTTACTTGCATACCATTCAATTTTGTCAAAATTATATTTTCTGGTTAGCATTGTTCGGTATTTACAAAATTGTCCGGTACTCATTGAAACATTAACCGAAATGGTATTAGCCTATTTGTATTCCAATTTCTCTCTAGTATGAATCGGCCGGTACCAATCGGTACAGTATCAAATTGACAACTATATTTCAAATAGGTTGTAGAGGACTCAAGATAATAGACCAAAATAACTCCAAACAACACTGCAAAATACAGCTCAAACATAGTCCTTCGAAGCAGAACCAAGCAGAACTTCAAAGCTAAAGCTGAAGCTGAAGCAGCAGCCAACAAGCACAAAGTTTTAGACCAATAACAACCACCGAAGCCGAATACACAGTAGCACTATCTCAACCAAATTGAAAGCCCCTCAAATGAATAATGCACCAAGCTATGTCAGCAACAACTAATAAACAAATGTGAGAGGGAGTTTTTATGAGCATTAAGGCCGAGCTAAGCCCAGGCGTAGTAATAGGTCGTTCTATGGGCCGTGGTAAAAAGGGCTTAGCGTGTGGACCTTAGTGTTAGCTCGGTCCAAGTATGGTTACAGTCACCACGGTCGGAGTGGTGATAATTAGCTCGGTCATAGTATTCGGAGCCAAGGTATTTGGGCTTCTTATGGTGGACCTTGCTCTTGTTAGCTCGGTCAAAGCTTGTTGTAGTTAGCTCGGTCTCCACAGACAAAACCGAGGTACAAGTGAACAAGAGTCGAGCTATGTGTTGCGTGTGAAGGCATTGGATTAAGTATGACAAAGGGCTAGTGTTAGCTCGGTCATACTGTCATCTAACCGAGGTAAAACCATCTCACTTGGTTTAAGCAGTGAGGGGGGTGTTGAAGAATAAACATTATCTTTCAGGAGTGTGATTCCTAGGAGGACTTTACATGGAGGAATAAGATTCCTATTAGGATTGTGCCAGGCAAAAAACTATAAAAGCTCACAATATAACCTATGTAAAGGTAACACAACTTTGATTTTTAGAATACACAGAGCTTTTGCCTATTTGTCTATTTGTCTATTTTGCTGACTTAGGCATCAGAGCGGTATCCGGCATACACCTGCCGGCTAGCTCACGTTTGTGTTTTCAGGGAATAAAGCGACGATGTTTGGAGGAGCGCAAACTTGATCAACAAGATTATATGAGAAGATTATTTCGTGCTCGTACAATTGGCGCCGTCTGTGGGAATTCCACAAAGAAAAAAACCTCTTGATCAAGCTTTCCCCTCTAGTTGGAAGCAATGGTGCACAATGAAGACTTGCCACAATCAGCTATTGATAGGCAAACCCCGGAAAGGGGTGGGAGGCGCGAAGGTTTGCCTTCTATCCCTCCCATGGCGGATTTAGAACCCCAATGACAGAACCCCCGAAGGGATACAAGGGGGAGACGGGGCGGCAATCCCCGTCGCTCTCAAAGTTCTGAAAGACAGAGGTGGAGGATGGACCCTTAAGTCCTGGAGGATCGCGTAAAAGAGCAGGAGGAGTTAATAAGGAGGATGGCGGTAGACATGGAGTCAATGAAGCGCCAGATAAAAGGAAAAGGGATGGCGACAGGAGATGGGCGCCAAGGCAACATGCCCCATCGCCACTCGGAAGATCGTGGTAGGCATACCACACCATCCCAAGCAGAAAGTAGGAGTCTTAGAACAGGCGACACTCAATTGTGGACTTCTAGGACTCGTTACTCCAGGTTTGAGAGAACGAGAACTGAGAGCTCGTGTACTGAGGAAAGCACCTATCGGCCCTCGCACACGCACCAAACGTCATCTAGGCACATGGAGTTGCCTAGGTCATCTGACTTACGAACTGTGCTTGAAGAAAGGGCCTGGTGGAAGGAGGACACCAGGGCTCGCGACCCGCGCAGAGTTTCAGCCCTTCAGCGGTTGGCCCCTCAGATGCATAGGAGCGTCGAGGTAGGAATGCCAATGTCGCGCCTTGCTTACGAACTTGCAGACAAAGTATTAGCAAGGTTACAAAGCTCACCGTTTGTTCCGGCAATTGAGAATGCACCACTACCCTCAGGCTTCCACCAGCCCAAATTCACCACTTATGAGGGGAAGTCCGACCCCTACATGCAGCTGAGCCACTTCCGCCAGGTTATGGCAGTATACCGGCAAAACAAGGCTTTAATGTGCATCATATTTCCATCCAGCCTTGGCAACCTAGGTCTAACCTGGTTCGAAAGGCTATCAAAAGACAGTATCACCTCCTGGGCACAATTGGCAGAGGCGTTCGTGACTAGGTTCAGAACGAACACCAAGACACCAGTGGAGATCGATTAGTTACTCTCCATTGACATAGGCGACAAGGAGACGTTAAGATCCTACAACAGTTGCTACTGGGAAACCTTTAACCAGATTGGGGATTGCCCTACAAACCTCGCCATTGCACAATACAAACGGGGCCTGCCAGTCAGTAACAAATTGAGGGACTCAATTACTATGATGCCACCCCTCACGATGGAGGCCTTAATGGAAAGAGTGCACCAACATATTCGCGTGGAGGAAGATAGTGCCTGTGCTAAGGCAAAATCCGGCACAACAGCAATGCCAGATAAAAAGACTACAACAAAGGTCAATACGGTAGAGCAACCTAACAGGAATGGGCGAGGCAGGCGGGCCAACAGAGAGGACCCAGACAAAAGGAGGTTGAGAGTCCACACTGCCATTACCACAGTGTTCAAAAAACCAATCTACTGAATTCTCAGTGAGATACGCAATGAACCTTTCGTCCGATGGCCAGCAAAGTTAGGAGAAGCACAAAAAGACTATGACGAGAGGTCCCGGTGCACCTTCCATGATGAAAAGGGGCACCACACTAAAAATTACATGCCGTTGGGGCAGCATTTGGAGGAGTTAGTGGCCGCCGGGCTCCTGGACCAGTACATAGAAGGAGGGACACAGCCAGCCCCATAGAATCACAACAACCCAAACGGGATGCCGATCGACATTCCACCTCAAGGCATAATTAACGTAATACATGGGATATTCGAACTTGAGCATGTATATGAGCTCAGGGGGATGATCAAAAAGGCTGAGCACTTGAGGGAGGTGTTAAGTGCACAACTTGCCATCAAAAAGGGGAGAACATAGGCCACAAATGTCATATCTTTTTCAGACAAAAATTTAGCAAGAATATATTGCCCTCACAATAATGCACTGGTTGTCACTCTACGCGTCAAGAATTTCGACATCAAACGGATTTTGATCGACCAAGGAAGCTCATGTGAGATAATGTATTACGAAACCTTCAAACAACTGAAATTGGAGGACAAAGACTTGGCACCTGTAACATCTCCTCTAATCGGATTCAACTCAATGCCAGAGTGGCCAGTGGGCAAGATAATCCTCCCAATCAAGGCAGGAACCATGACGAAACAGGTGGAATTCTGGATATTAAAAGTCCCTTCCACTTACAACATAATCTTGGGAAGGACATGGTTGCACCCCATGCGTTTGGTAACGTCAACCTACCATCAAGTATTGCGGTTCCCCAACGAAGTCGGAATAATTGAAGAGGTCTTTGGAGACCAAATTATGTCCAAACAGTGCTTCATCACAGTAAATGGCAGCCGCGCTGCCAAAGGGTATGTACAGATGGTGGAAGAGCCTGAAAGCAACGAACTATTTACGGATGTTGGCAAGGCAGCTGAACAGAAGGCAGTGGAAGACTTGGTACAGGTAAGGATAGATGAAAAAGACCCATAAAAGTTCTTTTTGCTCGGCTCGTCTTTGTCCAGCACTGAGAGAATAGAGGTCCTGGAATTCTTAACCTTTAACATCGAAATGTTCGCTTGGATACCGTATGACATGCCCGGCATTGACCCAAACTTCATCTGTCACCAACTGAATGTCCACCCAACTGCCAGACCAATTATACAGCGCACTCACAAATCAGCACTCCACCATGCCGAGATAGTGGCGGAAGAAGTGGGAAACTTGCTGGAGGCAAGAGCTATTAGAGAAGTGTACTATCCTAGATGGATCTCCAATACCGTGGTAGTACCAAAGAAGAACGAAAAATGGCGTGTCTGCGTGGACTACAAAACAGTCAACAAAGCATGCCCAAAAGACAATTTTCCCCTACCACAGATAGACCAACTGGTAGGCCTGACAGCAGGACACAATCGACTTAGCTTCCTTGATGTGTACAGAGGTTACCATCAGATCGCTATGTATGAACCAGATCAGGAGGTCACATCCTTTACAACGCCTAGAGGATTGTATTGTTACAAGGTTATGCCCTTTGGCCTAAAAAACGCAGGGGCAACATTCCAATGGATGGTCACCAAGATGTTTGAACCATTGTTAGGCAGAACAATGGAGGCTTACATAGATGACATGGTGGTCAAAAGCAAGGATGAGAAGGACCATCTCAGAGACCTAGGCGAAATGTTCCAGATTCTAAAGAAAAACAAGTTGTGCCTAAATGCATCTAAGTGTGCATTCGGCGTAGGATCGGGCAAATTCCTAGGCTTTCTGGTGACCAACTGAGGTATAGAAGTAGACCCTTCTCAGATCAAAGCCACCCAAGATCTAGAGAGGCCCAACACAGTAAAAGTGGTACAGCATCCCACTGGCCTAGCTGCCGCACTCAACCGGTTCATAAGTCGGTCATCAGACAGATGTCGACCATTCTTCTAAGCATTGAAGGCCAAGTTCGAGTGGGATGAAGAATGCGATCACGCCCTAGAAAGCCTAAAAGAGTACATATCTTCTCCACCGTTGCTAGTAATCCCAATACCTAGAGAAGAGCTCTTTTTATACCTAGCAGTTTCACAGCACACAGTGAGCGCAGTGTTAGTCAGAGCGGAAGGAATCCAACACCTTCCCATCTTTTATGTTAGCAAAACCTTGCTGGCCGCAGAAACCAGGTACCTACCATTGGAAAAACTGGCCTTAGCCTTGATGATGGCCTCAAGGAAGCTGTCGCACTACTTCCATGCCTACACCATAATCGTCCTAACAGCTTTTCCATTGAAAGCTTTGTTTGAGAGAGCAGACTTTTCTGGGCAAATCTTGAAGTGGGCGGTGGAATTGGGACAATTTGATATCAAGTTTCAACCCAGAACCGCAATAAAAGCCCTTGGCAGACTTTATGGCGGAGTTCACACTAGGGAGTCATCATATCTGTCCAGTCGACTTGACTGGTACAACAAACGTGGGGATGGAAAGTGCCGCAGGAATTACGCAGCCCCCAAAACAAAATGCCCAGCCACATTCCAAGACATACCGGATTGAAGAATGAGAGGAAGAGGCAGACCGCGCTATGCCCGGCAAAGACTCATCAACAAGAAAAAACTTGGTACAAATAGATAGTGAGGGGCAAACAGTAGGTGTGGACTTGGAAGAAGACATCAGCAACACTCATGACCCCAAAACATCATCCGACCCCTCCACTTGCTGGAAACTTTTCGTTGGAGAAATGTAGAAACTCTTCATGGACGGAGTATCCAACAGGCACGGTGCAGGACTTGGCATAGTCCTCATCTCACCAGATGGCCTAATAGTGGAACAAGCAGTCAACCTTGGCTTTCTAACATCAAACAATGAGGCGGAGTATGAAGCGCTTTTAACAGGCCTCAAATCAGCACTTTTCATGCAGGCCACCAAGCTAATGGTTTACAGTGACTCCCAACTAGTAGTAAACCAAATTTCAGGCGACTATGAGGCGAAAGATGAGAGAATGGCTAAGTACCAAGAGTTAGTAAGAAGGGAGATCATGAAATTCGAAGTAGTGAGGATAGAGGAGATCGACCGAGAAGAAAACAGTAGAGCAGATGAACTAGCAGGCTTTGCTTCGATGGCAGATACATCCATCCCACATCCATTACTGATCGACTTCTTACCAAGACAAGCATTGAAGAACTCGAAGTGGCTGAGGTATGTTGCGCCGAACTAGACCCTTCATAGATGGATCCCATTATAGTATTCTTAAAAGACGGCGTCTTACCCGAAGAGAAGAAAGAGGCCAATAGAATAAGAGCAAAGTCACAGCGATTTTGGCTCTCCCCATCAATGGCCTTGTATAAAAAATCCTTCACAGGACCTTACTTGAAATGTGTCCATCCTAGCAAGGTCAAGGCATTCTTGTTCGAGATACACGAAGGCATATGCGGAAGCCACCAGGAGGGAAGATCTTTGGCCTACAGAGCAATTTCACAAGGATATTTGTGGCCCTACATGCAAGCAGATTCAGAGAAGTATGTGAAGAAGTGCGAAAAATGTCAGAAGTTCGCACACCAAATACATCAACCAGCTAGAGAGCTTCTACCTTTAACTAGCCCATGGCCCTTCGCAATGTGGGGCTTGGACATAGTAGGACCACTTCCAATGGTACCCGGCAACAGAAAGTTCTTTCTTGCAGCGACAGATTACTTCACAAAATGGGTGGAAGCAGAAGCACTCGCATCAATAAAGGAGAAAGATGTAAAAAAGTTCATCTGGCAGAATATCATCACTCGGTTCGGCACACCCATGGCTCTAATATCTGACAACGACACTCAGTTCGATGGCAAAATTTTTAGAGGCTTTTGTAAGGAGTACAAGATAGAATTTGACAATTCTACACCAACATACCCCCAAGCAAACGGCCAGGAGGAAGCATCAAACAAAATTGTCTTAGATGGATTGAAGAAAATGTTGGAGAAAGCAAAAGGCAAGTGGGCTGAAGAGCTTCCTCGGGTTTTATGGGCTTACCGTACCACACCTTGGCGGTCAACTGGAGAAACACCTTTTTCCTTAGCCTATGGCATGGAAGCAGTAATCCCATTGGAAGTTGGCCTCCTCACAATTAGAAGCGAAAATTTTGATCCAAACTTAAACGGAGAAGCCATAGCCTTGGAACTCGACCTTGTAGAAGAAAGAAGAGAAAGAGCACTGTTTCACATCGCCTCATACCAGCAAGAGTTATCCAGAAAATATAACAAAACGGTACATCCAAGGAAATTCAAGATTGGAGATTGGGTGTTGCGCAAAGTAATGGAAAACACACTGGTACTTGGAGATGGCAAGTTAGGGCCTAATTGGGAAGGACCATACAAAGTGGTTAGCCTAGTAGGAAAAGAGGCATATCACTTGGAAGATGGAGACAGCAAGGCTGTTCCCAGGCCATGGAACACTACCAATCTCAAACTATTTTATTTTTAATTTTTCATTAAAATACTTGTAGTTTTTCTTTTTTTAATAAAACAAGTAGTTCCCCTTTCAGCATAATTCTTTTCCTTTGTGAAAGTTGTTTTAGTGAGCTAGGGGCATTGAATGTAGAGGTTGGCTGGAAAAACAAACACTTGGCTCTAGGTTGGTAGGAATAACCAACATTAAGCTCTCTTCAGCCGAGATCAGGATCTAGGCTGAAGAAGTTTGGCAAGAATAACCAAACACTTGGCTCTAGGTTGGCAGGAATAACCAACACTGAGCTCTCTTCAGCCGAGATCAGGATCTAGGCTAAAGAAGTTTGGCGAGAATAACCAAACACTTAGCTCTAGGTTGGCAGGAATAAGCAACACTGAGCTCTCTTCAGTCGAGATCAGGATCTAGGCTGAAGAGGTTGGCTGGAAAAACCAACACTTACCTCTCTTCAGCCGAGATCAGGATCTAGGCTGAAGAGGTTGGCTAGAAAAACCAACACTTGGCTCTAGGTTGGCAGGAATAACCAACACTAAGCTCTCTTCAGCCGAGATGAAGATCTAGGTTGATGAGGTTGGCTAGAAAAACCAACACTTATCTCTCTTCAGCCGAGATCAGGATCTAGGCTGAAGAGATTGGCTGGAAAAACCAACACTTGGCTCTAGGTTGGCAGGAATAACCAACATTGAGCTCTTTTCAGCCGAGATCAGGATCTAGGCTGAAGAAGTTTGGCAAGAATAACCAACATTGAGCTCTCTTCAGCCGAGATAAAGATCTAGGCTGAAGAGAGGTTGGCAGGAATAACCAACTTTGAGTACTCTTCAGCCAGGATAAGGATTTAGGTTGAAGAGATGTTGGCAGGAATAACCAACTTTGGGTACTCTTCAGCCGAGATAAGGATCTAGGCTGAAGAGTGGTTGGCTGGAATAACCAACTTTGAGTACTCTTCAGCCAGGATAAGGATTTAGGCTGAAGAGAGGTTGGCCGGAATAACCAACTTTGGGTACTCTTCAGCCGAGATACGGATCTAGGCTGAAGAGTGGTTGGCTGGAATAACCAACTGTGGGTACTCTTCAGTCGAAATAAGGATCTAGGCTGAAGAGTGGTCGGCTGGAATAACCAACTTTGAGTACTCTTCAGCTCAGATAAGGATCTAGGCTGAAAAGAATTGGCAGGAATGACCAAACAGAATACGAGGCTCCAAGGCCGAGATAAGTACTTCGGCCAGAAAAAGCTAAACTTCATGCAAATTATAGTTGAAAAATAAATGCAGGTATGGAATAAACCGAGCAAAAAGATGAAAAAACTAAAGATTTCGTTCCAAAGTGCATTACAAAAGGAGGGGCCGTAACCCGGTTACAAACTTCATTAATATCAAAAGAAGAAAAGTACAAAATCAAGCAAAAAGATCATCAAGGTCTGCATCAAGATCAACTTGAGTTTCATCACTCTGTAGCCCGGTCTCAACAGGAAGGTCGGTCGCATCTTCAACTATACTGGGCAACGGGGGCTCCACCCGAGCTGACTGAACAACTTGAATACTGGGATCATTGGCAACGACAGGGGTGTTGTTGGGTTCTGGGGATGCCTCTTCCTCTTCATCAACTTGAAGAAATTTTTGCTGAATAGCATTGGCATACTTCGCCGTGTAGCTCGGGATGAAGTGGGGAAGAGGGTTCTGAAAAACCTCGGTCTCCTGGCCATGGCCGAGCTTCGCTACGGCTGCCTTCCACCCACATTTGAAAAATATATCCTTGGCAGCTTCACACTGCATAATGTAGTTGGCTTCCCTCTCCTTATAGCCATGGTCTTCTGCATCATCGGTATTCTTCTTTAGCTCGGCAATCTCATCGTCTTTCTTTTTCTCTAGCTTGACCAGTTCACGCAAATAGCGGTCTTTTAGCGCGACTAGAGCTTTCTGCTTATCGGCTTCCACCGCGTTAACTAGCTCGATAAGTCGGGCATTCTCAGAAAGTAGCTCGGTGGTTTTCTATTGAGCTTCCTTTAGTTCGGCTGTCTTTGCGTTGGCATCGGCCACGGCCTGCTGTGCTGTTTTGCGTAGCTCCAACACACGCTTATGTGCAATATGGTTTTTCTGCATGGCCTGCAAAAGGACAGTAAGAAATTTTGAGTAAAAACTGAGCAAACAGATGCACAAAATTAGAAAGAAAAAAAAGTACTCACCAGCACCATTGATTTGGTGGCCGAGCGGATGGCCTTGAGCTCGGTGAGATGGTCGTGGTGTTCCATATCGGGTGGCAAACACACGCTCTTGGCGAGGTTAAAAGCCAGTGAATGGTCTTTTTCTGCGACCACTGAGTTGGTGTTGGTAATAGCTCGATTCTTGAATGTGATCTTTGGTATCCATTCTGAAGGACTAGCCCGGTCCGAACGCACTGGTTCTGGGCTCGGCCAGTCGGATTGGGGAAGTATGGTGTCTTCTTCATCAACAAGGCGTGGCTCAGTTGAGGAAGACCGAGCACGCTTATTTGGCCGAGATGATGAGGGCCGAGCTGTTGGAAGGGCTACCACGGCCTCATGTGTTTGGTCGGCTTGTGGTACCTCGGCTTGATTCGTTTCGGTAATCAATGCCTGGACAGCTTGGCGTTTGGCCATCTCTTGTTCTTCGGTTAGTGGGATGAGATTGATTTGGGGTAATGATGGATCAGGTTCTGGGGAAGGTTCCAGGAGGAAATCCGTTACCCTGGGCTTTCTCCTACTGGTATATCTGTAAGTCGATTCAAAATTGAGTAGCTCGGCCCAGCTTCTATCACGATACCGGAGCGCGGCGCGGAGTGCGTCAAGATTGGGGTATTGGTACTGTGACTTTAGATGGTTTAAGTCTGCATAAAGGAAAAAGGCAACGGTTAGTGCGGCGTAAAACTTATAAACAATTAAGGGTAAAAACGCACAAGTTTGGCTGAAGTAGTCATACCGGCTACTCCCTTATTCCAATTAATATCATAACCCGGTATTTGGGCTTCTCGGTCTTCGAAATTGCCAGAAACCCAGAAGAAGTCATCGTCATTGACGTCTTTGTCCGGTGTGTTTTTAATTATTTTTTTTCGACGGCATCTTATTCTTAAATAATATACCCAGTCGTCTTCATTCTGACCAAGGAAGTATTGGTGGAAAAGCTCAGCTAAACCGAGGTTGAGGCCAAGTCGGCGATTTAGATCGACGATGCCATTTATTATTCTGTACGAATTTGTGGAAAGCTGGGTAGGACAAAGTCTAGTTTGCCTAAGGAATTCACAAAGAAGAGGTTGAACAGGAAAACGGAGACCGGCCTCTATAATGGACATGACGGAGAAGGGAATGAAACCTTGTTTTCCCTATGGCATCATATCTAGCTCGGCTAGTGAAAGGTGGACGTCGTTAGAGATGCTGTAATCCTTGCAGAATTCGGCGATGGCGCCGAGGGAATTTACTAAAAATCGATATTTACCCATTTTACTTAAATAATGTATAGATTAGCTCGGAGCCTTAGCTCTGTGTTGAGATGGCGTTGAGTAGCTCGGTTGAGCGTGCAAAGGTGTGCCTAGCCGAACCTAGTTAGTCTGCAAAGTGAAAATAACAAGTGTTATGCCCATATCACTGACCGGGCTAAAAAAAAAGAGAAGAATGATAAAACGCAAAAAACCCTAGTTCGGCTAGAGAGGTTGTGGCCCATTCTTAGTTCGGTTTTGGCCAGGTTAGAGGCTGGATTGGCCTCGAGATTTGGCTCGGTTACTGAGAAAGCTCTCTAGTTTGGTTGAGTACACACGTAATACAAACAAGTTCCTATCTCGGTCGTGGTGCTATTTTGGATCAAAGGGATTTCGTAATTGGATTGATCGTGATATTCAGATAAAGTGTGGATAAGAAGTTTGGGTATGTGAGTTTTTTGAAGGCTTGTGTTAAAACTACAAGAAAGTGTTTCATAAAACATGTGTGTACAAATGCTATACTATACACATTTGCAGAAGTAAAAACAAAAAAGCAGGGATTCAGCTACTTACCACTTCGAAATGGAAGAACAGAGATTAGAACCGCAAGGATGTTGGCCAAAAACGCGAGCTTCGCAAATGCTGTGATCGAAAGGGTAGAAACTCAGAGAGCATGAGAGAGAAGATGAACAGGAGTGTCTTGATTCAAAAAGGAGGTTTTTCGTATAAGGCAAGGAAAAGGCGGGACTATTCAAAAATTTCGGAGTATGAAGGCGGCGTTGACAGCTGTACTCAACCAATAGGGGCCAGCCACGTATCTATAGAATAGCAAGCGATTCAGATGAACAGCGTGACTGAAGAGACGTTTTTCGACCAGACAAATCGGTAGCCCGGGTGACAATTTAGCTCGGTTGAAGATCTGAAGTTTTAGCTCAGCTGGTAACAAATAATCTCAATCATGCTATGCAGATGAAATCAAGGGGTAATTGAGAGGGAGTTTTTATGAGCATTAAGGCCGAGCTAAGCCCAGGCGTAGTAATAGGTCGTTCTATGCGCCGTGGTAAAAAGGGCTTAGCGTGTGGACCTTAGTGTTAGCTCGGTCCAAGTATAGTTACAGTCACCACGGTCGGAGTGGTGATAATTAGCTCGATCATAGCATTCGGAGCCGAGGTATTTGGGCTTCTTATGGTGGACCTTGCTCTTGTTAGCTCGGTCAAAGCTTGCTGTAGTTAGCTCGGTCTCCACAGACAAAACCGAGGTACAATGAACAAGAGCCGAGCTATGTGTTGCATGTGAAGGCGCTGGATTAAGTATGACAAAGGGCTAGTGTTAGCTCGGTCATACTGTCATCTAACCGAGGTAAAACCATCTCACTTGTGTAGACACCCCATTTTTGACTGTCCTCAAGACTCAGACGTCACCGATTGAGCGCTTGGTGATGTTGCATACTGTGCTCGTTCAGAAGTTTCAGAATCGCGGCCGTGCGCCCTGCCTCCGGACTTCCGAACTCTCTTCTGTGCCTTGTCTCGGTTTGCGAACCAGACTCGGTTTTCTCTGTTTTCTTTCCTGAGGGGAGGGAATGGTCCCGTAGACTATCTCCCGGTGGCCGTGAGCTACTTTTTGTGGCCATAGGCCATTTTGCCCGTTTCGGAGCCCGGTTCCCGGTTTTCGGAGCCGTTAGGCCGTGTGCCTCGGTTCGGGACAGCCCAACCATCTCCGTTTTCTCCGGTTTTTGGCATGCACCTCTGTTTTATAGTTCCAAGGAACACTGGGGCTTCTGATGCCCACTTCGTGGCCGTGTGCCACTTTCGGTGCCTATAGCCGGTTTTCGGGAACCCGAACTGCGTGATTTGGGCCCCGAGCATTCATTTTGCATCAGTTTTCTCTGATTTTTGGCAGGAACCTCTGTTTTGTCATTCCGAGGGACACTGGGGTCGCAGATGCTCACTTCGCTACTGAACACCACTTCCGGGCACCTGCAGCCCATTTTCGGGATCCCGAATTGCCCGGTTTTGACTCCGAGCGTTCATTTCTCATTAGTTTTTGTTCGAACTTGGCAGGTACCTCTGTTTCAACACCAGGAAGATCACTGGGGGGTGAGAAGCCAGCAATTATCCCAGATAACCAGTTTCGCTCCTCCGGCGCCCGTTTTGCTCACTTCCGGGCCAATGTTGAACACCCTGGGGGTATATTCTTCCCACCAAAGCTACATATTTGTGATCAGGGGATATGGGAGGACACCAAAAGAGCATGGTCGGCCAGCAATTCAGAATTTCATTTTTGGGCCTCTCCTTCAAGCTCTATGTTGTGGCTCCTGCTTCAGTGTTGCCAAATTCCAACCTTGGAACCTTGTTCTACACATCTGGGAGGACCCTAAAAGTTGGTGGTCGGCCAGTAATTGTGCATTTCATTTTTGAGCCTCTCCTTCAAGCTCTATGTTGTGGCTCCTGCTTCAGAGTTGCCAGATTCCAACCTTGGGGCCTTATTCTACACACTTGGGAGGACACCAATCCATAGTGGTCGGCCAGAAAATTTGTTGTCCATTTTTTGACCATGGCCGGCCGGCCAGGAGGAGTGGCTGGCCGACCAGGTGGGGTGGCCGGCCGGCCACCTTGCAGAAAACCACCTGGCCGGCCAGCTTCTTGCTTTCCAGCCCTTTCCAGCTGTCCGGATATTTTTGTTGAAATATCTCCCCATCCGGGGGATATTTTGGGAGGGAAATCTAGCCTCCATTTCCCTCCCCTTTTACACCTTTTTTTGCCTACTTAAAGGGCTGGACAGCCCCTTTGCCTAGGTTAGAAAAATTGCTCTCAAGAACCCTTCTCCAAAAGCTTCCATTTCCATGGCCAAAACTCAAAAAAAACCTTCAAGTCTCTAGCTCTTCTCTTCATCAACCCTAAGCACCACCATCACCAACTCCATTCCAGCAGCAAGGGAGGGATTTCCAGTGGTCAAGGATCAACAAATTCAAGCCAAGAAGCAAAGAAAGTTAGATCTTCAAGGGTAAGTTTCTAAATCCCTTTTTCTACCCTTTTCTTGCTTCCTATT